>JAWNOK010000027.1:0-311527 GCA_035046005.1 Drosophila acutilabella | reverse complement strand
GCCAATCAATTTCATAAATATAGATAAGACATTAACTGGAAATAAAGCCAATAGCTGTACACACTTTAAATGGAAATATGTTAGTGAGAGTAACTAAATAATAACAATTAAATTAGAATTTATTTATATATATTTCTAGCTAAACTTGAAAGTTTTCCGGCTAATAAATAAGCAGTGTTTATATGTTGACTAATCTACTATTAAAATACCCTATAATGCGGTCAGGTTTAAGGGGTACTCACCTTTTTGGGATTACTACAAAGTTATAGATGTCATGAAGGACTACGTCAGTCGCCTGGAAGTAAACAAAAGAAGCAATCAACCATTTAAAATTATTATTAAGAACTTAGATATTTCTTAAGTCTGTTTATAGGGGGTATTAGTATTATAAACAAAGAAATTGTGATTTTACGTAGTGTGTTTAAGTCGGTTCAGTGTTTTTTGTATCACTTTAAATGACAATTGTGTCGAGACAAGTATGAAAAACTTGTGTTGGCGCTGTTCATTGATTGCAGACGACATCGGCGTCTATATGGTATATATATGTTTATATATATTTCTTTTATATAGTATATTTGACAATGCGGAAGTTGTTGAAATATAACAAATCCAATGGGACACAAAGAGAACTGCAACAAGATAGATATAGAAATGTCTATATATCTCCATCTCCCTCTCTCTCTCTCTCTCTCTCTGTGGGTGTCTGCAACAAAGCGCAGACAGTCGGCCTATGACTACATGGCATACTATAGAGTATATATGCTTTATCTGCTGTATAATTAATGTGTATCACTTAAAATGCTTGCAAACTTACCCTAAATGTAGAGTGGAAGAATTAAAACCAAAATATACGACTCGAAATGCGATTAAGAAGAGCAAACGAAGCGAATGCGAGTAACAAACGTTTTAGAATCCGATTTAAAAACGATGCTTGAATAACTATCTAAGGATTAAACATCAACAACAAGAAAACATAAACGACGTCAGCGACAATGCGATTTATAAAACGACGAGCACTACGCGAAGTTAAAACCCGATTTAAATCCTACGAAACATAACGAAAAAACCGAAATACCGAAATACGCGACGCGGAAACGACGAGGAGAGGACACAACCGACCTGTCTGAATTGCACTCGATAACTGTGTCAGTGTTTAGCAACGGAATGCCCTCAATGGTGGAGAGAGCGAGTCCTTGGTTCGAGGATGCTCGGCTCTCCTTTTGGATGTTGGCGGCGGCACACGAATTTTGGATTCAAACAAAGCCACCACCATCAACACCACCACTACCACTGCCAATACCACCACCACCACACCACCACCAAGAACATCAACCAGAGAGCCACTCGCTGCTAAGACGCCAGATATAAACTGTCTAGAAAAGCGCTCAGGAGTAAACTCAACCTAAATATACCCAGTGTGTGTTGTTTATTTATAAACCGATTTCTGTGAATATAATTGGGGGGACTAACAAAAGTTCGGTATAATTTTAATTTTTTCTTTGTATACTGCAAATCGTTATGCAAAATTCGAGATATTGCCATAGCATTCAAGACAAGTTCACTGCCAATCATTTCCTGTGTCATTCGTGGATCTTATCTATTTTTTGCCTTAAAAAAGCTACATTCGTCTCATCGGTCGACGATTTTGGACGTCCTTGTCGGCGCTCTTCCTCCATGGAAAAATGACCGGTCTGGAATCTTTGTTACCACTTGCAAATAGTCTTAAGAGATGGAGTGTCCGTTTTGTAGACAATTTTGTATTCATTACAAATTTTCTGAGGCTTGAGTTGACGGCGAAATCCGTAAAGTATGGACTAACGAATTTCCTGCTGGGTCGCTGGTGGAATTTCCACTGACATTGCCTCCCGTCTAACCGATTTCTCTGAAACTTCAAGATAAAACTATAAAAAACGAATGGCATTTTAAAATGTTCAAGATTTCTTATTTCAAACCGAGTAACTCCGGACTAACTCATTGCACCCTCTGCAACTGGTATACAAAAAGGGAAACCCTCGAAAGACAAACTAACCCCAGGGCAAAAAGGCGCTCGAGTGCGAGTGTGAGAGTACGAAAACTGTTCCTCTATTTCTCAATGGCATCGCGAAATCTTTGGCTTTTCTTTTCTTTACTTTGCCCTTTATTTTCATCGATTTAACTTATGTGTTTGCCCACCAAACGTCGCGGGGTGGAAAGCGCTCCCGGCCGTATCCTGTGCCCTGTCTGTGACTAAGTGTGCGTGTGTGTGTGTGTGTGTGAGCGAATCTGAGTGTGTAATTGAATGAGCTTGGCAACAGGACGCTCACAATTCTATTCGTTTTTTTTTTCTTCCTTCTTTTTTTCTTTACAACTTTACAGAATCTGAACATTAACTACTCCGTTTTTGCCGAATTCATTCAGTTGGACTCAAAGTACAGTAAGACTTGAGATTTTGAGGGGTTTTTTTCTGTTCAATGTTTGTAAATTGAAAATAAATTAAATGGTTTGGATAAAAATAACCTGAGGCTTGTGAATTACTTTAGACAAATGATTTAATTAAGTCGTTATAATAATTATAACAAAGAAATAACTGAAGAACTCTTCTGGTTTCTTGTTTAAACTTAGATGTAGATCTGTTAGATAATAACTTAAAACTAAAACAGTTATATTTTTAGTAATTTCCCATGCGATTTAATGAATAAATGTTATGCTCTCGGTATCCTTAAAGATTTATTACCAAATATAGTTAAAATTTAATGTTTCCAAACGAATTTTTAATCGATTTTATAATGGATTTCATTCGCGATATTGCTTTGGAACCCTGTGAACAATAGATAGGAGACAACCCGCTGCCCTACTTAAGCCCGGGAAATGTATCTACAGGATCGGGGATTATTGTTATCAACATGGCACCGGTACCGGTATCGGTGCCGTATGCTTCATGCTAATTCCAATTCCAGTTTCTCGAACAAAAGCCTCGCACATAAAAACATTAACTTTTGTCTGACTGGTAAAGAAACGGAGAGGAGATGAGGGGAAGAAATAAGGATCTTTCTGGGGCACTGTGTGAGCACCAGACAAAAGATAAAGACCGTGAACCCTATCTTGTCTTGTTATACCCTGTAGCCACAGCACTAGGGGTGTTTAAATGCTTATGTAATAAAAGAAATCAAATGTATATCTTTTGTATCATTACTTGCTCCAGGGTAACACATAGTCGAGCATACGCTAAACCTTCATACACTCCATTGTCTTGTTTGGGTTACTTTTATGTTTTCCCAGCTTTTCATAACACAAACGATTTACTTGAATTGGTCGGGAAAAGCCTTTATCCCACTTTTCCTTCAGCGAATTCATTTCAATAGAAATGTAAATAACAAATTTTAATAATAATTGAAATAGATTTGCGAAGGAAAACTTCTGGCGGCACCTTTAAAGGGGTGACATGCAGTGCAGCCCATCCAATAACTGCATGTGGCAATTCTCCAGTAAAGTTTTTCATCTGGAAAGTTTTCCTATTGTCGAAATTTTCAATCGATTTCACGGCGCATATGTAATTGAATTCTAGGCAGTGCGGAATAAGTGATCACTTTTAAGATACCCTGTAATCTAGGACATGGAAAAGGGTTAATAGCGCTGTCTTATAAGATGTTCGGTAAGTAGTTAGTGAAAGCATTTAATAGTCAGATTAAAAAGTCCTTCAAAGTTTTAGAAGTCAACTAAGATCAGTTAAGTTTTTTTTTATAAACTTAGATACTATTAATTCTTTAAGTTTTAAGCCATTTTTCTAAAGCTTATCTTAACGTTATTCAGTTCTGGTTCTTCCGAAGTTCAATAAGTAAGTTTTTTGGTGATTCAATATTTGATTTAGTATCAGTTCTTGAATCTTTGATCAACTTAGATTATTTGTGATTCCTTAAAAATTAGGAAAGTTTCATAAAGTTTAATAGTCAACGTAAAACAGTTTTGATTTATCAGTTAACATAGTTTTTTGTTGCTCAAATCCATAAAACTGTGAAATAATTTATCAAAATGAATAATTGCCGATCCCACAATTATATTGAGCTTTGATCTTATGACTTTTTTCTTTCCCTTAGCAACTAGCTCATTACATCAAAGATTAATGAAGAATTTTCTTTATTTTTTTTATACCAAATTTCAAAATTAATTTGCCAGTGTCACTGACTAGTGGCATTATGATCCCAGACACACCGCCCTACCTTTCAACCCCCCGCCTAGAAACTGGTTCCTACCGAATTTCCTTTGTCTTTCGGGTCTTTTGTCTTCATAGCATTTCGTAGAATTTTGCACGTGTGCACAAATTAGGTAAACTGGTTCCATTTTCTTTCTTTTTTACTGAATTAAGAAAAGAACCGCATGAAAGTACGTTAGTTCTGCTTCCGGGGCGCTTTTTTCCCTTAACCTTTGTTCTAAGAGGGACAATTTTTTTTTTTTTGAAAATTCTTTTATTTTCTTTGCGCCATTTGAAGAATATAATTTTGTAGGATTGAGAATTAATATGCGAGGTGTCTAAAAGTTCACTATTTTTTTTAAGATTTGCAAACTCTAATACCTTTGACTTTCTACGAACTTTATAATCAACCATGCAATGAATCATCAAATGTATGTGATGGAAAATTTGCCAAAAATAAAAAATAACAAGAAATTCAATGGAAAAACCTATGTGTAACAGAAGGAACACTAGTTTATTTGAATAACTCCTTGTAAAGGAATTTAAAAATCGCTTAAAGAGTGAAAGTTGAAAGAACTTTATGCTGAATATTTTGTGAGGCGAAACGAACCCCTCAAAAGGTTGAATCATGTTAGGGGTGCAGATGGTGCAAACATACACTAACACAGCGTGAGATGTGTGTAAATTCTCTGATTTTCATTACAATGTCACTGGGTCCCTGGAAGCACCCTGAAAACGCCAACTCTCAAGGCAAACGGGAAAGACATTGAAGCATGAGTAAGTACCGCATGAAGGCCAAGGGTTGAGGTTTGGGTTAAGCTTCAGCTTCACTTTGAGGGGAGCCCAAACCAACGAAACGTAACACGAAAGCATAAATCACAATAAAACACACGCGCACACACATACACATGTATGAGCGCGCGCTTATATTTGGGGATGATTGGACCTGCAATGCTGCGAGCTTTGGGAGGCCACGTGCAAACGATCAGAGCAAGCAAAATGGCTTCCCTTTACAACAACAACAAGAATAATCTCTCAACATGCGAAAAGCTTTGTCTCATTACTCCAGCAATAGAAAGAAAGATCAAGATAACGCAAATATGTAGGTGAAGTTCTCAACAACATGCATTTTAAACGGGCGGTCTCAGTGCCATGAATGAATTTCTGGCACGGAAGTGTGTCACACAGCGAGAAGCGAGAGCGCAAGGCAAAGAGAGAACAAGACAAAGAAAGAGTGTGTGCGAGAGTAAGAGAGCTTTGATAAGTGGGTTTGCAGCATGCAACTTGCACAGAAGCACACACACTCGCACTCACATCAAGTGCTGGCATACATTTTGCTGTAGCAAACATTTTCGCGCCAATTTGCACGACCATAAAAATGTGTAACAACATAACAACAACAACAACAAAAAACATTACAGCTGCTGCAGCAGCAACAGCAGCAATAACAAGAAACAGGTTTGCAACGGCTGACTGACCGAGTGTTGCCATGGTGAAGGTTGCAATAGATGCAGCTAAAGCAACACAAAAACTACAACTACAACACTAACACCTAGTTACACAGACAGCAACAACTACAAAAACGACAACAAAACAATAAACTGAAACAATGCAACCAGTCGCTTGTATAAAAAAAATGCTAGCAACAACACGTTTTCGATATTTTTTCCGTTTTTATTGTTTGTGTTTATGTTAATTAGCGGGGGCGGGGCACTAATACACGCACACACTCTTGTTTTGACACCAAATTGTTACGCTTTATTCTGTCGAACGTCACAAAAAGAAAAATAAGCAAACTTATAATATATACAAAAAATTCTTACACATTAAAAACACTTCCGCGTTTGTTTTTATTACCTAAGCATTATACTTATTAGAACTTACTCAGCTGCTATTTATGCAAAAGTTATTTCCCCGTGGATTTGTTGTAATTTTACAAGAAATATGAAAATTCTTTTGTCTTTTCTTGTAAGCGTTTTGGACAATCACAAAGTAGCATGCAGGTGTTGTTGAAAACTATTCACCATTCGCTTTTACGCTGCTATTCTACACACAGGGTTGTATTTTTAGCGCGCGCGCGCACAATAATTGCGTCTTAGTGCTGGAAAACGCAGCATTTATTTGAATAATGAAGTATCGATACATTAAGCTGTTTTTATTAAAAATTTTTTTATTTTGATCTTTTTTAAATGCACAAATTTGAATTTTACATGTCCTCCACGCTGTATTTATATGCCTCGTCCTGCACAGCTCGGCGCTCGTTCTGCTTGTTGAACCAGCGCTGCTCATAGCCATTGGAACGGTCAACGCCATCCCAACGATAGCCAGGCCGAATGCCAAAGCGATTCTCCGGATAACTGCCCGCATAGACGGGCATTACTGGTTTATTGGACTGCTCTTCGCGTTTCTTTCGCTTCTCCTGCATATACTGCAGCATAGGATCATCGGCATGCTCCTGCTCCCGTAAGTGTCGATCCAAATCCTCGTCGTTGGCATAACGGGCCACTGGCTTGGCAGCCTCGTGCGTCATCTCTGCATGCCTCTGCTGCTGATCTTCCAACTGCTTGAGACCCTTACCCCAGCGGTCGTACAACTGCTTCTTCTTCTGCTCGTGCTCCTCTTTGCGTTTTTGCTCCTCGGGATCCTCGGCAGCAGCGTCGCGTGCTCGTCTGCCACGTCGACCAGTGCTTCGCACTCTCACCTCCGCATCCCGGCCAGATACCTCGCTGGACATTTGATCAAATAGCTGATGCTCCTCGTGTCGTCGCTTATCGGTTTCATCTTTAAGCGATTTGGCATCCTGCAGTCCCGCTCTCTTCCCATCCAGCGTGTGCGTCGTCTTCGGTTTGTGTGTTGGCGGTGGGGATAGCGATTCCGATGTCGGCCTTTTGTGGTCTGCCTTGGACCAGCGGCTCTTACGCTCATTTGCTGGTGATGGTGATCGACGCTCCTCTATTTTAATGCGTCGCAATGGTGACCGATCACGGCTACGTTGTCTACGGTCTCTGCTGCTGGAGCGCCGTCTTCTGTGTGGGCTTTGATCTGGAGCTGCGCCTCCTGCGCTCTGGAGATTGATCACGTTTTCTTCTCGGCGGACTATGATCGGAGTCACGGCGTCTTCGTGGAGGTGATTTATCTGCATCGCGTTTTCTCCTGGGCGGAGATTGATCTGCATCACGTCGCCTTCTAGGTGGACTCTGATCGGAGTCACGGCGTCTTGGAGGAGATTGATCAGCTTGTTGTCTTCTCCTGGGCGGACTCTGATCAGAATCACGACGCCTGCGCTGTGGTGACTGATCCGCATCACGTTTTCTTCTTGGCGGGGACTGATCCGCATCACGTCGTCTCCTGGGAGGACTTTGATCGGAGTCACGGCGTCTTCTGGGTGGGGATTGATCCGCTTCACGTTTTATTCTTGGAGAAGATTTGTCCCCATCGCGTCCTTGTCTTCGGGGCGGACTTTGATCGGAGTCGCGTGTTCTTCTCGGTGGAGATTGATCGGAATGGAGTCGTCTTCTTCGTGGGCTTTGATCAGAACTGCGCCTAGTCCTTTGTGGTGATCTCGAATTACTTCTACGCTTAGTTCTTGCAGGGCTTTGGTCCCGGGAACTGCTTCGCTTTTCCTGCTTGATTCTGATGCGTGGTGGACTGTGGTCACGTGAGGTGCTCCGCTTCTCCTGTTTGATTTTAATGGCTGGCGGTTGTGACTCCGGGCTTCTTCGGCATGGAGATTTTTCTTTCTTAATTTCGGTTTTTGTCGCTTTGCGTCCCCATAAATCGGATTCGTTGTTGCCATTCGTTTCTGCATCAGATTCGGATTTGGGTTCTTTAACGGCGATGTTGCGCCATTTGCTGCGCACTGCACTCGGGTTTTCCTCAATGTATTCACCAACTATTTGCGGCGCATCTTCGCCGCCAAATAATAAATCTTCGTCCAATTCCTCGTTATTTGAATCATGTGCATCGTCGTCGATTATCTTTACCTTTGCTTGTGCGGACTTTTTGTGCTTTTTATCTTTCTTTTTCTTCTTCTTTTCCTTGTCACCGGAGAGATATTTCTTTAAATATTCTTTTTGATTTATTATTTTAGCATTTTGCGTGGACATTTTATATTTGCGCTTTTTTTATTTCAGTAAACGTACACACAGCTGATGCTTATCGATAGTTCATCAGCTTTTGTATCGATATCAAATCAGCTGGCAAAAGCGTTAAGTTGGTCGCACGCAATTTTGACTCACTTAAAGTTGGCTGCTCATTTAATTCGCAAAAAATATTATATCGGTATTCGTCAAATTCCATCACTCAGTCACACTGACGTTGATATCCTAATACTTTTTTTCTTGTTAGGCTAAAATTAGCAGGGCTAAAAATTGCCATATAATATACTATTATTTGAATGTGCGCTGGACTTAGTGAGGAGATTTATTGTAACGTGAGAGAAAAAAAAACAAAACTAAGCTTTTGTGTTTGTAGTGTAAAACGTTTAAACGCCGCCGCCAAGGCGGTGGCGTCGATACCCACCAGCAAAATGTAAGTAAGTTGGTCAAACTAAAGGGTTAATTCAACAATATAATGCAATTTAAACAAAAACAACTTTAAAGCAAAAAAGTACGAAGTGACAAGCATTAAGTAGTCCGTGCCCTTCTCAACGGAAGTCTTGATTTTCCCGTTTTTTCTGGAACGTATAGACAACAAAACGCAAGTCCAGAAATGAGCACCTAAGAAATTGAACATCAAAGCAGAGCACAACAAAAACAGAGCACGCATTCTTGAGAGTAGCAAAAACGTAAAGGTATGCGGAATACTAAACAACTGCTTTAAGTGGGTTTTGTGACTGCACGAGTTGCATTTTATTGCATTTCTTGTATGTTAAACTTGTCGTTTTCCCCCTTTTTGCATGATTTGCAATTATTTTGCATGTATCGCAATTTGAAATAAACATTTTAGTGAAATTTATAACTCTCAATTTTCTCCAAAGTAAAACACACACACACACGCACGCCAGCATTTGCACTTGACGCGCGCGCTCTCTCTTGTCTCTCACCCTACCTAACCGATTTTTGAATCGAGAGCGTAAAGAGAGCGAGAGAGAGCGTGCTGATTTTGAGTGAACGTGCAGCAGCATTTTAGTTTGGATCTAGTTGGATTATTCAGTATGAAACCAAGACCCGTCGCGTGCAGAGCGTTTGGTGTCCCGCTAGTTTGATAAAATCGCGAAATAAATAAAATACACATGTTCCCGTGATAGTGCCTAAAGAAATGAAAATCTGTTGCCTTCATCATATAGCCTACTGATTATATATAGTTGTTTGTGTGCGTGTCTTGATTTTTATATTTGTTATTATTGTTGTTATTCATTTAATCAATTTTAATTCTTGCCCGTGTGTGCCTGTTTGTCCGACGGCTTTCATAAAAAACCTAAATTTTATATGTACGCGCTACTGTTGATATGCTCGTGCGTCTTTTAGTCTCTTTGTCTGTTTATTTAAATTTGAGAAAGGCCAAGCGAATGTTGTTTGGGCGTTGCACGTATTAAATGATACCGCTAATTGTTGATTTCGGCATGTGACCTTTTTGGTGGCCTCGAAGATACTGCAAGTCGTTCGTTTACAATTGCTGTGGCCACCAAAATTTATATAAAAAAAAAAACAAAACAGAAATAAATAAAAAAGTAAAGAAAAATCACGATCAACTTTGGGCCTAAATCTTTCGGACGTTGGCCTACTAAAGCAAAAACTTGTCCCGGTTGACACAAACACATTTATAAACGCTTATATAAGCTGCAGACAACTTGAAGAAACACACACACACACATGGGCAAAGAAATAAACAAAAACAAATACATGTGTATATTGTATATGTACATACGTTTTTGTATGAAAATCCCGTATGGTTTGCTTATGAATGTCTCTTTTATATTTGCCCATCGAATTTGTTTTAGGTATTCTCTGTGGTGGTCAAAACGAAAGCGTGTTACGCCAGCAGCTGTACACAAAAACAAAAAATAACAACAAATCGGGCTCAAAGAAAGGCAACTTTGTCGCCGCACTGATCGCGAGAGAGAGAGTGGTAAAGAGAGAGAAAGCAGAGCATAACATAACACACTGCCGCCAATGTAGATGTGCATGGGTGCAAAGTGTGCAAGTGAAACGAGTGCCGGAAAAGTTAACACATAAGTGAGAAAGAAGCATAACCGAAAAAAAAATAAAGAAATAAAAACATAAATCAACATTTAAGTAAGGCAATGAGTGCGAACATGCAACAGCGACGCGCCAGCAAAAGCGGCAACAGCAGCAATTGTCACTTAAAAGATGATCCGTTACATGCAGTCAAGGATATGGAGTGTGAAAGTGAAGTGGACCGTCTCGAAATGCCACGAGTGTGTCGATGCTGTTGCAAAGGCGATATTGAGTTACTAAGTCTCTTTGATGACGCTAGCAATGAGGCGACAACCAATCACAGCCATACGCCTTTGACATTACGCCGACGCAAAACAATAACCACAAGCACACAGATCACTACAAACTTAGCAACAGCAACAACGTCCACAGCCGTCGCACAACAGAAGCAACAGCAAAATGAAGAGGTGGAAGGAGAAAGAGACCAAGAGCAGAAACAAGAAAAACAGCTAAATAATAATCTTCAGCAACAAAAGCGCAAATGTGATAATCCCGTGGACTATGCGCTAAGCAGTGCACACAGTAACATGGAAACAGTACACGAGGAGATGATCATCTGGATGCTCAATGTAAGTACAAAAATAAACAATACCCAAATACAACATAAGAGCGGTCAAAAAGTTCTCTTAGCTTTCAAGTGAAGAGGCAAACTCACTTTCGTTCACAACAAGTAGAACGTAATAACAAAAGCAACAATAAAATTGCTGAGATTGCTTGCAGTCCAATATACCTTCCAGTCACAGAGCAATTTGAAAGCTGCGCTTTAAGTAACTGCCTCTGTATAAGTATATGTAATTACAAATTTGTGTGTGCGTGCCTTCGCGTGTGTGTGTTTTTTTTTGCTTGTGCTGCATTTTTGATACATCTGTTGTCGTTGGTCTTACAACTGTTGTTGTTGTTGTTGCTGCTACTTTCCGTACTCTGCTCTGCTAAATTTTTAATGTGATTTATTTTCCGCACATTGTGACTGACTGAGCACGAAGTAGCTAGCAAATTGACGTATTCACTTGTCTTGTCTTTCTATGCTGTGACTTGCCGTGCCTTCTTGATTTTTTTTTTGTTTTGTACTTTGTATTTCTTTCGCTTCCTTTCTCGGATCATTGCCTGAGCATTAAACTGTTTCTTTTCTTGTTAATATTCTGTTCGTTTGCCTTTTATGTACGTTCAAACACATTAGTGTTTGTGTGTGTGTCTAAAAGTGAATCAGATGCCCAAAACTTAAAGTTAAGATCTGTTTCTATGCTTCTACCTGGGAACAAAAGATGCGCTGACATGGACTTGCCAATCTCTTAAGAGATCCCTGTTGAAAACGGCCATGATTTAAAACATAAACCAAAAAAAAAATGCACATTAATGCTCATAGTTCTTTCCTTAGGATAAATTAACTTTTTTTATACCGAAGTGTGTTTAATTTTCGGCAAACTGTGCAAATTGGTTTTTGCCTTTACCTGGTATTCTTAACCTATTTTGTTGTTCTGACTTTAGGACCTCATCGCGTGTAAGGTTAACCCCCCGATGACCCTCCTGTCCAAAGGGCACAAAGAGTTCCCAGTTCCCGTCGATTACTATGGGCCATAAACACGCAGTAAAAGTTGGGCTTAACTCCTCAAGTTGTGCCACTGTGCACACTTGCCCCATACATTGTGAGTGTATGTATATGTCTATATGTCTGCTGTATATGGTACCATATATATAGCGAGTCAATATTATTTTTTGCTCAATTAATATGGATTTGAATTGCTGGTGTTGCAGCTGCTTTTGTTGTTGTTTTTTCTGTAGTTCTTGAAACGGCTTTGGTTCATAAACAAATCATAGTATATTGCATATAGTCATGTGTTTGTGCATACACAACTATTACAAATAAGTCGTCTAGTGTTTAAGGTGGACCCGACGACAGGTCGTACGCTCTGAGGAGGGCGGAGACAACCGGTTTCCTTGAGAGGGGCTTAACGCCCAAGTTACCCCTTCTCCCCCGCCCCTTTGTTGAAATCGGTTGGTTTTTCAAAGAGGTGTTTGGAGGTGTGTACTGCGGTGTAAGTACTCTCGTTGTTGTTGCTGGCCGTTTCTCAAGGTATTGCATGAAATATTCGCTTGACCTTATGTCGTGCGTTTGGTTCGGTATTATACTATATAGTTTGGTTTGTAATTGTTTTCATTATTTAATATAAGTCGCCGCATAACGTTTGAAGCGAAGAGCGTGGAGCGTGGAGCGTAGAGCGAAGGAAAAAACCAAAATGAGTTCAAATGTGATTATAGCCGACCAATTCATTAGCATTTAACATCGTTTCAACCGAAAAGATACTAATGTTGGCGTCAGTCAAGGTAGACCTCATCATATTGCCCCGAAGAGGTTTAAAGTGAAAGGGCAAGTGGTTTGGATTTGTGGATGCATGGGAAATTCAAGAAATTTCAAGAAACATTAAATAAAAAAATCAAACATAAGAAAAAGCCGGCGAAACTTATTTTTTATATTTTTCAAGAAGTCAGAATGATAAATGATCTTTCTGTATGTTTTAGATGTTTTTCATTAAGTTTTATTTCTCATTCAGCGTTATTTTGTTATTGGACTGCGTGTGCTGAGATATTTATTCCACTGCACTCTGAAAAAAGGGTCTAAATAAACTTTCATTGTTTTTTTTGTTTATTTTTATTGAAGTTTGCTTTGCTTTATTTGTTCTACGTGCAATACATACGTAATATTTATTGCCATCAAATTAGTAAACAATACACTTTATATTTCCCTATTGTTGTGACAATTGAATGGGCTGAACGGCGTACAGCAATTACGTGTGCATGTGCACCGGACATTCCGGTTAACGGTTTTATTGTTAAATAATTTTGTTTTTGTGTTAAAACATAAAGAAATTTATGGTTTGATCGTTGTTTGCCGTTGCCATAACACTTAACTAATTAATAAATATCCAAAAAAGAGTTGATGGGTAAATGTGTCAGCAGGGGAAATCCAATCTGTTGCCACACAACTTATCAATGATTTTGTGGCTCCAACAAATGCAAGTTAAAATAACAGAGGTCGTTAACATACATTTCGGTTTACTGCTGTTAATTACTGAGATTTGATTATGCACATTAACGCACGCACACACACACTGGCACTAACATAAAATGTTAGTCGAATTGCAATTTAACAGTCGTTACATAACGCGCTCTGGCGCTCTGTAAACAAACCTGATCAAGCAGTGGCTTCAAAAAGCATCCCTGGCCCCGCTCTCTTTGTCTTTTTGTTTCTCTTCGTTTTTTCTGATTTAATATGATAAGGAAATCACACACACATACACAAACACATACACATGTGAACATGTGTACGTACAGCAATTTCATTCAGCAAGTGCGATTGCAGTCCAGCGTAAAATTAGAGGCCATTGAGAATAGTTAGATACTGTTATCTTTTTTTTGTAGCCCAAGCATATGTGGGAAAATATTCTTTGGATATACAAACCGCAAAATTCACACGTCTTTTAATCTGACATCGAAAGGATGGCAAAAAAAAAAGGAAAAAATAATTTTAGACCACAACATACCCTGTATCCGGTTAAAAGATAATACCACAAATGAAATTGACTTCAAAATGGTACGATGAATAAATAATTACGTATGTGTATTGAAAACTAACATTTGGCGCACGTGTGTTGCGTGTTATTGTGGAATTAAGACGGAGAATTTAACCAAACCTGTTAACCAACCTTTTTTTGGTAAACAGATGAGTAATAACGGTCAAACGGTATAAAATTCCGTTGTTTTCTTTCTTAAAAACTGTGAATGATTATAAAAGCATCAAAAAGTTAACAACAAAGAGAAAAAGAAGAAGAAAATGCTTTATTTAACAATGACGAATAAACTATGGTTAAATCAGTATCATTAGTAAATTGAACTAATTGTCTAGGTAGATAGCACGTTAGAACTTCTAACGATATCTCACTTATCTGGGTAGGTACTATATTTATTTAATGATTAATTGTAGGGTTAAGGAAAATAAAATAGTGCCTGTCATGTCGCAATATCTTCATCGTCTAGTATTTACCTCGAGGGCCACACGCATTGTGATAATAGAGGCTAATATGAATCGACGTTTAAGTTTAGTCATGTGTTAAATGCAAGATTCATATTAACTCGCTTCAAGTACACATGCGAAACTTAATGCTTATCAGTATCTTTTAGCATTTGTGGGGATTCTGTTCACATGCCATAACGAAATATTAAGTTAAAGAAACAATCTCACTGTCTCTCTCTCTTTTTACAAAATACATATACTTCTTGTTTTAGTTTTCCGCTGCTGATTTGCGTAGTATAAACAAAATTGCGAAATAAAACTTTTCCAATGTATCGTAAAATTTTACCAAATACATAAACAGTCTGAAGACTAAAAATAAATCGGGAGATATAGAAGGAAAAGCTTTTTGAGATACATACATATGAAATGAGCCTAATTGCTGGTGGTAAGATCAAAGATTAGTGTAATAAACTCTTGAAAGATTACAAATAGTAAAAAAAACCCCAACCAAATGATAAATGATGATAAATGAATTGTAAACTTAAAAGGCCACTTCAACCAACGCAAAATTATGAACATACATATATATTACTCCTACTGCAAACTGATAGTGTTGTCATTTTAGCAAGAAATCTAGCTGTTTTCTGGTCGGCATGCACTTGAAACAAGTGAAGTGTTTTCCGGAAAACTCAAAGTTAATTACAAAGAATTGCATAACGGAAAAGGGACACATTTTTTTTGTCTTTGTGTCAAATGTGTTTATTTCTTTTCAAGTTGTAGGATTTTTCACGGGCGCCCCCGTTTTGTTGTCCTGGGCGTAACGTTTTGTTACTTGATTTCCGAAATAGTTTGGTAATAAGTATGACGGCTTTGATATCCAGGCGTAACCAGGGCGGAGCTGTGTGGTTAGCGGCGCTAATCAATCGACAGCTGCCTGACAAGAGGAGGACCAACCAGAACAACCACTCCTTCCAGAGGCAGACACACACACACACATACGTCCAAATACACACCGACAGGGCAGACACACTTATTTAACCAATCGACAGACCGACAAACAAATTCCACATTTACATATATTCTACATTTAACTTTAACGAAAATTTGCCGTGTCTAATTAAAAATAACAACCGGCAACAATACTAGGAACACAAAAGGCTAACAAAATACATTTTTTTTCTACCAATTCAGTAACAGAGGGGGGGAAAAAGGAACAAAAAAAAGGAAAACTAATAAGTGGGTAAAAAATACAAAAAAAAAATGGAAAAAAAACTACAAAAAACAAAAGAAAGGTGCAGTAACAGAAGGTTGAGGAGAAGAGCTATTACCTACCTACCATGCTATGCAATTAGAGGGCATAAACTGAAGAAAACAGAGCACAAATTACAGACGTGAATGCATTTATGGCAATTAGACCTAGAGGTCAACACGCACTTAAAACATTATCCCGACTTCTGTTGTCCACGTGAAAAGTGTTAGCCTAGTAGGAGTGAACTGGAATGGGTAGCAAACTGGGGCGAGAGACGGCAGAAGTTAACGAATTTTCGATTTATCACCCGACAGATGTGAAAACGTGCCGATGCGACGCTTAATGCACTTCGATTTGCTACAAAAAATTATGCCAAGTGCACATAAGTATGTTTGTGTGTGTGTTTGTGTGTTTGAGGGTGTCTGTGTGCATGTTGAGTATGCGTGCGTGGGTGTGCGTGTTTTGGTTTTGGGATTTTTAGTTCAATATGCTGAGTAAGTTCAATCATTCATTTAACCGTGAACCGAGTCTGAAAATTTATTCAGTTTTTCTTGAACAATGAACGATGAAAATGGTAATTAATAGGAAATTTAATTGTGTGAATTTGATTTTAAATTAAAGTTTGAATCACGCAGAAAATTTATTCAAATCCTAGAAGATTATTATTAATAAATAAAAACAAGTTACTTTTAAGAAATACCCAAATATTTTATTTTAATTTTAATTATAATTCTAGTTTTTACTAAAAAACTTAGACTTGTTTTTAGAAAAACTTGAATATTTTATTCAAGTGTAAATAACAATTGACGTGTAAATTAAATTGTGTTTAAATTAAATTTGTGTTGACCAACTCAAGAAATTGAGTTCATTGTGCATTTCACTGACCCGATCAATTGAAATTATTCAGAACGATACGACGCAGCACTGGACTGCGTACGTGTGTGTGTATCTGTGTGTGTCTGTCTCTGGCCTCTATTTAAATCGCATTAAAGTTGCGTTTTGATGACCGATTATTTTATTATTAGCAATGCAGTAAATTCGATACAATTTTACGCATGTCTACTAATCGAAAAAAAATTAAATTGCATCTGCTAGTAAATATTGTAATAAAAATTTGGACACACTTTTAACGACTGCACGCTATTATTATTAAACATTGCAAAATGTTTTAAATGTTTCTAAATATTTTTTTTTTTGTTTTGAAAATCATCTGTAGAGTGGCATTGAACAAATTTGCAACCCATTTTCCACGGTGTCATTAGCAGTAAACGGGCGGGCAGTAAAACATATTGCTGTCATTTAAGAGAGGTCCATTATAATGCGAAATTGTGAATGCCAATTTGAGTTTTTTTTTTTTTATTTTCAACTTTAAAGTAAACCAACGAACTTTGCAATTTAGTTTGTACAATGCTCAGGGACTTGATTCCTTTGTTTTCTCGTTTCGAACCCATTCGAAAAACTTGTTGCTGTATGCTCCACAAATCTCGTTTCTATCGCTTAATTATGGTCGGCTATATTATGCAGAGTCTGTAGTCAGTAGTTTGTATTTGCAAAATGATTTTGCGAGAAACGGTGTCAAAAGTGCGAATGTAAACAACATTTCATGCATGTGACTTTGAATGCAGCTCTAAAATAGTTCGAAAAATCAAAATTTTAAATCGAAATCGAAAGGCGCAGCCAACTTAACACTTTAGTGCAAAAAGTTCGCAATGCCAACAAGACGAGAAAAATAATAAACCAAAATAAAAGCTGAAAAAAAAAACCAAATGATTAAAAATTCGAATGGACAGATATATCTGCGCAGGAAATACTTTTGTGCCTTGCATTACGTGTTTTTGGGACAGCGGATGTAAATAAAGCGGTCTTACCACTTTCTACAAATTGTATACAACTCTGGCAACTCTGCCCGTTTCCTTCATTACGTCAATTGGCCCGAGTGTAGCCTTTGGAAAAGAGGGTCATTTTCTGTTTGTTCGCTTGTTTTTCTTCATTTGTTTTATTGCCGAATTTATGAAAATATTCGTATGAATGTAATTGTTTTTTTTATTAACGTAAAACATTACTTACTTTAGCGCTACTTAAATAAATAATTACAATTAAGTATTTTTTTGAAAGATTTAATGTGAAATTGCAGCCCAAACTACACAAGGTGCTATAAAATAAGAGGTAACATGCAGTTGGGTGGGTTTTTTGTTGTTGCTGTGATTTTTTTTTAATTTAAAACTTGCAAAATACTATTTTTGGCACCGTCATGAAATTCGCAAAGTTACTGTTACTCGGTGTTAGTGTTGGCTTCTCTTGTTGCTGAGTAGAGTAGTCGGTTTCTCACGTGCATTCGTCAATTTGTTGTTGTTGTTGGTGGTGTTTCAAACTTTTGTAGATATACATATCTGTCTATCTACTTGCTGACGTTTTGCGGCCGTCCCTCAGTTTTCAGCCGCTAGCCACTCAACTCGGTTAGCTTGAAAGACTTCAAAGTCTTATATGATTTTGTAGACCTCGTACTCAAAAAGCGTGCAGTGGTCGATTGGGTTCATTAAAAACCAGCGTGTGTGATTGTCTTTATACATATAAAATATATATATTCTTAAAGCCGTTGGGAAAAGTGAAAAACACTGTCTAAACTGTGTTGTTCAGATACCTCAATCAAATTAACACATTGTTTATATAGTCTAGCTGTTATACACCTTGAATTTAATTTGGATCGATCAACAATATCTTTAAATAAACTGTGTTGTTATTTAAAATATTTCAAGAGCCCTCATATGGATTACAAGGTCTTTTACAGTTGGCTCGCTCGTTTGTAGCGTTACCTATTATTTTTTGATTTTTTTTTTATTATCGAACAGTTGTAATCCATTTGAAATGTAAGAGTTACCTCATAGCCAAACCCAAAACCAGCTGTGCTACAGAAGGAGAAAGTAAAGCTGAAGAAATTATGATGTAGCTTTTCAATGCCGGTTTCGTTTTCTTTAAAAGGTTTTCTACATATAATTTTTATGTTACGAATTAAACACGTTTCTTTACCTCTCTTTTTTTTGGCATAAATAACACAAGCTAAGTGGGTCAACTCTTGGGATTGCCAAAGTGGCGATTGGTTACCAAAGAGTTAATATATTTATTTAAAGAAATTTTGACCTTGCTGCAAAACCTTTACGTTTTAAGTCTTGGATGACAATTCCTATATTTTTACATATAGAAAATCGTATTTACGTAGTTTATATATATATATTTATACATGTGTATACCTTGTTTATAGTCTTAGTTAAATTTAAATAAAAAGTGGGAGACAGAAATAAATAAAGTTGGCTTTATAAATTCCTATCACGCTTTTGACTTGTCCCCATATGTGTTGGAATGTTCTGTACATGTGGAAATGCACATGCACTCTATATAGAATTCGTTTTTTAAGTCTCTGAGGTAGTTTCCAAATTATTCTGGAATCTCTTTTCCACTGTTAAGCCAATAAAATCGCGTTATTCACTCCCTCGGATTTCTCCCACAGTTTTATAGTTTTATCTGATTGCCCGCAAAGTGTCTAACAAAATCGTCACTGAAATGGGTGTAACGCATTAGTGTGGGCGTGGCAGTTCTGCCCCTCGAGGGTCTACAGCTTCATTGTGTTTGTGTGTTTGGAAACAAGTTTTTTTCTGTTTGTTTAGCTGCTGTTTGTTTGTGTGTGTTAAACTCCATTGTTTATGTAGTTTATTTAAACATTTATTTAAGTTGGTTTGCATAAAATCAAAACTACCATGTTATATATTTATATATAGCTTATATGGGTGTCCGAAACTCGAAATCTTTCTCCGCAAATGGAAAGTGACGTAATTTTACTTTCTTTTTCTGCTCTTTTTTTGGCAGTAGCTAGAGGGTATCTATAGTGCGGTTCATTATAGCCAAATAAAATGGCTATATTTTCTAAATAGCCGGTTTTCGAAGCTTACGTGCCTACACACACACATGTGAGTGTGCTGTTTGTATTGGTAGCATTTTACTTATCTTTATTGTTGTGTTGATATTATTATAGTTTTGTTGTTGATGTAGTTGCCAAGTGGCAGTTGTTGTTGTTGTTGTTGTTGTTACTCTTGTTGTCTCTCGTTTCGCCTTGTCTAGCCACTTTTTGTATTTGTTGCGCTCTATTTGACTTTTACTTTTCATTTTGGCAACCGCATTCATCGCTTTTGTTTTGCTTTGTTGTCAGTCCGTTTTATGTTCATCATTTGCCTTATATTTCACATACTTACAGAATACAAATACAAATTCACATAGTATATCGATTTCCGCCTCGATAAACCCACTCATAATATCGAGTAAAGTGTTTTTTTGTTTTTGCGGTTGCTACTGCCAAGATTTCTTCAATGAAAGTAAAACTTTATGACGTTTATTTGTATTTCATATTTGTATTGGCTCATCGCACTTATCATAAAAGATATTTGGCTCATTTATCGGCTTTATGCATTATATAACTCATATTCCCACTGAAATCTCAGCTATATTTATGCAGTTGAATTAAAAAATGAAATTGAATTGCATTCAGCTGAGATAGTTCGCATGAAAATGAAATGTATGAAGAAAATGAATTAAAGATACATATTTAGAACAGCAATTCAGTTTTTTTTTTCTTTTTTGAGATTATTTAAGTGGACGGCACAACGCAGACCAATTTATCATGCAATTAGCTTTGTATGGCGATTTAACAACAACAACAGCAACAGAATTAAAATTGTACATACAATTATTAAATTAAAATGGTTCAATGTACAAAGTGAATAATAAATGTTCCAATAGTCAGAATACCACAAGTGCTGACCCCCATTATAAAAAATGTATATCTATTTTGGTGTTGAATGTCATTGGCTCCAAGACATGTTGACTTGTAATGCCTCCAAAGTCCAAAGGTTTTTACCAGACACCACATCGAGACTTGCATAAATTTCTGTTAAACTTAATTGATTTTCATGAACAATGCCATCAAGATTCATTATTTGGCCTCTAAATTGAATGCAGCGGAAATTTAAATAATATCTATTGCATTTAAGAAATAAACATAATCAAATTTCAGTGAAAAACTTGACACGTTTATTTAATTAAGTTTTATTTGATATTTGAAGACCCTAACGGATTGAAAATCAATGATTTTCTTGGTGTTTGTAGACAGAAGTAAATCAAGTCATTTCCTAACAATTTTTATATGATTTTTTGCAACGCGAATTCTTTCTTGGCTAACAAAAAACATAAACAAGTTTTAAGCAAATCTTTGTTGAAAATATTCGCGCAATTTGTCAAGCCAGTTTCCTTTTCAAAAGTTTTGAAAATATTGCAAGATCCGCAGATAAAAATCACGTTCATTTAAGCAAAAAAAAAAAAAAAAAAAAAAATAGCGGAAAAAATAAAACAAAACAAAGTCGAATTCGGAATCAAAGTCGAAGACAAAATGTGGAATTTAAATCTGTTGTCAATCTGCGGGTATTGTTGGTTTGCACTTCGCGCTGTCAAACGTGATGTATCTTAATTAAATCGTCTGTGACTGCAACTAAACTACAGACACCACTAACCATTAAATATGTCAAGGCTACTTTAGCGTTTATAGAGATTCATGATGTCAGTGAGCTACAAGTTCAAAGCTACATACACTTCCAATTAAATGTTAAACAGAAAAAAGAAATAAACAACAGATAAACAAGAGCAACTTTTACTGCACACAGAGGGACACACAGATACACACAGCTACACACTTGAGACCAGTTTAAACAATAAATGGTAAATGTACCATCATCATCCGCTGAGCTATACTTAAGTCGCATTTCTGATGACGACAATGCGCAGACTCAAGGAGCGTATCCGTAAATAAAATAAAACAAAATATATATAATATAATATTCAGATGATGTAAACTCGACTTTCGCTTCCTCTTTACCCCTCCTTCTCCCTGCTCAGTCTGTTTGTGTTCCGCTTTCCATTGAGATCCAGTTTAATGCTCTCTTAAGTATATTGTTCATTAAATCAGATTAAGAAACACTCACGCGTGGCTGTATCTATATCTTTTTGTCTATCGAGCCGACAGACATTCCATGTGGGCGGGAAACTCTGTAAAACAAACTATTTTTGGGGGCAGTAATGTGACATTAGCAGCTCACCCACAATTTAGGCAGAGAGTGTCATTAAAAGAAACCCTTAACGGGAGTACCCACTAATGATGAAAGCGAACCTTCTGATTTCTGATATCAAAATTACACCAATTAAATACAACAATAAACTAGCTATGTAAAATAAAACCTTTTGATCCGATCTCGAAATCAAATTACAGCTAGTCGACGTCAGGCCATGCGTGTTTTTTTCCCTCCTTCCTTCCTCTTTCCTGCCTCCTTTCACCCTCCTTTTTGCTCTTTAATTTTGGGGTCAGCTTTCGTCACTAGCACGTACCATTGTGCGCTCGCTCGATGATTAGCAGCAACCCTTTTGAGGCAGCTGAAACTACTCCCCTGATCATAATCAGCGCTGAAGCGATGAAACGATGACACCACGATGGAACGATAGAACGCGTTGATAACAAGCGCTCGTCATAACAAGCGATTTCAGTGATTGGCAAAATCATCATCAAATCGAGGAGTACTTGAACTGATTGATTAGGCCACAATTGTGTCATATTTATTGGCGTCTTGAGTGTGCCTAATTTAAAGCACAACAAATGCTGTTGTCCTCCATTAGGCGATAAATATCAGCCTTCAATTGAAATAGAATTTATAAATCTCGTTAGTTCGTAACAGTTTAAGTTTTTGTTATTGTTTAGCAACTTTAATATACGATTTAATTACAGCACAAAGTTCACTTGTTTAATATTTAGTGAACGTATATGGCTATCAACTAAAACCATTCGCATTTTTTTCTTACCATTTTTTTTATATTGTTGCTGAACTAGTATTGTTAATCCGAAACTAGTTTGCTCAAGTGCCAATAATGCTTGCAAAATTAATTTCAGTTCTAAAATCTCGCGTGTTTTTCTTTGACTCATTCTTGTTTTCATAATCGAGTACGTATCCAGTTAGTTTTGATTCGCCTCAAGTCGATCTAATATAACCTCCATGTTCGTTCGTTAACCCCGGAATGCCTGTTGAAAAAATCACTTTACTAATTATAACTTTTTTTTTCTTACTGGTGTCCCGCATTTTCTTTATTTTTCAAGTGCTTACGAAACTATAGATTGGCCTTTTCATAATCTTAATTATTTTGATAGGTATACAACTTGGGTTTGGGAAATACTTAGTATATACCATATGTAATTTATAGTTTTATAAATAGGTACAATAAGTGTCTTTGAAAGGTGGTTCTTACTAATTCGACAACACACTAAAATTGGTGTCACGTGTTGCAACTTGTTCTGTTCTTATTAATTTGTCATACATTAATTTGAACCACTCGATAAGGGAAACTGGTTAATGTCTTTAGTTACTAATGCATTTTACCAAGGAAACAGACAGTAAGCTGTCATTTGACAAACTGCAGTAGTCTAGGGAGTATTATGACCCGATTTGCTATCGGATCGACTTGAGTAACTAATGTTTACTACAAGGGAATCAATAACTAATTTATCATTATTTGGATTGACACTTTTGGTAAAGTAATGTTGAGGGGTCTTTATTTCTGGATAATTGTGTTGAGCTACCACAATTCCCATGCCATAAATTATATAAACATTAACTATTTAGCACATTTAATGGTTCTTTAAACACTGAGGTTAACTAACTGCGGTCGGTCTCATTACCTTTGCTTAATTTAATCAACTAATGTTATTAACTTTATTTACTGCTCGTTTTAAAGTTTATGGTTTTTAAAAAGGTAGGAAAGTTGGTGGTACGGTAGAGAGTATCTGCCAGTTGAGCCGTTTTATTTTCACTTTTTTCAAAGTGTTTATCTTTTGAATAGAGTGAAATTGAAAAGATCAGCAGAGTGAAAGACAAATAATGAGCGATGGGAAATAATTAAGAATATAGTAGACAAAAGAGTGACTCAAAAATACCCTACCTCATAAATAGTTTCACATTAATGCCTATAGGGTATTTGGAAACCTCTACAGATCTTCAAGCTTAACTGCCACCTATTAAAACTCTTCGCACTTTTGAAATCAAAAGTCGAAAAAGATTTTCGTAAACTTTTCTTTTAGCCCGCAAACTTTAATAGCTGAAGAGCTTATCTCTCTGGTTTAATGAACCCACAAAAAGCTGGCTAATATTACGACAAAGCCTGGCCAGAAAGCGTTTCTTTTCAAAATCAACCCGATCTAGTCTTTATTACCCCACTTCAGACTCTCTTTGTGTTCACTGTTTCCGTCTACGTCTACGGCTACGTCATCCGCTAACGGAAAGACTTGTGAATTAACATTGTAAGACGAATAGAAAAATGTTGCTGAAGAGAGTTACAACTTGAACACGTTCCCGACGCATAAAGCAACAATAAACAAGTAAGAAAGGCTACAGTCGATCGAGCCGACTGTAAAAGACCCCGTACTCCCATAGTATTGCATTTTATTTAAATTAAAATTTTCAAATGAAATTTAAAAAATTAAAATTAAATATTTACATTTTGAATTAAAATTAAAAAATAAATAAATTAACAACTGTCATCGTCAGCACTCGAACCCGCGATCCATGCGAAGGTTCCACATTGCGCCGCAACTCTATCAGTTGCACCACACCCCTCTTCTATCATTCTTCCGATTATTTGCATATATGTATGTGCACACATACATATGTGTGTATGTATAGCATTGGTCGGCGCGGCCAGCGGCTCCGGGCAGCGCTGCCGCCAGCAGGTAGAGAAAACGTTCGAACATATGTTTGTATGTTTCTGTGTTTGTTTGTATGTGTTGCGCGCATGCAGTGATTTTGCTTTAAAATAACTTCAACTTTGAACCGTAATTTCTCTGTTGTTTGACATAGGATTTTGATGCCACTTTCAGGAAAGTTAGAAATAGTAATTCTCTAAGCGTATGTTAAATTACAACACTGTACTATTTGATTTAATGCCTGAAACAAGGCATTGAAGCTGGAGTGTCTTTTATTTCTGATGAGCAAAGGGGGCGTGGCAGCTCAAAATTTTGAATGGCGTTATATTAAGGCTGTCTCTAGGAACCTGTATACCAAAATTGGTGCTCCTAAGTGCTATAGTTACTGAGATATTCGCCTAAAACAAAATTTCTCGAGGTTTGTCTGGTTTTTTGCTCATTGCGGAGGCGGTAGGGGCGTGGCAACAATTTGAAATAAACTTGATCTGCTTGACATAATAACGGACTTTCATTGTGAATTTCATGGTTCTAGCTTTTGTAGTTTAAAAGATCCAGGTGTTCATACGGACAGACGGACAGACGGACAGACGGACAGACGGACAGACGGACAGACGGACAGACGGACAGACGGACATGGCTATATCGACTCGGCTGTTGATGCTGATCAAGAATATATATACTTTATGGGGTCGGCCACGCCTCCTTCTGCCTGTTACGCACATCTCGCTTCTGACAAACTTAATAGACCCCCTTTACTCTTTTTTAAAGAGTACGGGGTCTAAAAATGAAGGGATTATTTATGGACTTTACTTATTTGAGTTTCAGTTATTCAAGTTTTGGCGTCGCGACTTTGTCGTTGTTTATTTTCTTGGAATATGTGTATTACCGGGTGTGTTTCATCGTGTTGTAAGGTCAATAGCGATGACTTTCATGATTTATGAAGTATGTTTTTTATTTTTTCTTTCTTTCGTTTTTTTTGTTTTTTGCATTTAATGCAGTAGAAATGCATAAGTTACTTGGCTAATAAGTCATCTTTAGTGCTATTCTGTTAGCTGTCTCGGTTTGTTTTGCGTTTGGGCTTGTGTATTTGTTTGTTGGTTTCTTTACGACCACTTTTATAGTAGTACCACCAGTACCTGGTGTGTGCAGACTTTCACCCTAATGGCTCTTACGATACATTGTCTCAATGTTTGTTCACATGGCTAAGTTAACTATACACACGCCTATATACTTGGTTAACATTAAATTTAATCCATCTCTATGTTTAATGTTGTTTTTAACAAACAATACAAGTTGAAGATCGTTCGAACGATACGATTGCGTGGGCAATTTCAATCAATTTATTTACTACCTGGTTGCTTTTTAACCTGCCGTACACCTACGATCCATAAATTGTTTTTATTTGTTTTATTTCTTTTTTGTTGAACCA
Source organism: Drosophila acutilabella (assembly GCA_035046005.1). Lineage (NCBI taxonomy): Eukaryota > Metazoa > Arthropoda > Insecta > Diptera > Drosophilidae > Drosophila > Drosophila acutilabella. The sequence continues at coordinate 285,711 of JAWNOK010000027.1, read as the reverse complement.
CATTTTTTGTTGTTTATTGTTGTTGTTTTCTTGCTTACTTAAATAAATACACTACGTATGAACGTGTGTTTACCTAAGTTTATGGAATGTGGGGCATTCGGTCGTACGTACCGTCTCTAAAATAAATTATGAGTAATTCTTTGAATCGTTTGACTGACCTGACCACATGTTTTTCATGATTTGCATTTTGAATATGAATTTGAATTTGAGTTTGAATATTCACACATCAACGCTAATTGATAGCCGTGATTTAACTTTTACTTTTTTTGTTGTGTCTGATCTACAATAAAAGTTTCGAAATTTGTGTTTCGCTTAATTATTAATAAATCATTGGTCTTTCAATAATCGCTTATTTGTCTTATTTATCTCTTGGGTCTCTGGGTCGTTCCGTGGCAAAATCGTATAAAATCCCCGATGTCTTTCAATGCAATATTTCGAAATACGTAAGAGACGGCGCCGTTGTGTATTTATGCAAAAGTTGCCAAAAATAAACTTGAACAATTTTTATTCAAAATGGCAGATGACCAGCAAGCGAACAAAATGACAAGCGTGGCAGTAATAATTGCCCAACTATTAAGATACCTTGCAATTAGAAGCACAACACATTTAACATAATGACGCCAAGAGCTTTAACAGCGCTGTTAACTACAGTTGCGTAGTCGTGGCACGCGTGATCAGATCTGTTATGCAAATAACATGTTATGTTAGTCATCTCTGCACTTTAACATTCTCTGTGCGCATGTTTCGTTTCTTTTAACATGTTATGTAAAGAGAAACTTAATTTTAACAGCTGCCGTGCATGCGGAATTTAAATTTATTATACACCTTCTGCTAAAAATACTTAAATTACGAATCTACGTCAGAAATTGAAGTTTCTGTTCGATCGCAACAAAAGCGATCATTCATAATGTTTATTTGTTTATTAACTTTTTTCTTGGCAGTCTGACAAATACAAATAAACGCTGCAATCGGCAATTCGTCGAGGTTGTAATAAATTAGTGTGTGTGTGTGTGTGTGTGTGTGTGTCTGTGCGTATGTGAGGAAACATTATTTAAATATAAAAAGACAAAAAAAGAAAAGAAAAAAACCAAAAGCATCTTGAATGTCGCACATCCTCAGCTTGTAACCATATCGATATAATTTCCTTTAGTCACTCAGTATGTGATTTATAATTGCATATATCAGCATTCATTATCGTATAACGTGTGACATAATACAGGGGATGACATTCTATGGTTTCGCAGCTGTGTTATGCGTCGTTAATCAAGTAAACAAACAAAGGCAACCATAACAATAACAACAATTGTCAAGGATCACAGGACCAAAAAGGAACACAGACAAAAGTCACCAGTACTTAACGCCTTTTGATTGTTTAATTTCACAAATTGTTTTATGGATTTATCCCAGCTGTCGGATATGGTCCTCGTACTGGTGTTGATGCTGCTGAAATTGCTGAGCTGAAACTGCCGGAGACAGCGTATGTCCTGGCACACGCCAATGAAAAATTAATGCCATTGTTGCCTGGGGTTGCCCACAGCCAAAGTCTCTCTCCATCACACACTCACACTCCAATTCTCTTTTTCAATGTTTGACTTCCTGAAGAAAGGGGGAACGGATGAGCAAAAAGAAGTAAAATCAGCAACATTGCCCCAGGACAACATCAAAGCCATGAAGCTTCATTTTTCACCGCTTTTGACATTTAACAGCCACCCAATCCAACCCAATTCATACCCAATTCAACCCAATTTCGCATCCTGGCTAAGCTTCTGTAACAATCAGCCAACCAAAGCGCATGTAGACAGCTGACTGACTTGATCTCGGTGGGAACGAGAAGAGGAGCATAACCAGAAGCAGAAGCTAAAGCAGTAGCGCATCAACAGCAACATCAACAGAAACAGCAGCAGTAATAAGTTTCTCACTGGGTGTTAACTTTTATGTACTACTGTTGTTGTCTACGCTAATCCCCTACTGATACGCACACATAAACACAAACTCCGTGTGACCATGCCCAACATCGGTGTAATTTCCCCTCCTTTATCCGCGTGTTCATTCAATTCGACGCCCTCCTGCGCATATTCCAATCAAATTAAGTAGAAAGGTTTGTTTTAATGTTCGCTACGCAGCGGGTTATTTCAATTTTCCTCAATTGCACTACAAATGCGTTAATAATTACTGGCATAACATTGAATTAGAAGCACATAATGAGATATCACAATAGACTAATGCGGTGAACTGCTTTCAATTTGTAATTTCCAATTCTTACGAAATTTATTTGCGCTGCTTCTTTACCAGCTTTTTTTTTATTATTTTATTTTCAATTTAGATAAGTGCGCTGACTCATTGTTAGAACACTGATAACGCAATTTCATCTTGAATACTTAGTACATTTTTCCAGTTAACGAAATCACACATACCCCTATTTATATACATTTATATATTTATATAGAGAAATCTAATTACTTTTGCAAGTTGTCGGTAGTTTCCCTAGTATTGTTGTTTTTGCTGTTCAATTAATTTGCACGTGTTCAGCGCTAAAGTTATTGATAGTGCTAGCGCTTTATGGGGAACTTTAACTTTAAGTGTATGTACATAACTAAGTTCACACCGTTCGTTTGTTTACTATGCAGATTTTGTTTATATAACTATTTGTTTTGTTTACTGTGTGTTTAAGGAATGCAGTTTTTTATACTGCTCGTCAGTGGATTTGAATTATTGTTGGTTTTTAATAAAAATGTAATCGATGGATTTTATTTAGTTTATTACTCATTTGAGTTTAGTACTTTCAAGTTGATTTATACTCAACTCATTTTGCTAGGCAATTATATAGTTTAAACTAAATTTTTATTTCTTGGTATTTTAAGTAATTTATTACTCATTTAAATAAGCTTTTTTTTATTTGAATGGCTTTAATTATTTTTTATTTGCATTAAATTTATTTAATTTGCTAGCCACTTGACTTAATACTTATTTGATTTCTTAGGTAAATGTGGAACAATTTGATAGTAATTTATTTATTTTATTACTCATTTTTCAATTACTGATATTTATATAATCTTTGTTAGCTCTTGAGCCAGTTGACCTCACATAACTTGTGCCACACTCAGTTTACTTAATCGGTAGATCAATTGAGCTTTTATTTACAGCTCCTTTGAGCTAGTTCGCTTCGATAATTGTTTTGTGCTTTGTATTTGGTATTTGCCCTTAATCGTAGCGCATCCAAGCGCTTGCAAAGTCCCAGACTGTCTGCCGTTTCTGTTCTGTTTTGTGTCATGCTAACGGTAAATGCTCCTTTTGGCCCCGTTTTGATAACCCCACTTATCCCGCCTTTGCCAGTTCTCGGACGTTTCGTGCTGTGGCTTTTATTGCTCCGCCTATTAGCTGACAGACAGCCACACAGACACAAACACACGTACACAAAAACAGCTGCATAGAAGTGTGAACGAGACAATGTGATTGTGTAAATGAAATAGCAGCATCATTTTTGTTGTTTATCTTTTGTTTCCAACACTCCTTTTCGCAGCTTCATCCGTGTCATCGTTCGCCTTTTGGCCCGTCCGCCTACTGTCCGCCCATACGTCCTTCCCCTGCAATTAAGTTAAATTGTCAAAGCTAACAAGTTCCACAAGTGGATTGTTGCTTCTTTTATCGTTTGTTCATTTATTCATTCATTTATTTGTTTTACTTTGCGTTGTGTTGTGTTGTGTTGTGTGTGTTGCGTTGCTTTGCTCCGCTTGTTTGTTAATTCATCTATTTGGTTTATGTTTTGTTTATCATCCGCAAAATGGCGTTGCGAATCCGAATTGCAGCCGAACCCTGGGCACGAACACACGACCTACGTGTGTATCGGAAGTTCCGCACTCAATGTCTCTTTGGTTGGCTGGCAAAGAGCTAACCACTCACCGTTGGCGTTGCCCTTGCGGAATTGCTTTTCTCACAGTGGGATTTGTGTGGTGTGCGGTGTGCAAGGAGCAGTGAGCAGTGAGCGGTAAATGGTCTGTGGTAGGACAAAAGGGGGAAGGAAGAGGATTACCTATCTAATTTGCCATTTCCGCTCTCTCGTCCTCTCTCGTCCCATCACCTCCATTAGCAATGATTTATTAAGTGGCGCTGTCTCTTTCCATCTGCTTTCTCGGCTTCTGCTGTTGATGTTGCTTCTTCTTTCTTTTTGGGGGCATGTGCAGTTTGATTACAATTCGGTGTCGCCTGCTATCCACCCTGTATGTCCAACTGTCCGCCCGTCTGTGGCTTTTTTATGGCTACATTAGAGTCACAAAGTTGCGCTATAAAGTGAATTGAATTGAAATTTTCAACCCCCGAAGAGCTGTTAATTAGTTAAACATTGACTTGTTTTCCCTTGTATCCTTGTCTTTTGTTGATATTTCGTCGAGTTCCACATTTTGAGCTCCATTTGAATTTCCATTGCAATGGGAATTATCATCAAAAATGTAAATTTATGTTTTACATACAAGCGATTTATTATCCGGTTTCACACGTACAAATCTCTTGTCCCTTTCCTCTATCTCTCCATCCCTCCCTCACAATCTCTATCTTTGTCTCGCTTCTTCTTTTTCACCATCACATCTTGTTGCTGAGTATTTTTTTTTTTATTTATGACCAATTTGTGCTTTCGCAACATTTTCAGAGTTATTAATTTTTGTCCAATTCCGGCGGCAGTTACGTCCACGGACAATGAATGGTCTTCCGTATGTTGGAGATCTACTGTAAAATTGCTTTCCATCGTACGATGCAATTTTCTTAGCAATTTTCGTTTCCATGCACAGTTTTTCAAGGAAATTATCTTCAATTTTGCCTTCAGAGAGAAAACAATGCGAATTAGGAGCAAAGGTTAATTTATTTTGCTTAACTCTTATTGGTTTTGACTACCTGATACTGTTGCAGCTCTGCACTGAAAGAATAATACTTGTTAAGGTGTGTTAAGGTGTCAAAATCATCAGAAACCCGCATTGAAATGCATATTTTATAACATTTTTAAAATTAAGAAATATTTGTTTTCAACTAAGATATCAAATTTCATCAGTCTGCTCAAATTTTTTTATTTTTTATATCTTTTTCTCGCACGTTTCGTTATATTTTTGCATCAACTTTTATATAGTATAGTAGCATAATAGATGAATATGCAAATTCGTATTTTGAAAATGTCATTTAATCATGACTTTTGTTTATTTTACAAAGTTTTGTTTTGGATCAATACTAGGTTAAGGCTTAGTTTTACTGACTTTCCAACTAGTGACTTAACTTTTTGAACTCGTCGTACATTTTTCTATAAATTTCAATGACTGTTTTATAGTTAACAAACAAATTTTGTAGTTGATCTTCACTCTCGTGACAAATTTTGACTTTACACCCACTCGTATGCCGTTTTTGGGATGGGTTTTCACAGACACCGCAAGCGTGAATGCTATGCCTGCCTGCTATGACCTTTGTGTGCGCTCTCTTTTGGTCTCACGCATTTTGTGGTAGATAAATCATTCTTTTTAAAACTAACAGGATCGTTTCCCATCAATATTCCCCTGATATGTGTAAAATTTTACGAGTATGCGTTCAGAAATGGTTTGCAAAAATTAGTTGACAAATTTTTATAATGAGATTTTTGAACAAAAGAGAGGAGTGATGTCACAAAATTGCGTCAAACGGTTTCTATCTCTACATAAAGGGAGTCTGCATAGACAATTTTGGGATCGTAGCTCGTTCTATCCCAGACATCCCTTTTGTTTAATTGAATTGCCGATTCTACCTGGGAAAACATACATTTTAACACAACGATTGTACACTACACAAAGGGCACAATAAATTATAACACATAAAAAGAAGAATTATATCTGTCTGTAGTTTCGTGCTTAAACCCGAATAACAATACTAAGTATTTGTGGTTTCAATGGTCTTTTTTGAAAGTGTATTTCGCCGACGGCATTGCTACCACGTAAGATTTGTTGTTCTTTCTGGGATTTTATAGTTGTGTCGAATGCCAGCTGATTACAGCGCCTATTTACAATGTTTAGAATTCGCGTTCTCGGTAATTGTCGTTAATTAAAGTGTTTTTAATGCGAAGCAAGATCTTGTTTGAGCACAGACACAGATACACACACATAGACATATATACCAGACACCACAAGGTGATGCATGCAAATACAATTCTATTTACTTGTAAATCTGCTTGTCTACAAATTATTACTACGAATCTCTCCCATCGGTTTCTTCATGCTCATCTCATCTTCCCATACACTCACTCGATACGTTTGCATATATCTATTTTTATATCCTGCCTGATCAGCATTTGGGTAATTTAGTGCTCATGTTCTTTATTATTCTAGTTTTTTTGCTATTGTAATTTTTTGTTTGCACTTGATAAAATCTCAGTCATTTCCTTTCCTGCAGACGACATGATCTGGCGTTCTCTATTTTATCTATATCAGTATATCTTCCACTATTTGTGTCACTCCCTTTTCGGAAATCATTTACTATGCAGGCTCTCGTATGTGCATTCAAAAGTCCGACAATTTCCGCCTTGTTCTTTCTCACAGTGCTCACACCTACGCATAACTAACAATTCCATTTGTTGTTATTATTGTTGTTGTGCACAACATTTTTATTTCAATTTGTGGAATTGTATGTGGTGTATTTTCATCTGTAGTTCACATCATGCATATTATAAGGGCACTTTAATATAAATCCCATATGCATAACGATGATTCGTCGAAATGCTCTTGTTTTGTTTTTTTTTTTTTCTTTATTTATAACACTTACTTCAGTCCTCTTTTTGTATTATTTTTTCGTTTTGGGTTCTTTTTTATGTCGGTTTTTCAATCAGGTTGAACTTTCATAAATATTTTCCTTTGAGGTTGTTGATTTTCCTTTCACCGCAACCCTTGATGGTCTACCGTTGTTAACTTCTCGAACGGCACGTGATTATTAATCAATGACACAATCTTGAACAAACACACTTTTCATTAACACCAAAGTGGCATTTTAGAAGCTAATAAAAACTAGATATGTATCTCCCCCAAAGTATGGGATGAAAACTGGAATTCAATTGAGTTGGAAGCCCTAAAAGATTGTGATCCCAAGTGGGGAATTGTCAATTTAATTAAAACTTGAAGTTTACACAATTAAGGAACATCGAAAAAGGAACTAAAAATACACAGCAATAAAAGAGAATAACTTAATAAATAGATATAAAACTCTTTGTGCTCGTTGACACACTGACACGCTGTTCAACGCACAGTCCAAACGGAACAAGCTACGAAATGTTTACAGAGTGTAAACAAGTGGTTTGAATAAATTATGAAACTCACAAAAGAACACAATTTGAATGATAAAAGTCTTTGGTCAATAAAACTGTGTTCTATCCAAACAGTTTGACAGACCAATTCTTGATCAAGAAAAATTGTTAAAGAAGTTTAATAAATTAAATAGTTAATACTTTTAATACGATTTGTCAATGAAACTAATTGTGTTCACTGACTTCTGTTCACTATAAAACGGAATGCAGATTTTAATCTGAGCGATTACTTAAGTTCCCCCGTTATAAGGAAAACAGTTAACATTAGCCAAGCTGTCATTATAAAATGTTAGGATTTTAAGTAACAATTTGTGCAATTTTATTGCATAAATATAATGCTCTACTCTTGGATTATATAGTCTCAGAGAGTCTCAGTTCGTGGTTGCTGTTGTTGCACTTTTTATGTGTTTGAATTGTCCCCTTACAACTTTAATAAAAATCACTCATTTGGAAAATGAAGAGCAATTATTTGCTCCAAATCACCAGCTGACATTGTAACAACGGCACGGACAATTTTGCCAGTTGGATGAGTACTCTTTTAAGCCAATATCACAAAATGGCTATTAAGCCCAAGACAATTGTTTCATTACATATTTCCATGTATCTACACGGAAAGAAAACATTTTAAAAATCAATAAATAAATTTGTTGTATCTTTTATGATTTCAGATATCATGTAATGATGGATTGCCCCAGGAGATTTGCCGACAGTGCAAGGCGCAATTCATAATGGTTGCCAAATTCCGTCGGCGTTGTGTCCGCGTACAGCAGCGACTACACGAGTATGCACAGGGTATTGCCGAGCGACAGGCTAGACGGCGACTGATTGGCGGTGATAAGCGATTGGAGGTGCAACAACAAGCTCAAGGGGTGAAACAAGAGACGCCAAATGAGCCGGATGTCAAGGAGGATTATATGCATTTGCCGGAATCGCAATTGGAGCGCAAGCGTCGTTTGGAATCTCGCCATCCGGAATTGGAACTGGAATTGGAACCAAAACAGGTGCACCCAGGTGCAACAGCACCCAAATTGCGTCGTCTCGATGTGCGAAACCCTGGTGCGGCAACCCTGCCGGTAAAAAATAACAATGAGACTGAAACAACAAAGACCTTGCCGAAAAAGGAAAAAGGTGAGAAAACCCTCACAAAATCGCCACACAAAAAGGTTCGGGTGCCATGGAAAACAAAGGCCGCTCGCAAACAGCATTCTGAGTCCATATCCAGCTGTTCGACAGACTGCCGAGTGACACCGGAGAAGATTCTCACACAAGATATTGTTGTAATGGAAACAACAACGACAACAACAACAGCCAGGCAGCATCAAATTCCCCATTTACTTGTTCCTTCTACAGAGCCGACATCCTCATCAAACTCCTCGTCGTCGTCGTCATCGTCCTCGGGACAGACATCACCTGAACATCTCAGCGATCTATCTGTGAATCCCTGTCGTGGCTTTGCCAGCGACGGAAGTTCTTCTTCGTCTTCATCCCCATCCCTCTCACATGCCGACGGCAATTCCACAAGTGTTTCGAATGCCAAAAGACGGTATCCACCCAAGAATAGCAGCATTATCGTGAGTCCAAGCAAATCCACTGTGGTGCTGCGACGCGGCCGTCGGACGCGTAAGACGCTTGGTTATGTGCCGGTCAGGCGATCGAGACGTGCCATTAAAAAGTCGGTGGAAAAGAAAGAAACGATGGAAATTCCTCAGGTAGAGCTGCCCAAAAACAAGTCGGACCTGGACAGCAGCAGCGAGGAAAATGTGCAAGTCGAAAAAGAGTCACCGTCCAGCAGTACCGATCAGAGCTTAGCAGGTACTGCAAAGAGTGCGCAGTTAGCCCATAAAGATACAAAAGAAGAAGCGAAATTGGAGAAGGACTTGAGCAGTGTTAGGCTAGAAACCGGTCAAGCTGAGGAACCAAGGCCACAGGAACAGGTTCAGGTTCAGGAGGAGCAGAAGGAAACACCGACTGTGCCACAAGTACAAACAAATGAAACGAGCAAAGAGGAGCCAAAAGAAACAACTGCCACGATCTCAAATGGTATTGGAGCAACGGCCGATAACAAAAGTGAATTGGCAGTACAATTTGAGGAACTAACATCATCCACGGAGCACAGTAGGTTGATGACACCCGGTGTGCCGTCACCCGAATGCGAAGTGGAAGTAACCCACAATGATGATCAGCAGAATCCTGAGTTAATTGTCAGCATACCACTCGATGTGCTCGACGATGAGCTGCAGCGTCGCCTTTGTTATTCCGAGTCGTATAATAACGGCGGCGCTGCTCAGGCATCGGACCTCAAGGATGACGATGTCAATAACAATGCAAATGGTGAGAATTTTCACCAGAGTGCTACAGAAGATAGCTTCAATTCTACTGTGGCACTCGAAACCAAACAAATTGAAGCAGATCCCGGTGGAGGAGGAAGAGAAAGTGGAGTCGGAGGAGGTGATGGTGTCGTGGATGATGACATGGCATCACTGCAGCAGTTGGTGCAAATGCCAATAGAGCACCATGAAGACCTACAATTGACCAGCACATGTGCCACTTCCATGGACTTTTTGGCCGAATTTGAGAAGCACTGCGAGAAGACATTGAAACTGCAAACGGGTCCGGGTACGTTACCACGGGAGTTGGAATTGGCACAGGCTAAGCAGCAGATGCAGGTGGAAATGAATGATGTGGAGACGACACTGCATGGCATACTCAATGAGATGCAGGATCAGCATCTCTACACGCCAGTCTGCACCCAAATGGATGAGTTTCTAACGCCAGCGGATTATGCACCGCTCACTGAGTCGGAAACATCGTCACCAACACCAACGAATGCGACCGCATCGCCGGTGCTATATGAGCAGCAGCAGCAGCAACATCAAGAGCAACAGCATCAGCAACACCATGAACACCAGCAGCAACAGCAGCAACAACAACAGCAGCAACACCACCAACAACAGCAACACCAGCAAAATCATCACCAGCAAGTGCAACAACAGCAGCAGCAGCAGGTGTTTGATAGCACCAATTTTAGCAATGAACTGATTGGCTTTCAAAATGACATGCCGTGTTTTGAGAATATTGAAACAACGCCCGAATCGATGGCAGCTCAGCAAAGTCTACACTTGGAACTGACGCAGTTGCTCAATGATTTGCAGCCACCCATTGGCAATGTGAACAATGTCAACCCTGCTGAACAGCAACAACATCAGCAACAACAGCAGCAACAACAACAGCAGCAACAACAACAGCAGCAACAACAACAACAGCAACAACAACAGCAGCAACAACAACAGCAGCTACAGCAGCAACTGCAACAACAACAGCAGCAGCAGCAACAACAGCAAATGTTGCAACATGCGCAGGCAGCACAACAGCAACAACAACAGCAACAGCAATCGCTACAATTGCAGCTGCAACAAGAGACTGTTAACTATGATGCACTCTATCCGTCACCGCCCGCGGCAGCAGCAACACCAACCGCCAACACGGTACAGGTCATCCAGGTGCCGCAGCAAGAAGCACTGTGGCAGGCACAGACAACACCCCATCAGGCCACACATCTGCAATGGTCGGCTGTGGGTGGACTGGAGTCCATCAAGACAATGCCAGTTGCCAGCTTGGAAGGTCTGGAAAATGGAAATGCAGCGACAACTACCACGTACTACATCAATGCCAGTGATCTCTATCAGACACAACTGCAGCAACAAACTGGAGGAACTATGGCGGGTGAAACCTACGCGTTGCTGGATAATAATGAGAACTATATGTTGGAGCAGCAGCAGCAACATCAGCAGCACCAACAACATCAGCAGCACCAGCAGCATCAGCAACAACCTATTATGATACTCATACAACAGCCGGAGATGCAACAACCTGTGGCATCTGCTAGTAACCCACAACAGGCGCCGTTGCACATTGCATATGCACCTCAAATCAATAATGAGATGCATGCATTTCAGTCGCAACCACAAGCCCAACAACAACAGCAACAACCACAAACTCAACCGCAACAGCAGCTGCAGCACTCGCAACCACAGCAACAGCAACAGCTGCAGCAACCACATCCGCAACGACCACAACATTTAAAGCAACACCGTTCTCAACAGCAACAGCAACCACAACAGCAGCAGTCACAACCACAGCAGCAGCAACCGCAAAAACAACAACAACAACAAGTACAAACACATACAGTATTAGGTTTAACGAAAGCTGCGGCCTCGCCTACTAGAAGAAGTCGTACGCCCGTTTTGAGATGCCGTTTCTGTCAGAACGGACCACGTTTCTCCAGCAGCTTGGAATACAGTCATCACATCATCGAACTACATCCGGCCGAGGCGCCCTTCACCTGTCCACACTGCCCTCAAACGTTTGCCAGTCGCAATAAACGTAATCAGCACATTCTGACCGCTCACGTTGTGCAGCAGTTTCAATGCGGACAGTGCTCCCAAATGTTTCCTGCCCAACGTGCACTCGATCTGCATCTGCAGCGATTCCATGCTCCCACTGGTGGAGCGGACACTGCAGCAGCTACGGACGGTGTGCGACTGGAGGAGGTTCAACTGCAGTTGCCATCCAAGGATGTGGAACAGCAGCAACAACACCACAAGTTGCTGCTGAGGCAGAAACTGGAGCATCATCAGCAACAGCAGCAACAATTGCATCAGCAGACGCAACTATCGCCACGTAAGTATCTCAGTAGCAAAGTATTTCCGTTTACCGCTTTTTTGGTATTATTTAGTGCATTTTTGTGTTGTCGCTTTCCAAGGGCTTTTCAAATTATGCTTTTTATATATCTTTGTTTGCTGTCCACGTAAATTGTTCTGATCAGTAAGCTGATCATCATTTTAATTGGAAATAATCCTGATTAGTTTAATAAACGAACTAGCTAAGAACATTTTGTTCAAATGAGTCAAAATTCAATTATTAACCTCTTTCATTAATGGTTGGTTCGTTCTTTTTTAATTGTTCCTTTGAACTTGTCAGTTCTTTTTGCAAATAATTTAAATGACCAACTAACCATACAATTTAATACATTTTACGTTTAGTATTTATGCTTTTTTGTTCAATCAAATTGCATTTTGGTTATTTCTTTGTGTTGTCCTTTTGTGGCTTTTGATTTTGTGATTTTTTGTTCATTGTTTTTGTTCTGTCAAATAATTGTTATTAAACGCTTGATTGCGTTTGTTAATCTGCAAAAAACTGAACAAATTTTCTGATCACATTTTCAATTTTTTTCCAATTTGCATTCACGCCACTCTACGCATGCGTAGCAGATGTTGAACAGCAAATAAGCCCATTCCAGACACGCAAGACACGCATTCTTGGTTGCCCCGACTGTGAGGATTGTAAGTACAGGGTCGAATTTGCCATTAAACTCACTAACATTTGGTCTTCTTCTCTTTGACTTTTGTCTCTTCAGGTTCACTGTCAAATGGTCATCATCATCGCAAGACGCAGCACTACCAGGAGCTAAGAAATGTGCCAATTCCGCCTACGGTGCCAACACCGCCCTCCACTATTGCCTCATTGCCGTCGCCAAATCCACAACCACTGCCGATGCTGTCAACACCGCATATAACTTTACCTTCGCCGGAACAATCGGAACCGGATTCGACAACAGCGACGCTGCGACAGTTCCGTAAACGCTGCACACTCGGCGGGAATTCGCCATCGCCGACCACGACAATAACAACAACAGCAGCAGCGAACTCAGCGGCAGCAGCAGCAGCTGCCGCGGCAGCAGCAACAACAACACTTTTCATGACATCAGTAGCATCGCCGTCGCCCTCGTCATCGCCATCGTCATCGACCATGGAATCGAGCAGTGCTGGTGGTAGCGTTGGTGGTGGTAGCACTGCTGGTAGTGGCACCGATAGTGTATCACCACCTTCGGCCAACAAGCTGCGTGGCAGCCATCAGTGTGTGATGTGCGAAAAGAAATTCACAAACATGATTTCATTGCGGAAACATCAGCAATTGGCCCATGATTCGCAGACGACAATGCCCTGGGTGTGTGCCATTTGCAAGCGTGGCTATAGGAAACGGACGGATATGGATAATCATATGAAATCACATGAGCCTAAGGGACGACCCTATGAGTGCAACGAGTGCTGGGTTCGTTTTCCTGAATTCAAGCAGCTGGCTATGCATAAATTTACCGTCCATGAACTGATCAAGCCGCACACCTGCGACGAGTGCGGCAAACAATTTGGTACGGAGAGCGCTTTGAAGACGCACATTAAATTTCATGGTGGTAAGTTTTTGGTTGCTCGCACGCATGTGGATGCGGTGCTTAAACGGGTACCGGTTCAAAGCGTTAGCTAAGCCTTTTTCTATATACAATAAGAAATGAAGTAAAGGTTTTTGTAGTGCTTAAATTTATTTACTAATTATTTAAATCCTCATCTCTGTTGTTGTGCTATCAGTGTTTTCAACCGTGATTCTTTGATCGGAAGGTAAAATTAATCAAACATATCCTCCGATTCTATATAAACCCCCCTATATCAACTCGCGCAGTGCACAGCTTTAGAGAAATATGCTTAAAACTAACCAATAGCCGCTTATATTGCACACAAATTTAGGTTTACTGCATATTAATCAAGTCTTATCTTAAATCATAAGTATTTTTATACAAGTATATAAATATATTTAAAAGATAATCAAAATTACAAAACAAAAGTTTTGAAATAGTTTATGTTAGTGTTCGTTTGTTTTGCACACCGTGTTTTTGCCTTTCCCAAATGTGCAATGGTTTACCACTGTTAGTAGCACTGTTAACTCGCTGTTGTCGCCATGTTAAATGTGTACGTTTTAACAGTTTCAAGCTACAAAGCTACACACGCAAATTTATCTTAATTGCAGAGCGAGGATTCCAGTGCGAAGAGTGCGATGAATCTTTTGAGTATATCAAAGATTTGCGCAAGCATCGACGCAGCCACAAAACCGAATTGTTTTACAAATGTGAACATTGTCCACGAACGTTTCTGCATTTTACGAGTTTTCGCGGTAAAGACCGATCTTAGCTGTAAAGCGTTGTATTAGTGGGTAGTTAAAAGTTAGCATAAATTTAGTTTAATATATCGTTACAGTTAATGGAATGATTTTAAAGCCTGTGTGCATGTTTATTGCATGCATAAAACACTTGCACAAGAGTTTTATAGTTTTTATAAATAAGTACAAAAAATTAATTAAATTCTATTTTTTCTGTACAGCTCATATGAATACACACTTACCGCTGGGCGTATTCCTGAACGATAAGCCAACTACACCGCTAATCATTAAATCGGAGAATCCAGCCACGCCCCAAACAAATGAGGAATTGCAGCCACTGACGCCGCTGAGCAACTGCAATGGCAACAGTGGCAGTGAGGAGTGCCCCGGATCCGTGGAGACGGTGGAGAGCAGCAGTGTGACACAACCACTGGAAATGATTGTTGATAAGCCATAACATTTGGAGCCACTTTACTATATTATTTACAAACATCCAGGGATAATACCTTCCTATTTCGGCTGCTATACGTAGCCCTAACTTCCATTATCGCCAACAAATTTTCAACATTTTCACACACACACACAAAGATACACTCACTCACACACTCAGACATAGACACACCCACACAATGAGAGAGAAAAAATCCAGCACATGAAAACTGTTGCAGACTGTGCATTGAATGCACAAATTAAGAATTAAGCCACACACCACCTGACCAAACAAACAGACCAACAAAGACCATTATACACACACACACACCCATACACACTTAGAGAAACTCGAAGTACACACAAATACTTAAAATTTATTGCTGTAATATTTAATAAACTTAAGCTTAATCTTAATTGATTAGTTGAATACCAGAAAGCAATGATCAAATGTAAATAGTTTATAAATTAATTATGATCTAAGATGAATTCCCAAATGCTGTAGGACCTGTAGCACATCCCTATGGATGCTACAGGTCGAAAAAATTACTTTTTCTCCCTTCATGATAATACTTTAATTAAATGTAAGAAATTAGAACAAAACAGACGGCAAATGTAGATCATAAGTCAGTCTTAGAATACGACAATCTAAATGTTTACGTCTTTACTAAATGTGAGTAGTAAGTACATATTCCAAAATTATTTAGTTTCTCTATCTCTATGTTCTTGTTTTTTATTTTTACTCTTATAAGAACAATAGATACATTTTTGTTGACTTAACTTGACACATGGAACTCAATTGGCAGAAGCATAAGATGAATTTGATCCCAACAAGAAATTAGCTATGAAGCTTTTCCATGATTTTATTTTGATTACACGAAACTTTTTATTATTATTATAACTAAGTATTATGTACGAAAATTATTTAAAATAAACAAATTATGTTTTAGTACAATAACAAACAGTAATTGTGTTTACATTTATTCAATGATATCAACGATTTAATCGTAGTACCAGTCGAGAAACAACAATGAGAACGACATGACCAACAAGAAGAACAAGGACCATACACGTAGTCCCGCATTCCGCTGGGTCGCTTGACGGATCTGCTCATTAGCATCCTTCACGTTCTCCGTGGTGCCCACCACTGCACTAACAATGCGATCAATGTTCTGCTGTTGCATTGCCACCTAGAAAGATACAAGTAGTTTAGTTGTAAAGTCTGTAAATGATTTAGTTGCACGGCTTACCTTCTCAGTGAATATATCTTGTAGTTGGGCAATGTCCACGACGTTCTTTTCAATTTGTTCTACTTCCTCGGAGACGCCCTGCAGCAGATTATAAATGTGCACGTTTTCCGCCTCAAACAACTGCACATCCTCGGCACTAAGCGGCTCCTCGTCGTTCTCCTGCTCCAGCTCCGTCTTCTGAATGTCCTCGTCCAGTGCCACCTTCGCGGAGGAATCCGTGTTGTTGCCCTCAACACGTCGGTGGCGTTTCCTTAGCTTCTGTTCCGAGCTTTGCTTGGGACTGCTTTCCTGCTCGTCATCCCAGTCGGCCCAACTGTCGTCGTTGTTCCAATCGTTGTCCTCCAGAGGCGTCGCCGACTCCTTATTGCTATTGTCGCTGTCAATGCTGGTTTGTGCCTTGATTAACTTTCCACTGGTAGGACCCGCTGGACGCACTGGTATCTTCTTTTTATCCGCCGCCAGCTTGAGCAGTCTATATGTCTCCAGTTCGTGCTGTACACGATATTTCTTTTGGTCCAAGTAGATCTGTTCAACACTGTGCAGATAGCCAATCAGTAAATCAATCACTCCCTCGATATGCTGACGCTCCTGTGGCTTCCGCTTGGCGCTCTTGTAGTCGCGTCGCATATTTGCCAGGTGCTGTGTGCACAGCGTTACAAATTTTTCTGTGCCGCGGTCTATGAAGTCTCGTTGGGCGTCGGTCATGTGGGTGGCGCTCTTCAAGTGCTGTCCGATACGCATATAGGCCGTGCGATTCTCGATTAACACATTGCGGAGAGTGGTTATATCGTTGCACACATCCTTTGCCCGTTTGGCAAAGTCGTTGCTGTTCGTGTTGTTATTGTTGTTGGAGGCAGCGGATCCCTTTGCGACTGCCGAGCGCTGCTGTTGTTGTTGTGGCTTGTCCTGTGCCTTGGCTTTCGCTGCTGCGGCCAGCTCAGTCTTACGCTGCAAACGTACCGTCATCACACTAGCCTTAAAGTGCTGCGTTATATCCATGTTGATCTGTGTACTTAAACGCTACAATAATTTTAGGCAACAATTCAATTTGTAAATTCCACATCATCATCTAACGATTGTCAACACTTACAATTCTGGTTCACTAGTTCATTCTGTTACCTGTTGATCAACACTGTGTTCACTCTGTTAACTTACATTAACAGTTTTGCACAGCTGTTCGAATTGCGCCAAATTTTTGTGGCGACTTTTAAACAAGAGTGTGTTGTGTTGTTTTATATATTTAAATAAAATGCAAGCATTTTTAAAATCTGGAAAATCTAATGCTAATAGCAGCAGCACAGAAAAGCCAGCAAGCAATGAACACGCTGCAAGACGGAAGCCACCAGCTCCTTGGGTAGAAAAATAGTAAGTTGCTATAAAAAAAAAAAAAACACCTCAAACACATTTCTTAAAACTAAAACAAATTTGACTTTATTTAATTAAAGTCGACCACGAAGCGTAGACGATGTCGTTGAACAGTCGGAGGTGGTAGCTGTGTTGCGCAAATGCGTCGAGGGTGCTGATCTGCCCAATATGCTGCTCTATGGACCGCCTGGTACCGGCAAGACTAGCACAATTTTGGCAGCAGCGCGTCAAATCTTTGGTGACATGTACCGCGATCGTATTCTTGAGCTGAATGCTTCGGATGAGCGCGGCATTAATGTGGTGCGCACCAAGATCAAGAACTTTGCCCAGCTCACCGCAAGCAACACGCGTCCCGATGGACGTCCGTGTCCGCCATTCAAGATTATAGTCTTAGATGAGGCCGATTCGATGACACACGCTGCACAAGCGGCCCTGCGTCGCACCATGGAGAAGGAGTGTCGCACCACCAGATTCTGTCTCATCTGCAATTATGTGTCACGTATTATTGTGCCCATTACCTCGCGTTGCTCCAAGTTTCGCTTTAAGGCTTTGGGTGAAGCACAGATCATTGCACGTCTGGAGCACATTTGCCAGCTGGAAGGAGTCCAAATTGAACCAGCGGCATACAAATGTATAGTTAAGATATCTGGAGGTGACATGAGACGTGCCATAACCACATTGCAGTCTTGTTATCGCCTCAAAGGCGCAGAGCACATCATCAATGCGGACGACCTGCTCGAGATGTCTGGCATCATACCGGAGCACTACCTCGAGGACTATCTGGAGGTTTGTCGCTCGGGCAAATATGAGCGCCTGGAGCAGTTTGTGCGCGAACTTGGCTACTCGGCCTACAGCATTGGCCAGATGATGGAACAGTTCGTGGAGTTTATAGTCCGTTGCGGTTCGCTAACAGATCCACAGAAGGCCATAATCTGCGACAAGCTAGGTGTAAGTATTCCAGGTCGAGAAATTAAAGCTTTTGAAATCAAATTCTCTGTTCATTGCAGGAGTGCTCTTATAGGCTGCAGGACGGCGGTTCAGAGTATCTGCAAATCATGGATCTGGGCTGTGCTATTATACTTGGCCCTTAAATGAAGGATCACTTTCGCTCCCTATCACATTCTCATGCGATAATCTCATGGATTAAGAATCAAAGATTATTGAACAATTTCATTCAATAAAATAAGCTGAATTATTTGTGTACTTTTATTTGTGGTTGATTTGTATTTATATCTTATTCTAATTGGCTGTAAATTCAAACTCCTCCTCATCGCGTTCTCGTTTGACAGCCACGCTACTACCCGCAATGCTTCCCACGGCGGCCGCATCGCTATCCACCTCCATTTTCATGTCGGTTACATTTGGCTCGTTTTTCACGTCCATGGCAGAGACCGTTTTCGTTGTGGTGGTAAATTTGATCACAGGTTTCGGTATGGTGACCACCTGTTGCTTGGACACAATGGAGTGTGCTCGCTTTGGTCCATTGGCACTGGAAACGGGCTTTACGACGGTTTTTACTGTGCGACCTTCTAACGCCGATTTGGTCATCTTTTTGGGTTGATTGGTGGCGCGCAGTTTATAATTAACACCAGTTAGGCAGTAACGATCGGGTGGCAATCTCAGACCGCAGTGTGGCTTAATTGGAGGCAGTGGCATCGCATTGCGTAGCTCCGCCATTTTGGCTAGCACATGACGTGAAGGTGGCCCGGTGAAACTCTTATCCAGAGTCATCTCTGTGGCCAGGCGGACATCGTCCAGATCGATGGTTTTCTTGCGTGCATGATTTGCATATACTTTAGCATCATCCAGTATACAAGTCACATAGCCTGACAAAAATAGTTTTGAGTAAATTAAGTTGCTGTAGTAGGATGTGTATCCGACCGAAGTACTTACGAAATGTAAATTCGAGCATTTGATTAACAACGCGTGGTTCATACTCTTGAATGTTGAGCTCCTTGAGTATGGACATTATAACCTGTGCATCTTTCGGCACATGTTTAATTTGTGCACTTACTTTGGCCTTTTCAGCTTTTTCGTTGCTCATTGTTTATAAATTTTCTTTACGTTGTTTGCCAGTGTTTGGCTATGGTCAGTGTGGCTGAAGGTATTAAGCGTAAAAATCTCTTTAAAAATACCATGTTCCCGAATGAGAATTCAGTAGCTCACAAAAATAGTTCACTTGAACATCAGTTAACTCAAAGCAACTCTGATTAAAATCCCAGTATTAACATGGTCACCCTTATTCACATTATTTATTTTTAAACGAATTTTAAAATTTGATTGGATGTTTTTCCCCATTTTAAGTGTAATGGAAATAAAATGTCACAATTTTGATTACTGTTGCTGTACAAAGCGAAACCACTCCTGCAGCATTTGTATGTAATATATTTATACATATGGTAGACTATTTTCGCATTTAAATTCAAACAATTACATATTGTGTTTAGATTTTAAAATAGAAAAATGCACTTTGGTGGCATTGAAAATTGATTTCACACAACTAATTCTTAAAATTACAACTTAATTTTACATTTTCTACACACTGTGAAACAAGCGAACTTAACGCCCAAATCAGACATATACAAATGTATATACATATATATATATACATATACATATACATATATAGTTTACATAATACATTTACGTATAATAACAATATTAAACATTAAGCATAGGACTTAATTTTTACAGTATTTTGCACGTTGAAGGTTTTGACCTTGGTTTCTTTTCCACCGCCCTCACTGCCTCCTCAAACACCTGCTGCAAATTGATCTTCTTCTTAGCCGAACACTCCACCAAATTGTGGGCATGGATCTCTTTGCGCAGTCGTCGTCCCTCTTGTGTGGTTACAAATTTCTCTGAATTTGGTACACGCAAATCCAGTTTGGTACCGACCAACACCACCGGCACAGTGGCACCAAAGTGACGAATCTCTGGCCACCATTTGCTCTTGATGTTCTCGAACGAGGTGCGGCTGCTTATGGAATAGCACAAAAGGAAGCAGTTCGTCTGTGGGCCAGAAAAGTTCAAAGAACGATTGGATTAGATAAGATTGAAATAACAAAAACAGTTTAGGGATGCTTACATTTGGGTAGCTCAATGGCCGCAATCTTTCGTAGTCCTCCTGGCCAGCCGTGTCCCATAGCGTCAGATTGTACTCGTTATCATCAACAGTTATATTGCAGGCATGGTTATCGAACACAGTTGGTATATACTCCTCGGGAAATTCGTTTTGTGTGTATGTTATCAGCAGGCAGGTCTTGCCCACCATGCCATCGCCGACGATGGTTATCTTCAGGGGACGCAAACTCTTCGACATTGTGCAAAAGCAAAAGCAAATTCAGCTGCAAATGTAAAGAAAGCGAAAATGAGGCGTGAATATCAGTGTACTGGTATGTGTGATTGTGTGTTCGTGTGTTGTGATATTTGTGTTGCACCATTTGGTGGCATATGTTGCAGTGACAAGCGTTGTTTATCTTGCCACACCCACATCCCACAAAAACCGGAAATCTCCTGCCTGTATGTGTGTGCTTGCATGTGTGTGGTGTGTGTGTGTGTGTGTGGGCGCATTTTCTTCACTTTCGCAAGAGATGCTTGACAAGTTTAACATAGCGCACCACTGTTAAGTCTACAGCGACTGTTATCTGCGTTAACTGCGCACTGTTAGCACTTGAACTTCAAAACTCTTTAATCTTATCGCCAAACCAATTGAAAACGTAATAAAAATATTTAAAAAGCTTCACAATTTTCATGACTAAATGAAATGGGACATTGAATGAGCTTTTATTATCACAGGCCAGTGAAAATTATGCACATAATGAATACAATAATTGTAAATTGATTCAACAAAATTCAATTACCATTATTTGGACTAAGTTTTGTTGTTGATATTACTCTGCTTTCGGCCTTATATAAGCCTAAATGCACTTTCACCAGCTGAACAAAATTTCATCTAATAAATGTTTCTTTTTAATTAAAACTGGTTTTTGTGTCAGCGACCAAAGCAAACGAGTTGTTGACCTAAAACTTGAACTAGATTTCCCTACAGCATCAGCATCTTATGTCCAAGCTGTTAACATAATCTTGTCAAATCGCGTCTCTGCTTAATTTGCATTTTTCATTTACAGTTACAGTCACAATCGGAGTCGGAGTCTGAATGAGTATTTCTCATTCTGGTATTCGCAGAAAACTCATACGATTTCTTGGAAATACAGAAATCTTAAGGTTTGTGACTCATTCAAAATGATTGTCAGTCAATTACAATTATAAGCACACTCAGTGTGTGTATGTGTGTGTTCAAATATGCGTAAGAAATTGTGCCTAGCACTTAGAAGTACACAAATACATTCTCGGGTTTTCAGTCCTCCTATGACGCTCCAATTCTAGTGACTCACACACTCAGTGACTCCCACAGAAAACGGTTAACAGGCTGCATCCAAGTTTACATCACAGTTTCAAAACCGGTTATGTTGACATACACAGAATGTTATTCATTGTTTACCGTTTGTATTTGGTTACATCAATAATCGTAGCTACAGGCATACCACACGTTTAATTACACTAATTAGTGGTTTGCTTTAGAATGTTAATTAAGTAATCATTTGCTTAAAATAAATTGTTATTTTTACATTTAGCAGAAGCACAGAACATAGTATAATTTAACTCTTTAATACTTTAATGTCGTTTCTTGGCGCCATGATCTTGATGCTGATCTCTGAGTTCGCTGTCATTGCCAATTCCCCCAGCCTTTCACCCCCTCTCACACACACAATTAAAACTAATTGCTGTGCACGAACCCCGCCGGGGGTCAAGTGCTCTTATTGTAGTTTCGTTTCTTTACTTTTCATATAATACACATAACACAGGAATTTCTTCTGAGTTTGGTAGCCTTTTAAGTCGAGTGTTGCTAATTTAGATAAAATAAATTGAGTTCATTTATTCCAAATTGATTTTTTGCATTCAGTGAAATATTTTCGGATTTCAATTTCTACCGAGTACCCTCAATGTAAACAGGCATTAACATAAATATCAATTAAGCTTCTGCTGTTATTGATTGCCGCTCATTAACAGATTACTGTTAATGTTACAGTTCACTGTTCAGTGAAATATTTGCGGATTTCAATATCAACCGAGTACTCTCAGTGTAAACAGGCATTAACATAAATATCAATTAAGCTTCTGCTGCTATTGATTGCCGCTCATTAACAGATTACTGTTAATGTTACATTTCACTGTTCAGTGAAATATTTTCGGACTTCAATTTCTACCGAGTACCCTCAGTGTAAACAGGCATTAACATAAATATCAATTAAGCTTCTGCTGCTATTGATTGCCGCTCATTAACAGATTACTGTTAATGTTACAGTTCACTGTAAGCAGCCTAATATTATTAGTTCATCATTTGAAATTTGCTCAAGGAAACAATTTATATTTTCAGGTAGGGGAATTTCCATTCATGTATTTTCCAATTTCTGACCAAGCGGAACTCTTCTTTTTTTTGATTTGGCAAAATTGCTTAATCAACTGCTTAAAATTGTGTGTAAAAATAGAAATGGTAACAGACTTTTGGCCAAGCACATACTTCAGGTAGGAACACATGAGTGTGCACTGTAGTTTATATTAAGTAAATTATTTGCACTGTAGTCACTAAAACAGCACCCACAATTCGCTTTGTTTATAATATTATAAAAAGCGTCGAACAAGAAACCGCAAAAAAAAAGAAAAGAACAGAAAAAAAGAAACAAATTAAAAGCAAAACAACAGCAAAATTGTTGTTTGTTTATTATTGTTTTAGCTTCTTATTGTTGTTGTTGTGTGGTTGTTGTTAAATTTGTTATTGTTTTGTTGCTACCAGAAATAATCAATGGTTTTCTGCCCGCTTGGCTGGCGTTCAAAGTTTGTTTGGAATTTGGTCAGCGCCTGATCATAGCCGTTTGGGCGATCATCAATCTACAGGGTACAGGGTACTCAATATACTGCATTCTATATGATTAACGGAAACTCTCTATCAACAGCTGACACAAATTGTAGCGCGTATTGTAATTAATACACATAATAAATTATTTAAACATAAATTATACTATATAATTGTATTATGTTTGCTTGTATGTGTATGAAAGTCTTCTTTGTTATCGCTGCTGGGAGGGTGTAGTGAAATGAAAGCAAGAGGAAGGGGCAGGGGAAGGGGTAGGGCTGCATTGGCCTCTTGTAAACTTTACATATCAAGTTTCGCCTCCGTTGATACGATTATTGTCGTAATATTCTCGGAACACTTGCAACACTCTTTCACACTCTCTGCATTGCCAATGCTTTTCACTCTCTCTCCCGCTCTCTCTGCCTCGCTCACTCGCTCGCTCTTTAGCTCTTCTTGTCCTACGTTCAGTCTGCTGTCTGATCAAGCTTTAAAGATACTTTAGTACTTTAAATTGTATTTAACTACAATTCTTAATGCATTCTCAAGAGACAGCTGCCGACTTCATTATGCCTTTAATCGCATTGTACATCACTATAAACTATATACTACTCTATATAATACCATACTATACAGCTATATAGCACCACAATTAATCCAATTCTGACTGCTGCAATACTCGTTTCTTTTCGGATTACTTTGTAAATAGCAAATAAGCTCAGCTGTTTTATTTGTTATTTTTTTACTTGTCGGTTTCAAATTTAATTTTCCATACTGCAAACATGACTCATGCCGTCTTAAAGCTGTTTCAACTTGTAAAAAAAACTGCAACTAAGAAGATTTTATACATAAGTATTTTTAATCAAGTAAACTTTCAACACATAACAAGCCAAACCGTAGAGTTTGCTTTAAATACCATTTTTGGATTGGCTTCCATTTTTAGACCCCGTACTCTTTAAAAAAGAGTAAAGGGGGTCTATTAAGTTTGTCAGAAGCGAGATGTGCGTAACAGGCAGAAGGAGGCGTGGCCGACCCCATAAAGTATATATATTCTTGATCAGCATCAACAGCCGAGTCGATATAGCCATGTCCGTCTGTCCGTCTGTCCGTCTGTCCGTCTGTCCGTCTGTCCGTCTGTCCGTCTGTCCGTCTGTCCGTATGAACACCTGGATCTTTTAAACTACAAAAGCTAGAACCATGAAATTCACAATGAAAGTCCGTTATTATGTCAAGCAGATCAAGTTTATTTCAAATTGTTGCCACGCCCCCTACCGCCCCCGCAATGAGCAAAAAACCAGACAAACCTCGAGAAAATTTTTGTTTTAGGCGAATATCTCAGTAACTATAGCACTTAGGAGCACCAATTTTGGTATACAGGTTCCTAGAGACAGCCTTAATATAACGCCATTCAAAATTTTGAGCTGCCACGCCCCCTTTGCTCATCAGAAATAAAAGACACTCCAGCTTCAATGCCTTGTTTCAGGCATTAAATCAAATAGTACAGTGTTGTAATTTAACATACGCTTAGAGAATTACTATTTCTAACTTTCCTGAAAGTGGCATCAAAATCCTATGTCAAACAACAGAGAAATTACGGTTCAAAGTTGAAGTTATTTTAAAGCAAAATCACTGCATGCGCGCAACACATACAAACAAACACAGAAACATACAAACATATGTTCGAACGTTTTCTCTACCTGCTGGCGGCAGCGCTGCCCGGAGCCGCTGGCCGCGCCGACCAATGCTATACATACACACATATGTATGTGTGCACATACATATATGCAAATAATCGGAAGAATGATAGAAGAGGGGTGTGGTGCAACTGATAGAGTTGCGGCGCAATGTGGAACCTTCGCATGGATCGCGGGTTCGAGTGCTGACGATGACAGT
The DNA here is from genome assembly GCA_035046005.1 of Drosophila acutilabella. Classification (NCBI taxonomy): domain Eukaryota; kingdom Metazoa; phylum Arthropoda; class Insecta; order Diptera; family Drosophilidae; genus Drosophila; species Drosophila acutilabella. The sequence goes on along the minus strand of JAWNOK010000027.1, from coordinate 260,573 downwards.
TGTTAATTTATTTATTTTTTAATTTTAATTCAAAATGTAAATATTTAATTTTAATTTTTTAAATTTCATTTGAAAATTTTAATTTAAATAAAATGCAATACTATGGGAGTACGGGGTCTTTTACAGTCGGCTCGATCGACTGTAGCCTTTCTTACTTGTTTATCATAGCCTGGGAACAATGAATTCTCGAATTTTCGCACCCAATCGCTAAAGATCTTATCTACGCCTCTATAACTTGGTACAGCAGCTTGTTTTGAAAACCATTTTACTGCAGAACCATGACCAAATCAGCTGATAAGCTTATCTAACTACAAGTATAGCTGTCAATCGATTTTGGAAAATGACTGTTGATAAAAGATCGCTGTTAACTTGTGTGTTTTTGTTTAAAAGCATTACTCTGTCTATAACATAGATTGAGATTTTATGGAAAATCGAATTTATTTGTGGTTGAGAAAGTATCTACGACCGTTTAGGCAACTAATTAGTAAGTTACTAAGTAGAGTTCTTAGTATAAGAGGGAGTCTAGAAGAATACTTCAAAAGAGAGAACACTTGGTCTTAAGAGTTTGCGTATAACTCGTATAGCAACCAAGTGAAGGTAATCCTATTCACATTTTTGCTCAGCAAATGTTAGATATATACATATGTGTGTCTAGGTGTGTATGTGTGTGTACATATGTATATTTTGTTTTATGGTTTCTCGCATGTGTTTTCGTATTTATTAAACTGATTAGATAAGATACACAGACACATGCACATACACACCTATACACTGTATGTATATAGGTGCCATATAAAGAAATCAGCTTGAAAACGCGATAAGTGCAACTATAAAGCTCATTAACCGTTAGACTGGCGTACATAGTATTTATATACACATATATGTATATACATTGTAGCGATTTGGTTTCGGGTTGGATCGGGTTACGGGTAACGGGATTTGCAAAGCACGCGCTGTCAATTAGTTTAATTAATTGAGGTCATATATTATAGCAATAGGTCGCACTAAATTGATTTGTAATTTCATTATTTTATGGATAGTCCAGAGAGCGGGGGATTCATTGGGTCCCTGTGTGTACGCATGTACTTGAAGGTTTCCTGTGATAGCAAACACACCCTCTCCCTTACCTACGCCGCTATACACCTATTGATAATACTGCCCACATCTCTGGTCTTGGTTAGGCTAAGCCAGACCCTGCTAGGCCAAGACAGTTGGCCTTTAAATGGTCATGCTGCCTTATAATTGCTGTTAACTAAAAATGGTAACGGGCCTAAAAGGTACGCGCAGCCAGAGAGCCAAGTGTGGGAGATAAAAGAGAGCGAGGCAGATAGAGGGGCCTGAGTAGAGTAAGGGAGAGAGCGAGAGAGAGCTGTGTAAACTCGTAATCAAAAAGTTGCTTGGCATTCCAGAGACACTGGACGGGCGTGAACGCCATACGAATGTGACTCAGGTGATAAAGAGGTGATCACGCAAACGATTTTAACGATACAAGTAGAAAAAAACAAACACAGAGAAAAATATAATAAGATATTGTTTTAAAACTAAATACAACAATAGCTTAGAACGCTTAGTGAACAGGTTGATGCTTTTTGCTGATTAAACTAAATGATGTTTACACAAAGATACACACACGCACACACATACGCAGAGCTTTTGGATACATGTGCACAAGGTCACCAAGTTGTTTATATATATTTATTTTGCTAATATTGGTTTTTGATTGGCGTTTTTGGTTAAAATTTTATGTTACTTTCAGCTGGAATGTAACAAACACGTACTTATAGATACACGTTCTTGTACTCAATATTGCACTGTTATTCGAATTCTCACTTTTAACTTAATATTGCAACAAATCAATCGAGAGACACGTCCGTCTCTGGCGATGACGTCTTTTGATCAACGAACAAATCGCAAAACACGAAGATGCACGAAACGCACGACAGCAACGGTAGCTAACAGAGGTAGACAGAGATAGCAACCGATCGCTCTGGCAGTCGTCACGGAACTGAGAACAAGTATCCAGCGAACAGTGGTTCGAGCGCTCGAGCCTCGAGTTGAACTGAGAGCTGTCAGCTGAGAGCAGAGAGGAGAGCTAAAGTGCTAAAGAGAGAGCTCTCTTCTTGTTGCACTTTAAGAAATTTGCAGGAAATCCAATTGGAAAATTATGCAGAACGTGTATTAAGTCTTTTGGATTAAGCTGGATATAATTTTCCTATTAAAAATTAAAAGTGACATCTTAATTGTTTAACAATAATATATTATTAATTATAATTAAAACATGTAATAGTGTTAAACAATTATTCATTTAGTAGTATTCCCTTAGTATCTTAAATATTCAAGTCTTCCACTCTCCCACTATGATTCTCACTCCTGCTAATGTATGACGCCTGTTTGCTTTTTGAATGACGTTTCGTCTGATAAGACCAATTGTAAAACATTTTGCAGCCTTATCCTATAGTTAAAGCATTATAACATATAATTACAAGTACACAAGCATTAATATCTATAAATAATATTTTATTTATGCACTGTATTTTGTTACTCACTATTTATTGTTTGTAACTTAATTATATTTAGATTTGATACAGAAAATTTTTGTAAAAAAAAAATAAAAATTTGAGCAAGAAACGAAACTTTGGATTCAAGACCGAACAGAATAACGAGTTAAGAGCACTTGCGCAATCCCGTAACCGCAGCGTAAACACAGATGTCGTAGCCAATTAATCAACGACATGACCGTGCTTGTCATCGCATGCGTGTCCGTTAAGTAGTTGTAACTGTAATTAAAGCTCCACCCCCTTACCATATAAGGGGCTTACAAATGACCAAAGTAATGGTTATGTTTTTATACCCTGTAAGGGTAGTTTGAGTTGGTTTTAACGATAAGTATGCACCGTAGATATCTTAGGGATGGTTAGAGCAAAGAGCTCTAAATTTTGACATTCAGACTGCTTTAATATATGTAGGTCACGCCCCTTTGCTTAAGCTTGTATATTAAACACTATATTTTCGGAATCTGGCATGTATATGGGGTATAGTGATAAAATCGACCCACAAAAATTATACAAAAGTTACAAAAATATATCTTAGCGGGTGCATAAATAAGTTGATCGGTGTGTGGAGCTGTATAAGTGTCACTTATGCATACATGGAGTCTCATTTTTAGATTTTTTTTCTTATTGCTAAAGGTACTTTCATTATATAACAATTACCTGGTCGATAGGTTTCCAGTTAATAATTTATTCCAACTTTTTTTATACACTATTGTATCTATTGTTTTTTTATTTTATTAAATATTACACATTGGCTAATCCGATTGACATTTAGCCTTTAGCTTTCCAGGGTATCCCACAGTGGGGAGAGCCCAACTAAGCTTGTGGTTTTTTTCTTTTTGATTTCATTAGATGTTTTGTGAGCATATTAGGCATTAATTATAATTACTGTTAAATGCACTCTGTACTGCCCTAAAGCGCGGTAAAAACACTTTTAAATGCCGATGGACAAAAGGTTAATGCGTAGGCCGGAAAAATTATAAATAAATATGTATATATGTACTAAATGAATGAATGAGCTGCAGTGCCAATTAAGGGAATCTACTTATGCGCCATATGAGCAGCATGTGTACATGTGTGTGTGTGCGTGCTCAGCATTAAGTGCGGGAGAAAGAGACAAGGAGATGGTGTGTGTGTGGCAGGTGCAATTCGGTGTGACACTTGAAATACAATGCATTTTCTTGAGTACAGCTCAAGGTCGAGAACGAAAAGAATATCTGGCGCCTAGTGCTCCACATCTGCAGACACGCCTTTGCTTCTGCTTTCGTTCTCGTTTTCGCCCCACACAACAGTGTTTTTATTATGCTGAAATTAAAATAAAAGAAAGGAGATTTTTAACCCTCAGGCCAAAAGATAATATTGCATGCATTTCCCGTTTCCGGTCGGCGTTTGTTACACTGTAGTATATGGTTTGTGGGGATTTCACGGATGGTGTTGCTTGCTGCTTGTTTGCTATTTCTGTACAGCACTCATATGTTATATCTTATCTTTGGTACCAGAGCCGCTAGCAACGCAGCCCAGACGTAGGGGTGACTGCTGGAGGCAGAAGGGTAGCAGCAATGGAGTGACAAAAACACATATTATGCGTTCGCTCTTCGGCTAAATGAACTGAATTTCTACTTGCAGACTTTGCTGGTAAGGAAATTCAAATATAGGTGCGCTTATTGCATTTTTGAACACTGCTTTTTACTCACAGTTCGGAACTTTACAGTCAACTTATTAACTTAACTTATTATACTAAAAATAAAATGAAATAAACAAAAAATACTGTAAACAAAATATGTGATTTTTAATTTATCGCATTGTTGAATTTAGGCCTTGGTTTGTATAGATGTTTTAATATTTTCCTATGAATTTCTACCCGCTGTTAACACTACTGTGAAACATGTTAGACTTTCAGAGGAATAATCTACAAATAATCTTAATTCGATTCAGGAATCCACTTAATGCAAAAGCATCTCTGATTGACGAAATGAACTCAGCACAGCGTTGCCATATCAGTAAGTTGTAGAAAATTATTGTGTGCCGCAAATTTATCTCTAAGAACATCAATAAAAATGCCAGAAAGCGATGTTACCAAAATGAAAGTGAGTAAAAAGGGTATTATTAATAAGCGCATAATTATAACCATGGCTTGAATATTAAATGCAGGTCGCCGATTTGAAGCGCGAGCTGAAAATGCGTGGCTTGCCACTCAACGGCAACAAAAATGAGTTACAAGACCGCTTGCAGACGGCTTTGCTGGAGGGTGACATTTCGCTGGAAGATAGCGCCATAGCTGACGCCATTGCGGATGGCATAGACGATGACGTTTCACTCACCGATGAGGACGAGCACAAACTTTTGGGCGATGATCACGAAGATTTGCTACTGAAAAGTCCCGTTAGCACGCCGACAGCATCAACAGCAACATTACCCGAGTTGTTAACAGCAACGACGTCCCCAACAAAGGCGGAGACAGGCACTGAAACTCCAGCACCTAAAAAAATTGTGTTGAAACGCAACAATTCGCAGCAGCATTTGTCCACGCTGGCGGCAGCAACAGCAACACCATCGAAGGAGAATGCGGCACCTAAAGCTGAAGGCAGCAGTAAGCCAGCGTCTGACACAGAAGAAACGAGCACGACAAAGACACAACGGAAACCCATCGTTGCTGGATGCAGTACAGCTGACACAAAGGGAGCCAGTAAGAAGCTAGTTGAGTTGACCATTCAAGAACGTTTGGAGCTGCGAGCCAAAAAGTTTGGCATTACGGTGAATGCTGATTCTCCAGCTGCCAAGGCAGCTACAACTTCTCCAGTGGTCAACAAATCTTCGAGTGCATCCATCAAAGCCAACAATGGCAACAAGGAAACCGATGAACAGCAAAAGGAGGCATTAAAACGACGTGCCGAACGATTCGGTTGCGTCGTTCCAGAAAAGACCTCCAAAACGTTGGCCGATGAGAAGCTACAGAAGCGAAAGGAACGCTTCGGGGCCACAGCAGCAACTTCTGCTGCTCCTGGTGCTACTACTGACACCGCTGCGAGTGCCACCGATCCCAAGGCTCAGGGCGATTGGGCCGAGAAGGCACGTGCACGCCTGGAGCGATTCAAAACGACTCCAACGGCTGCACCAGAAGCCACAAAGTAAATGAGAGCATTTCCATCTAGAATCCCAGATCAAAATCCATGCACATTAATCATGCTCTGACTCTTTTTTGTATTTAAGCCACAAGTAACCATCAGTAATGCGTTTAGCCACTAAGCAAAAGTTAATAAAAATACTAACGATGTCAATTAGCTGTTTTATTTTGGTGTTTGATTAGCTGTGAATCTTATATGGTTAATAATGCAACGTTGAGTTGACAAATTTCTGCAAGGATTTCCAGGGTTTCGTTAATTCTGTATAAAGACGCCATCTAGCGAAAATTAATTAAACTTCACTTTTTCCATACCGCTTAAAAGTATGCAATGTTTACAGTGAAAATGAAAAATTACACTGAAAAAAGTAGGTTGGCAGCACTAAACATAGGCTTACCGCGTGAAATTTTGGGGACAAATCATAAACGAATCTGTAACAGAAATATCTGAAATTCTTTCCAATATTTGAAATTCTTCATCTACAAATGCAAATTAGTATTGTATCTGCAAAGTGCATTTGTAAGAACAAACTTTCGTAATTACCAGCCAAGAAATAGTCTAAGTCCACAATGCAAAACAATTTGTTTAATTCGCATTTTCAAATTTTAATTCAAATCTCTTAAAAATTACATGAATTGCGTCTCTGGATTTTGGAAAGTCAATTGTTTTATGATACGTGTTTTGTTTTGTTTGTTTTTATGAGTAGTGTAAATACATGTGTATAAAAATTAAACAATTATATGTTTGTTACTACAACTAAAACCGCTGGAACAGGCAGCCTCGCCTCACCGCTGCTCCTCTGTGGGAAATGTGGTCATATCATCTATATGTTATTTCTGTTGGTTCAAAGGCAGAACAATACGAGCTGCTCGGTTTAATTCTAAGAGCTATGGTTTAAAAGTAGGTTACTTTAATAGTGCGACCATCAAGACGTGATCCATCCATGAGAGCTGTTTGGGAGATGGAATCAAAAGTGAAAGAGGTTCTCAATACAATTGGATTTAATCGGATCTTACCAATGGCCAGCTCAGCGTCGCGCTCCTTGAAGAATCGCACCACGCCCAAGTCGTTGCCGCGGATCTCGGCAAACTTGACTTCGCCAACGTCACGGAATTTGTCACGCAGAGTCTGCCAGGTGCAGCTCAATGGAACGTTCTTAATGATAATTGTGTCGGATTTGCGAGGACCACCGCCAGCGTTGCCAGCGCCTCCGCCAACACCAACGTTGCCACCGCCAACACCGACGTTACCACCGCCTCCAAACATGTCCAACTGATTGTTGGAGTTGCCGTAATCATTGCCATCCAGTTGATTGTTACCAGAGTTTGGGACGCCGCCGGCACTGCTATTATACGCATTGTAGCCCACATTGCCTCCGGAGACACCACCACCGCCGCTGCCAGCGCTTCCACCGCCGCTGTTGTAGTTGTTACCGGCATTACCATAACCGCCACCGCCGCTGCTGTAGTTGTTGGACAAACCTACATTGCTAGCAGAGACGAGACCATCATCGTTGCCACCGGAGTTGCCCAGATTGAGACCAAGTGTGCTCAGTGATGAGGTCAGCAAAGGATTAGACAGTGCTGCACCCAAATTGCCAACAACAGCAGCCAAATTGCTTGGATTTAAATTGTTAAGGTTGAGTCCGCCGCCACCGCTGCCCGAGTTGTTGCCCATGCTGGGCTTCGGAGCAACCGGAGAGGGCTGCACGGCGGCATTGTTGCCAAACATGACGCCACTAAGGCTGCCCAGCAGATTTGCGTTGGAGCCACCACCAACCGAACCACCAGCGACAGCCGATAATTGCTGGGCATTCTGGACGTTGCTAAGAAGCTGTGAAGCATTCTGATTGCCGCCATTGGGTAAATTATGGGCCACATCTTTAAGTGGCTCACCGTTGGGTCCCAGGCCAATGCCAACGCCGCCCAAGCCTTCGGGCAGCTTAAGGCCCTCACCCTTATCGGGAATGCGATCCAGACGCACTGTCATCCTACGGTCATAGAGCATTTGACGATCCAACATGGAAATAGCCTGTACTGCTTCCACAGGATGATCGTATTCGACTACAGCGAAGCCACGGCTGTTACCCTCCTTGTCCAAGGACAGCTCAACGGACTGCACCTTGCCGGCCAGTTTAAAGACCTGCTTAAGCTTCTTGTTGTCGACCTTGTAGTCCAGCTGTCGAGATAACAATTGATAAGATTTTATAATAAGTATAATGCATTTCAAATTTGACCAATGGACTTGAATATATAAGAATGCATATTAATATTTATATCAATGTTTTCAAAAATATATATGTGCAATTAAAGTATTATTCAAACGTTGTCCACATAGTAGATTCGACTCTGACTCCAGTCGGCACCTTCACTAGGAACAAACGAAGTCTGAAGAAACTCGGGATCCAGCCACGCCCAGTTGGCTAATACAAAAGCTACTCAGGCTGGAAATTTATTTACTGTTTCATATTTATAACCCAGAAGATCCCACATTTCCTCGATGCGACTGCAGTACCAAAGGATATAAAACAGACACGAAAAATACAGCCCCAAGTTTCATTAAATTCCAAGACAACGCAACAGTGTATCTTTAAAAACAGTCGATAGATGGATGCCATCTAATTATGGCACCTATTAACCATTCATATATAGGTACATACACATGTGTTAAGAAACATAAGTTCATAATCGCTTTTTTAGAACTAACCAAATATGTATCCTTATAAAATGCACTGCCAAAAATCAAGTTTAGTTCTAAATTCAAAATACAAAAACTGGAAAGCAATTTTAAGTGCCATTACAATATTATCTTTATCTTATTTAGCAGATAAAACGGAAAGTCGACATCAAAATATTATTAAGTTAATTTGCAGCAAATCGGACAGTAAGAAATAAAATATAGAATCAGAACATTGAAACTATAAATTACAATATGGAAAAGATTCCCATTATTACATATGATACTCTGATCATGTTACACGACTTTAACATTAAAATAGCTTCAATTTAGAAAAAAAAAAAAGATAATACCAATTGGAAGAAGCGAAAGATTTCTTCAAGCTGTACAATTTCGTAGTCAACTCGAGTAGTGCCCAGGAATAAAAAAAGATATCAGGTTCAGGAGTCAACTCAGGATATAAACTATATGGTTGGGTTATAAATACGAAACAGAGCCCATGATGTTGTTGAAATCAAAATAGATGTAGCCAGAATAAAACACGACTTACGACTTACAAATACAAACTGGGTGAAAAATACAGGATGCAAAACATATATAGTAGATTAAACACATATATATATTCCTTGCATCGGATATATACATATGGTAGAGTTGTACTTTGGTTTGGTATACTAGATTGGGTTTGTTTTTTTTTTTGATTCAATACAGTTTTTACGTAAAATAAATTGATTTTTTAAATACATATACTCACATTAGCAACAAAAACCTTATTATGCAAAGGTCCACTTATGCCAAGACTCTCCAAAAACGAAGCAGAAAGCCCATACAAATTGTAATTCGACGAATTAAAATCATTCGACATCATGTTAAAATTATTACGCCCAGATCTAGAAAAAGAAGCCAAAAGATCCAGAGAGAAAAAATAACAAAAGCAAGAGATAAAGCAAATACTCCGATATCCCAAAAGATCGCACGAATCATCATCATTTTCGTCAATAGAATAAAATCCACAACACAGATAAGTCGTCTTAAAGTTAAAAATACATAGGCTAGTCTAAACATAACACTGTTAACTCAAAGCTTAATACCTTCGTGGTTCAACTCATACTAACTTAAATATCATTGATTAAAAATCAGCACAAAGTAAATGTAAACAGACACAAAGCCATCAACCAAAAATCGAATGTAAATCCAAACATAACTACTTCAAATGGCAAGATTTAAACGATTCAATCTAAATCATTCTGGTGCTTTGCTAAACATTGTCGAAACACGTTGAATATTACGGAATCAACTAACAAAACCTCCTGATTTGGCTGTAATCGAAATATATAAACTGGCTATATGCAAAATGTGTACAAAATACAATGGACTGATCTATAGAAGATGCATCTAGCTTAAAAACGTTGTTTTCTTACCACACACTTTGGAACTTGACAATAATTGAGAAAATTCACCGATGTGGTACAACACTAACAACAGTAACAGCACAAGGTTTAATAAAAGCGTCTATGCATAATCTATAATGTGAACTCTAATCCTCAAAGTAAAGCTGTCATCACGAAGTAGAATCGCATCTCTGATATCCTTAAACGCTCTTCGCGTACATAATTTAAAGCGTTAATATGCTAAGCAAGTCCAATTTTAAACACATTTTGATGGCCGATTAAAAAATGTTAATTAAAATATGCATCGATGAAGCCCAAACTTGTTCCAAGACTTGTGGAGACTAACCTAAAAAAACTGCTTAAAAATCTGTACAGTCTTCAAGTTCAAGTAAAACAAATGCTTAACAAATAAACGCAAGTGCTAATCACCTGTAACTGGTTGTTTAGAAAAGAGCAATATTAATTGTTCTCACCTCGCTGGAGAGCTTAGCATATTAAGGATGACAAATAGAAAGAAGAGAAAATAAAAGACTTACATTCTGTCATCATCACGACGGGAGAAACCACGGTCACGATCGTCCATATGATCGCGGCCACCGCCGCCACTGTTATTATTACCACCACCTCCATTTCCTCCTCCGCCACCACCTCCAGCTCCGTCACGGACAATACGCCCATATTGATCACGCTGTTCGCCATGATCTTCCTTGACGACCAGCTCGCGACCGTTCAGTTCATAGCGATTCATTTTCTCCATTGCCTTTTGAACATTTTCCGGGTCCTTGAACTCGACAATGCCGCAACCACGCGCCTTGCCGCTTTCGTCATGGAACAATTGCACGTATTCAATGGAGCCGACAATTCGGCGAAACAGATCTTTCAAATCTTGCCAGCGGTAATCGTACGGAATGTTGGAAATGTAAACACGGCAATTGCGTCTCTCTCGACTTCTGTCGCGTCCGGTATTTGGTCCGCCGCCACCGACTCCCCCACCACCAACAGAATTGCCATTGTTTCCATCGGCGTCGGAAAACCGAGAACCGCGAGCTCCACGACCCCTGCGGTCGCGATCCTTCTCGCGATTTTCAATTGAATTGGCGTCCATGTTCATGTTTCTGTCACCTGTAATATTAAACACAACCTTCAAATAAATGTTTTGCACAATATAACACGAAATAGAATTGTTCTTCTGCCAAGCGTCATGCAAAAAAAAAAAGATGGCGACCGGCGGCGTCGCCCGCATTTTATACAACAATTTGCAGTTTTTAAAAAGTAACAGATAGAGTTTATTTGACTATACTCACGGTGCAATTAATATATATAATATTGATATTAATACTTGTATGCAATTAAGTACAGTACAATTATTTAAAACTTCAATAATCAATATTAGCAGGTAATGCCGACTGTCTAGAGAAAAGGTTGAACGTCACACTCAGCGAACGAACCGAGTGAACTGCCTACCTCACATTGTTCATTTAGTTTCAGTCGCTCAAACTAGTTCGTTCATTTGTCAGTTGAAAAAATAGGGGTACTCCATAGAAAAATTTACTGTAATTCATGTAATTTAATCATATATGAATCAGGCAGGCATACTCATTGATTAAATGTTATATTTTCTCCAGATTGCTAAAAATATTTTTGTTTGAACGAAATAAAATAAAAAACATTATAAATAGGTATAAACCGTTCGTTGTTTTCTTCCTCAGCGCTGACCGTTTCCCGTTCTTGAGGTTATTTGTAAATCAAGCTTTTTTCGTTAATACTTATAAAAATAAAACACATTAAACTTTTTAATTTTTGTGTTACCGCAGTCGATGCAATCATTTATTTTATAAATAATCCGAACATTAATCTTAATTAATTCAGAAAAATATTTACTTAGTGCATTATATTCATACTTGGGTTAAACCACTGAATTAATACAAATAAACATCAATGAAATATAATTACCGTCACTCATTAGTAACACCTGCGACGAGTGTTTTCGGTTTTTAAATGGTACACACAATTGATTTATTTTTCTTTTTGTATGGCAAAAATGAATACAAAAAATTAAATATTTTGTATGTATAAAAAGCTTAAAGCAAACTATTTATGTATGTACGCAGAAAAACTGTCTGCTTTTTAGTGCGACAACAGTTCTGACATACATTTATGTATTACTAACTTATGCGAAATGCATTATTATTAATTTAAAAGTGATACCTGTTCATGTAGTATGTATGTGAGTTAAGTTCATAAATTTCTTGATTTAATATGCATTATTATGTAATTGATTACACATGTAAATATAAACAATTTATTTGCCTTCAAATCTGCAGTAAGGATTTCGCATAAGATAGTTAACTGATTAATCTCTGTCAGTTAGACATGTAAGTAGAAATTATAAAATTATCGATTCGTTTAAAATAACTCAAACAATATTTTGTGCTGACATATCTTGATCTTAATTCTTTTTTCAATTTAGCACCACAAAAAATATATAAATACAGCGAGCTTTTCGTTAAATTTCAATCGTTTTTTGTTTGTGTTTTATGTGTGGAAATTTCTAATGGAATTCTTTTTGTGCGTGTGTGTGTGAGAATAATAGAAAATAAAAAGGGGCTGACATTTGATTTATATGAATAATGTAGCTCTTAAAATGGAAAACCAATTAGTTAAATACAAATAGTTGTATTTATCAGTTATAATCAGTTTGTTATCGTGCTCACTGAAAACAAATGGTTTTGCCTATCAAATGCGCTGTCATTAAATTAGCGACAACTTAAACAAGGCAGTTACAATAGTATTTTTGTCGATATTAATACAAGTACTGTAAATGTATAATTAATAATCTTAAATGGGGCGCCACATAGCTTTTCAATCGACACACATGCTTAACAAAATTATTTGACATACGATAAAAACTTTAGTTGCTTAAATTAAATACAATTTTGTTCTTTCCAACAATTGCACCAACCGCGCGCAAATGTGTGTGTGTGGGTCTTCTGGTTCTTGCTTTTTTTTCTTGTTAGTGAATGTGTTGTTTGTGTGCGTTCGATTAAAAGCCGTAATGTAAAATACCAAAAAAATATAAACTATTACATTTGAATGTTCGTATTGGATTACGCGCGATTCAAAGCTTTCCTGCACATACACACACGCACGCGAGCACACACACACACACACACATACAGGACAGGCGATAATGAAAAAAACCATTGCGAATCCACTTAGAGCATTTTACATTTAAATCTACGGTTTGGCTTATTCGTTTTGCGTCCTTTTCGGCCCTTGTTGTCCTTATCCTTGCGTATTTCGCGAACCAATGTGTAAAATGCATCATCGACACCCATGCGCGTCTTGGCTGATGTTTCAATATATGGAATGCCATATTGTTTGGCCACCTGCAGAGATTACAATAGGAAATAAATAATATGAATGGTATGTATGTTAAAAATGCAAGTGGTTTACCTCTCTTGCTTGCTCGTTCTGCACGTTCCATGAGGGCAGATCACATTTGTTTCCTACAAGCACCATTGGCACCTCTTCGGCATCCTTGACACGCTTAATTTGCTCACGATATGTGCCAATATCTTCGAATGATTTAGCACTGTTTACCGCAAATACAAGCAGAAATCCCTCACCAGTGCGCATATATTGATCACGCATGGCGGAATACTCTTCTTGGCCGGCGGTATCTAGAATGTCCAACAAGCAGGTTTCACCATCTAAAAGACAAAAAGCTTTAACTTTTTTGTTACCAAAATATATGGTATCAAAACCTACCAATAACAACTTGTTTTCGATATGAGTCTTCGATTGTGGGATCGTATTCATCCACAAAATGATTTTGGATAAGTTGTATGGTCAGTGCTGATTTTCCAACACCGCCGGCACCAACAACAACTAGCTTGTATTCCGTCATTTGTCTTCTTCGGTCGGTTTGCCGTAGTGCTTTTCGATGTTTACAACTGCAATCAGTCTATGTATTCTGAACGGGAGTATTTGTGTAGGTGTGCGTTTGTGTTTGTATTGGTGTGCGTGTTCCTCGCCCTATTCAAAATGCGAGCTGCAACTGTTTAATACGGCGACTGCAAATGAAGGAAATGTACATAAATTATTATTAATTAAAAATGATTAAAATAAATTAAGTTCGTAATTAGGAATAAATTAATGTGAGTCAGAATCAATTTGGCTAGGCTCTGCCTTTTATATTTTTCTTTGCCGCTCACACACACACAAACACTTCTATACATTATTTGCACACACGCATACATCGAGAAATAGAGATGACAATGACTCAAGTGTTGCATGGCCCTTAAAGCAGCAATTCTGTTGTTCACACTATTGCAATTGAAACAGTACATCACACTCCCATAATTTGTATTTAATTAAAGTTTGCCATTTGCCTGAATTGTAATTTGGAGTGCAGGCTTATCTATGTACATGCATGCATGTATGCGTGTAAGTATGTATGCTGCCGGACCTTCTTTGTTACTGTCGCTTCAAGTGGCTCCTCCTTGTTTTTTTCTTCCTTCTTACGTCAATCTATACTTAACAAGTTTAGCTTTTATCTTATACACGATCTAACCTTATTTTGTTGTTCGCACTTAATAATGTTATAATATTTGTGTTATATTTATTAACGAGTTTATTATGTTTTCTTGTAGAAAGAATTTTTTACATTGCCGTATTTGTAAGTATTGGTTAATCTCGGTAACCAAAGCATATTTTTTAACACTAAAGCAGAGCTGCATTAAAATAATCGATATCGACAATTCTTTAAATAGTGAAATCGATAGGATATTTAAGGCAAGAACAAAAACAAATCAACGTATTAAACAAGCATGCTTCTTGCAGAATCACAACAATGTTAAATAAATTGGAATTTAACAATTTGGTAAGATAAAAGTTGCATTTTACATACCCAGAATAACAGAAAATAAAAATCAAAAGGTTATAACCAACAAAAAACTCATACAACAAGCTCGCACCCAGACAATTGCAAAGGTGGTGCAGAAATTGAGGAAAGTGAAGGATGCGTTAGAGAAACAGCCGGAAAATGAGACAAACAAGGCACGTCAACGAAAAAATGTGGAATATATTGCACAGTTGAAGTCACTTAAACAAGTTGATATAATGCGATCCTTGCTGCTAAAGGATGAAAAGAAGCACAAGGCGGTTTTAACCAATGGTCGGGCCACACCGGACGAAGTTGTCATTGCTATGCTAGGACTAAACAAAGTAATGCAGGCTTTGGTTTCTACATTTAAAGATAAACTAAAGCTGAGCAATGACCTTAAAGCCAATTGGCGTGAGGAGATACTGGAGACAAGCAAACGACGCCAGAAACTGCAACGAACTGAGGAAAAGAGACGTAAACGTAAAGAGCTAAAAGAACTGAAAGCTCAGTCTCGCAATCGCTTGGAATGGTTGGAGAAAAATAAACCAGAAGGAGGAGTGGCGGAGGACAAAGACTCCGAAATACAGACAAATACTATTCCAGCAACTGCAGGCGATATCCTGGTGGAGAAAGTGGAATCAAGTGCTAAACCCGTAAAAGTAAAGGAAGAAACCGTGGCTAAATCTGTCAAGGTAAAGGAGGAAACGAAAGCTAACAATCCTCAGCCCAAGAAAAACGACAAAAAGCCCAAAGAGCTTAAATCGCAAAAGATTAAAGATAAAGTGCCTAAAAAAGTAGAAATCAAGCAGATCGTGGAAAAACAAACTAAATGTGAACCAGTTGCCAAACAGCAGCGCAAAATGCCCAAGGAAGTGGAGAAGGAAAGACCAACGCACGTGGAGGATCCCTTCTTTATTACAGAATCTGGTAAACCATATCTTTCGACGGCTGTTGTTATGTCGGACGATGACAATGAAACGGACAATGACGAATATCAGCCAGAACAAAAGTGGAGAAAATCATTGGACAAGCGACAGGAGAACGGCAGAACACGGATCCGGGAAGCGCCAATTAAATCAGATTTCCAAGGAAAGCGAACTAAGTTTGCCGATGATGGCAGCGCCGCCGAAACGATTGTTGCTCCTTTGCCTGTACCCAGTGCTGAAAGCGACACCGCTGGCATGCACCCATCGTGGATTGCTAAACAAAAACTGAAACCAAAAATAGCTGCGTTTACGGGCACTAAAATAAAGTTTGACGATTGAATTTCTGTTTAGTTATTTAATTACGTTTATTTTAAGGGTGGTTAACATAGTGGATTCTTTAGACGTCCACCTTGGGCACAAAATGTCCACGAGTCTTATCGGTACTGATCAGTTTATCGACATCAACATCGGGGAACTTGCGCTTCAACAACTGCAAGTCCATGTTGGGATTCCTTCTCAACAACATCATAACTTCATTGCGTGAACGACTAAGAAAAATAAATTATTTATGATTAATACAATTCAATACATCCACATATTTATAATTAAGACGTCCACTTACTTCTTGGCCTTGCGCTTAAAATTGTACAACTTTTCGCGGTATTTCAAGAGGAATTTATGAACAGCTCGTCCACCGTATCCCAAATGGCGGGATTTAATCCATTTTGTGTTCATAAATGGCGGTAGCACATGTTCGCAAGATTTATAAGTGAAGCGCATGCCTAATGAGTTTTCTTCCTGTCTCTGTGGACGTTCACCTGTCTCTCCGGTTTCGAGAAGATGATAAGCCTTGTTGCGTTCCCGCACAACTGTTTCCAGATTCTCCATGGAGATTTTAACCTTGTCGATACGTTCAGGGTTTGGGAATATTTCCATTTTATCGTTGCACTCATGCTCCATGGTAAAAAGCATGTTCCGTTCCTTTAGCAATATGTACCACAACTGGTGCAGTTCCTTGTTGGATTTGATTCGCAACTCATCGGTTTTCCAGGCTCGTCCAACCTTTACCTCGTTCTCGCTCCACACCTTGGGATCATCAAAAAATTCCATAAGCCGCTCCTGCCTCACTGGGTTTGTGGTATGAATGCCGCATTTTAGAAAACTGCCTACAGACATCGGGCTGTATGTGCATTATATAAACAAAACACGAGTCGGTGAGTTAGTTTTTGTGGGTACTTTATGATATTGGCCTTACCTCCATGCCGCTAATTGGTTGTGTGACGTATTAAGCACATTTCTGAATGTTACTGTTCCCACAGATTTGGCCAAGTTCAAACATTTAATTAATGTTGACGACATTTTCCGAAATTTAGACAGGCACAGCTGTCGGTCTCGTAATGATGTGTTATACCTCGATATAATTGCTTATAGTTAGATTACTAAGTCATCAAACTATCGATAGGACAATCGATACTGAACAAAATCGAGCACTGCCCTAGAATAACGGCGTTGTTATCGAGAACACAAACGATAGCTTGATAGCTCTGAAACTATGTGAGTGTACGTGCGCGTTGATGCAGAAAAGTTGAGTTTCTATGTCGAAAAAGTCTAAAATATACATGTTAAATATTATAAATTGAATGTGCAAGTGTGCTAGTAATATACAACAATAAAATGTAAGTTGATTTCGCCGTCGAAAGCCAATTAATAGTTATGTGAAAAATTGCTTGTTTTACATTCTGCCCCATCTACACAATTACGTTTGTAGGCATGTACATATATGCGCCCGTAAATACATACATATATCTGCATACTTGGTATGCTGGAACGCTAGAGCGTTCAACTGATTGTGTGTGGGCAACTTATGTATGTATAAGTGTGTTTGTTATATTAAGTATACAATTTAAATTGATAAAAATTTTAGTGCCCCCATATCTAATAGACAGTCAAATGAGTGTCTAAACTTAAAGTGGATTCGCAAATTGGTCAGAGCTTGTGTCTAATTATTGTTAAAGAACTGAAATAAGTTGTGCGAAAATTTGAACTCATTGACAAAACAAAACGTTATGGTAGGGTGAGTACCGATGTAGTAATCCCAAGCCAGTGTTGTCGTGCAGCTGGTCTGTTTACTGTCAAAAACGGAGTAGTCTTGCGTGTTATCACACGGCTTCTATTGTTAGTGTAATACCTGAAAGTTTCGTAATACTAATTTAGGGAGGGTAACAGGGGAACATCGAATTCTTATTTGCCATCGTTGTTATTGATTTAACGCCTTTAGAGGTGACAATTAAATTACACATTCTATATAAAATGAACACTTGTGCGTTTTGGACCCAATTAAATTAAAAGGTCAACGAAAGAGTGTACAGATAGTGAATTGATTCATCAATTTGTGCAAGCCGAGCACTGGCAGAATGTCAGTAACGTTTTTGTTACAGGGTTCATTTGTTCTTTTTTTATGCTGTTTGCTGCAATTTTACTGCTAATAACTGTGTGTGTGCCTTCTTACAAGTGTGTGTATCCAGCCCCAAACATCGATAAGACGAACAGAAGCCGCTTCGTTGCGGTTCACGCCCAAAACATTATCGAACGTGCCACAAGGGCATTTCAGTACATGGGAGACAGAGAAGGAGAAATAAGATAGAGAGAGAGAGAGAGAGAGTGGGAGAGGGTGAAAACATGATATATCTTCCAAGGTTTACTTGCCAGACTTTAAAAGAGCCGTGCGTGCATAAGCTCATTTATGTAATTCAAACTGTTATTCAAGTCCAACCCGACCTGACCCCTGCATTACTTTACTTTCATCATCGATAGAAGTTCCTAGATTTATCGATATACCGCAAATGACACTGACACTTGTTGCACTTGTTCAGTTATGCGCGAAAGAGACAAAAGGGGAGAAATCTTCATAATGCTGCTAATTGCCCTCCAAGAGCAAATCACACTCAGACTACATAAAAAATATTTCTGGCAACTATAACGCTGAAAATAGATAAGACTGTAGGAAGTGATTCTTTATCTAGAGGCACAAATATTCGTGTGTATAGTTTTGTGTATGATAATGGCTAATACGATCGCTTTTATATTGGGGGTGTTTGCATTATTTTACTAAGCTTATCAGCCACACAAATTTGAGCAATGTACATACGAATATATGTATATACTTATAAACGCCTATTTAATTTAGTGATAAATTTGAAATCAATCGTGCTGACCAACCTTGTATAATTGTATGTTTGTATGTATAATTTAATTGTTACTATAAGTTGAATTTAATTGCAATACATATACAAAGGTCTTTCTTGTATACGGTTTTCTTCTGTGCCAGGTGATAATATAGACAACGTTGTCATACTATGTAGATTTATTACTACTGATAATGTTGTATTTAA
This sequence comes from Drosophila acutilabella, assembly GCA_035046005.1. Taxonomy (NCBI): domain Eukaryota; kingdom Metazoa; phylum Arthropoda; class Insecta; order Diptera; family Drosophilidae; genus Drosophila; species Drosophila acutilabella. Next base: position 241,626 of record JAWNOK010000027.1, on the reverse strand, counting down.
ATGATTGTGTTTTGAAAAGTGCAAGTGAACGGTAACAGTAAACAGTTCACCTAATCATCCCAAATGAAGCTGCTTTGCTCCGATTGCTAATGTCGATCAAAATCGCAAGATCAACACATGAATAACTTACACAGTTCATGTAGGAAATGAATACCAAGTACCCAGTACAAAATAAAGCCGGCTACAAATGAGAATTGTAATAAAAGCTGGCTAATTATGAGATGTTCATATTATGCTTTTTTCTTTCTCTCTCTCCCTCTCCACTCTCTCTCATCGTATGCACAGTACAATGTCTCAAGCAACAACAACCACAACTGTCGAGAATCAAAGTCTGGCAACACCGCCATCAAATGCCGTTGACACTTGTCGTAAGCGCGCCTTATCCACATCGTCGTTATCATCGCGCCCGGAGCCCAAGTCCATAATCGAGATACACATATCGAATGAGACCAACTACTACAGTTGCAGCAGCAAGCTTGCCAAATTGGAAACCTGCCCAAATCCCCAAACTGATGATGCAACTGTAAGCGCAGCGTGTAATATGGATAACCAACAAGAAGAACAACAACAGCAGCAGCAGATAAAAGAAAAAAATGATTTGGAACTTAGTATTGAGGAGCAACAACTCGATAGCAATTATCGCACAAGTTGTGACATATTTTTGCAACACTTGCCTTGCTTTAAACTACAGGATTCAGCTACACTTATGCCCATTCCCAAGTGCCGTGAATGCCGAAGGCGCAATGGAACAGTGGCTCCATCTACTAATCTCAATAACAGCGGCGGTAACAGCAACAACACAGATATTTACTGTCGCTTCTATGAGTTTCGACGACTACAATATAATGCCAGCTGGAGAGTTGAGCGTTGCTGGATTTCCCAATCCGTATAAGCAGCCAACTAGCGAGGATTACAGAGTTTGGAAGCCAGATGGAGAGACAGCACCCACAGCTGGTTATATGGACATACAAGTCTGTCGTTATATATTATTACATGCCGGTGATCAGTTCTGTTATTTGTGGCGTCAAGAAGCAGAAGCTCTGAAGCTGCACGAGAATCCCGATGGAACGATTGCCTGGAAGAAGGCTGTGCAGGGTATACGAGAGATCTGCGATGTTTGCGATACGACACTGTTTAATTACCACTGGACATGCAGTAAGTGTGGATTTGGTGTGTGCATCGATTGCTTCAAGGATCGCAAGGAGGGGCTGCAGGTGAAGCGTAGGATTGAGACGCAACGTGGACACGATGAATACCAATGGCTACTCTGCACCGATGATAAGCAACAGCAGCACTCCCTATCAGAGTTAATGTTGACCCAGATCATTGCAGGAGATGCCTTAAATGTGCTGGGTCGATTGTTGCATGAGGTGCGCAGATTATGGCAGGTGCCACAGGTGTGTGGTTGTTTGTTGAGCAAGAAGGAAGCTAAGGATGAGCAGCTCACACAGTTAATACAGGATATGATCAAGGAGTCACAGTTGAAGCAACAGACTAGTGCCTCATCACTGGCCACGCCACAGACTTTGCAACAGCAACAGCGTTTGGAGCAGTTGCATGCCAAGAAATTGGAATTTGCCAGACAACATGGCATCGACTATGTGCCCGGTCGTGTTTGGACTAAAGAGACGCTCGGCAAAGATCCCATTACAAGCGCATTTGACAATTTTAAGCATATTAACTTTTTGCGCAAGGGTCTCGCAGGATTGCGCCGATTCCTGCCACCACGGGCCATGACGCTAGCCCATTCTACCCAGCTGGCGCCAGGTGTTCCTCACGAATGGCTCTGCGATGGAAAACTGTTGCGTCTTACGGATCCAATGCATCCCGGATAACCGGGTGCTGTTCCAGGAGGTATGGAAATGTGGACAGCCTGTAATGATATCCGAGGTGGCACGTTCGCTCAATTTGGATCTTTGGCATCCACAGGCGTTCTGTCGTGACTTTGGCGACAAGCCCAATGATTTGATCAATTGCCTCAATGGTAATCTGGTGCCGAATCAACCTATGCGGCACTTCTGGGAGGGATTTCAGTGCATGCATAAGCGTCTGCTCGATGCCAATGGCAAGTCCATGCTGCTCAAACTGAAGGATTGGCCTCCAGGTGATGACTTCGCCGAAATATTACCCACTCGTTTTGCCGATCTAATGCGAGGTCTGCCCATGCCGGAATATACGTTGCGCACAGGGAATCTTAATATTGCCAGTTGCCTGCCCAAAATGTTTGTGCCACCTGATTTGGGTCCCAAGATGTATAACGCTTATGGATCGGCTCTGCATCCCGATAAGGGCACCACAAATTTACATTTGGACATATCGGATGCCGTTAACATAATGGTCTATGTGGGCATACCAACAGATGAGGACAGTAAACCGCAACTGGCGGCCACCCAACGTGCCATTGCGCTGGGAGGATGCGATTATATTACCCGCACACGGTGCCAATCTCCAGACGTGCTGCCCGGTGCATTGTGGCACATATTTCCGGCCAGGGATGCAGATAAAATACGTGATCTATTGAATCGTGTCACACTGGAGAAGGGCTTTCGTCTCGAACCGGATCACGACCCCATACACGATCAAAACTGGTATCTCGATGATAAGTTGAGAGCACGCCTCTTCAAGGAATACGGTGTTGAGGGTTATCCCATTGTTCAGTGCTTGGGCGATGCTGTATTCATACCAGCGGGTGCCCCACATCAGGTCCAAAACCTGCACAATTGCATCAAGGTGGCCGAGGATTTCGTCTCACCGGAAAACATTACGCATTGCTACCATCTGACCCACGAGTTCAGACGCCTCTCCCACTCACATACCAATCACGAGGATAAACTACAGATTAAGAATATCATATATCATGCCATCAAGGATTGTTGTACCATTTTGACTCGTGCTCTGGACGAGCGCATTGACCAGGAGTTGGCCAAGGCAGAAGGCGAACAAAAAACTTAAATATTTTATTAAATGCTCAACAATTGAATTTAGTTTATACATTAAAATATTGTGCACATTACGATTAATTCATGTATTCATTTTAATAAACAAACATTGTATTTGATGTCCAGCAAAAGAATCCTTATTTATTTAAATATTTAATACAAGAGTTAATATATATAAATGTTATAATATTCTAGTTTAATTCTTGTATTTGCAGTTGCAGTGTGCAATCAATGCGTCCAAAGTGTACTGAAGGCGATACTGACCACGAAGATGATGAGTGCCAGCCTGCCAGTTGTCACACTGTGCTCCATGTGCCACTAGGGCAGCGGGCATTGGAATTGGGAATCCAAGTCAATTAACTAGCTAAGAGGACGTCTGCAAACATCACAACACGAACAATAAAACCAAAGGCAAAGCCTACAAACTTTTAAATAATAATTAACTAAACATAAAATAAGAAAACGTAAAAAAGCATTTATTATAACAACAAACACATTCAAAATGACGGTGGACTTTAATGATTATTTTTGGGTAAGTTTTAACCTTGATCTTGATACAGTTATCCTTATGACATATCTTTTGGTTGTGCAGGGGGAGAAAAACAATGGATTCGATGTGTTGTATCACAACATGAAGTTCGGTCTGGTGGCTAGCAAGGAGCTGTCGGAGTTTCTGCGCGAGAAGTCCAACATTGAGGAGCAGAACTCCAAAATGATGTCCAAACTGGCTCACAAGGCCAGCACAGGAACACTGAACAGCACCTTTGCTCCAGTATGGACCATACTCCGGACATCAGCAGAGAAATTGTCCACATTGCACATGCAAATGGTGCAGAAACTAACCGAATTGGTAAAGGATGTGGCCAAATATGCCGATGAACTGCACAAGAAGCACAAGTGTGTCAAGGACGAGGAATCCCAGACACTGGAGTGCGTCCAAGCCATACAAACATCAACGGTTGCTGTCCAAAAGCTTCGAGATTTGTATGCCAGCAAAGTGCTTGAGCTGGAGAAGCTACGCAAGGATAATGGATCACATAAAGATGCAGAGAAGCTGGAAAGTAAATTAAAGAAACTGCAAGAAGACTACAAAGCGCTGCTCGACAAGCATAATCCCATCAAGAATGAATTCGAGCGACGCATGACACAGACATGCAAGGTAATGCAAATAAAATTTTAACGTCTGACTTTTTAATACAAAATTAATTCTTTTCTATCATTAGCGATTTCAAGAGATCGAGGAGGTGCATCTGCGCCAGATGAAGGAATTCCTTTCCACCTACCTGGAAATGCTGCAGAACAATCACGATATGGTCGGACAGGTTCATTCCGATTTTAAGCGACAGTTCGTGGACATGTCTGTGGATAAACTGCTCGAGCAGTTTGTGCTCAATAAATACACGGGTCTCGAGAAGCCAGGTATATATTCCATGCTCCTCAAGATTCATTTTATTTAATTGGGTTTTACCTACTCTACAGAAATGCTTGAACTGGAGTTTGTGTCACTTTCGGGTGGAGCACGTCTACAGCCACAGCAGGCATCCGGGGCGGCCTCTAATTCGAATTCGGCCACCAGCATACAAGCGGCACTACGAGCTGGCGGCGCAGCTGCAGCGGCTTCTGGTAGTCTGGTGTCCATGGATCAGCGAGGAGGTGCAGGCGGTGGCGGTGGTGGTGATACATTGGCTGGCATCTCGCTAGGCAGCGGTAGTGGGGCAAGCGGCAGCATTCCCTATGCGGATGATGCAATGCTGGGCAGCGGCGGTGGCATGTCATCGCCGCGACCCACTTCGCCGGAAACAATTGGAAATGCGCCAGCAGCGGCCACAAGTACCACCACCTCAACAGTGAAGAGTCTGCGCTCCTGGTTTATGCCAACGGCCAAACATCAACAACAGCAGCAAAATGCTAGCGCTGTCGGTGGAAATTTTGGTATGCCTGGCAACAGCAACAGTTCAAACAACAACAATTACAACAACACGAACATCACGACAGCAACAAGCGTTAATTTGAACACGAACAACACATCAGCAACAACAACAACAACATCAACTTGTACTTCTACTTCTACAACTGGCACAATCAATTTCACCAACAAAAATTCCCCTAACTCTGAGCATCAGGATAATCAAGGTTCATTCTGTTATTATTTTGCTTTTATTTCTTTTTATAATTTTATTGAACTTCGTTTATTATTTATGATTTGCTTTGGTATTTGTTACTGTCACTATCTGTCTATACATCTGCTTTCTTTAGGATGGGAAACATTTTCATACAAAGCTTTGTTTTCTTGTAATTTATGCTAGGGATTATTCTGTGTTCCTTCAGTTTATTTTTATGTGTTTTATAATTGTGTCTCAAAATGTACACTCAAACACTTAGCCAATATCCGAGGTGAATAACACAAACCACATACCTATTAACAGCACTAATACACACATCCACACACCATTTACACTGCACTACACAAACCGCTTGTCTTCTTGGTTCACAATGCTTTGCAAAACACACAAAAACACACACAAAACATCATCATTCATTCAATACAAACATGATCATCTATGCACCACTGATCAAACACTAATTGAAATCAAAACTTTAGATCAACAACAACAACAGCAACAAGAGCCCCATGAGATCCTAACACCAACAGCAAGTGTTGCTGGTCGAAAGCAAATGAATGCAACGACAAGTGATCAACAGTTATCGAAATCATTAAACGAGCAAGATCATCTTAATCATCAGCAACAACAGACTGCAGTGGCCAACAATGGGTCCACGACAACAACACCAACAACAGCAACAACAACCGCAACAGCAACAACGTCCAGACGTACAACGTCACTTTTAAATATATTCACATCGAATTCTCAGGGTAAATGACAAAATATGCAAAAACAAAGGAAAAAGTGAACCGCTAACACAAAATTATATATATATATTTATATTTATATATAACTCTCCATAAGCATTTGTATTATTTACACTATATATTTTCCATACAACTCATGCATGAAACAGTGAAATTTGTATACTCCCGTTTACTCACAAAAATTTGCTAACATTTAATCATTTCAATCATTTGGATGTAATTTATTTTTTCTGTGGCGGTGTTTGAGTTCATTTAAGAATCCTTTAGGTCTATATCAATTGCAATTGTTTGTTGTTGTCCAACACTGTTTTTGTTGCACTTTAACACTGAACACGTCTAGTTTTGGTGTCCAAATTGTACTCAAAGTGAATTTTCTAGCAGAACTTTAATGTGAATTGAAGTAAAAAGAAAAGAATTTAATTAAATGATTAAATTCTTTAATTCCTTGTGTGTAATTGAAAGTGATAATACTGTTAAACGATATTTATTCACAGAATTTGTGTGGTTTTTAAGTGCACAACATGTATAGATTGTCCACTGAATGTTTACTGCAAGATTTTAATGTAGGTTTTAAACAAAATGGTTGTATACTAATAGTTAATTCCCTGTTTACAGTTTCGGGCATTTTGCGTAGTAGACGCGACAAGGCAAAAACCAAAAAGTCCAAGAAGAAGAAAGACAACGAGATTGCTGATCTTAACAAACAAGAGGAACGTTTAACCAGGTGAGTAGTCTTTACTATGGATAAAGTCCTCAATGTTAATTGTGTTTTTGTTACAGCGTGGAGCGAGCCAATAATACACTCCTGGACTATGATGATCATGGCAGAAGCATGAAGACCCAGAACTCTAGTGGCAGCAGTGCTGGTGGTGGCTTGGCTGCCTTATCCGCCACCTCGGCCCAAGGCAGTGTAGATTCAGCGGGTGTGAGCAGCATGGGCGGCAGTGCGGGCATGGGAGCTGGCATTAGTGGCAATGGTTTGGGCCATGGCAATAGCATCTCGGGTGCTGGTGCTGTGAACACATCGTCTTCGGGCACTGCAACGATTTCTGGTGGTGCTAATGCCTCTGGTGGTGGCTATGAGGTGGATGAGGAAGGATTTAGCATGCAGCCAGCTAAGGAAATTGCTTGGGAGGAGAGCCATGATAAATGTAAGCATAAAAATACTTTTGGACAATGTTCTTAAGTAATACTTTATATTTTAATCAATTAGCAGCTGGCAGTTTCTATTCTGACTCGGATACAGATTCGGATAACGACAAGCGGCGAATTCATGTCGAGATTAAGCCGATCAACAATGGACAGGCGCCCATTTCGGCCAGCGTGGATGAATTAAGGGCAACAGTTGAAAATATTTCTTTATCACCCACAGGCATATTTGCGGTTTGTCAAACATTTTACTATAAATCACGCTTTAAATTTGATTAACATTTGCTTAACAGTTATGAATATCAAATGTAAGGCTAGCAACTTAGCTGTTAATCTTACATTTTCTTAACAGTCATGGATCTGAAATGTTAAATAACGTTTTCCTTATCTTAACAGCTGTGACGTTATTATCCAATATTATAATTAATATTTCATTCGCCTTTACAGCATCACAGCCAGCAGTTGCAGGGAGGAGCACGGGGTGCAGCGGTATCGCGTCAGCAATCTCCAGAAATTTCGAATGCTTCGACGCCAACGGCGAGTGTTCATCCATATGCGCCGCTGCAAAGTCCAACGCTGTCCAATAATAATGCCAATAACGCAAGCCACAATCGCTATGCGGATCTGGGCGACATATTCTCAGAGCTGGGCGAAATGAGCTCATCGGCACCGCCATCGGCAACGCTAAGCAAGCCACCGGGTCGCCAGATACCTACACCCACATCCGCTGGTGGCAGCAGCATTATTATACCACGTCCGCCGTCGCGACGCTCGGACATGATTGCCCTTGGAGCATCGGCGGCGTCAGTGGGTGGAGGTTCATCGACTGTTGGCCGGGGAAGAATGAGTCCAGCTCCGGTAACCGCACCGGCCATGAATCGGGCGGACAGTATTGGCAGTTTGGAGTTTCGCACCGCCATTGGAAGCATGGGCTCATCCCGGGGTCCGTCACCATTGACCATTGGCATATCGGACACAATACCGCTGGCGGTTGCATTCCATGAGATTATACACGCCTACTTCCGGGGCAGCGATGAGTCGCGTTGCCAGGTGAAGGTGTCTGGTGATATGATGCTATCATTCCCAGCCGGCATTGCCGGTCTGCTAGCCAATAATCCAAATCCAGCCAAGCTGGGCTTTCGCATTAAACAAGTACAAAATCTGGAGAACCTCGTGCCTAATGGCTCCCTGGTCCAGATGTAAGTAAACATCGGTTTTAATACTAATTCATAGGCGTCTAATTCTGAAATTGTTCACAGAGATCGTCAGCAATCGAGTGCGATGAGCACAATGTTGGAGTTCAATATGCCAGCGTTGACGGCATTGCTGCGTCGACAGGCGGAGAAGAATCCGAGTGCCTCGTATTTCAACGTGGACATACTGAAGTATCAAGTGCGAACCAAACCAGGTGCCAGCTCGTGTCCATTCCAGCTGGTCAGCTACTGGAAGTGTGAGTCGAGCTATACAGCGCTTAAAGTGGACTATAAATACAATAATCATGCCATGGCCAGTGCCTCGCCCCTTCTGAACGTAACACTCTCGGTGCCAGTTAATGGATCCGTGCGTAATGTTCAATCGAAGCCACATTCCTCATGGTAAGCGACTGCTTTGAATCACCACAAATCTTGTATAACCTATAACTTTCTTATTGAAGGTTGGGTGAATCAAATCGTTTGGTTTGGAACTTTACGGATATATCGCAAAATTCACAGGATGGAGGCGTTGGCACACTCCGTGCCCGTCTCGAGCTCAACGATGGACCCTCCACACCGGCAATGCTGGCCACTCAGTTTAATTGCGAGGGCACCACGCTCTCGGGCATCGAATTTGAGCTTCAAGGTGGTGGCTATCGCTTGTCCCTGGTCAAACGGCGTTTTGTCTCAGGTATGTAGACCAATGGAGTCTCAAAATAATCTGGTCATTAAAATTCTTCACATTAAAAAAATGTAACAATTATTAAGTGATTTTGTACATTATTTAACATTCTTATTTGGTTAAAGTCTCAGTTATGTGCGTTCAAAATTCATACAGCAGAATTATTGTTTTATTATCAACTTATATGTAAAACTTAGAAATGTAATGTAATAATGGAATGTACCAATGGGAAAATTTGTACCAGTTTTAAAACTAATGTACCAAGTGTGGCAACAGGAGCTTTAAAGCAGATGTACCCGCACACTTTCAAAAAAGTTCACAGCTTTGCTCTGCTCTTAAATGTTAAATTCTCTCTTATTTCATCTTTGAGCGCAGCTGAGCGTCTGCTCTGTTTTGCTTAGCCTAAAGCGACAGCGAACAGTTCATACAGTTGTGTTCAAAATAATAGCAGCGCATATAAGCTCGGATTTTAAGGTTGATAAATAATATTATAATGACAACTGATCAATAATTTTTGTTTTTATATAGTATTCATACTTAGTTTCAAACAACATAAGCGTGTTTTTTCATCCAAAAACTTCTTTCATTTTTTAAGTTATTTAAAAAATGATAATAATAGCAAAATTGTCCTGTTCAAAATAATAGCAGCAAAAATCAAAAATCTTAAATATGCTTACAAATTTTGTTTATAACTTCATATACTGAATTTACTATGATACTTATGAACTAATATTCGGTTGTCAACCCCTTATTAGCGGGAACAGCTTCACATCTCCGCGGCATGGAGTCAATTAGGTCCTGGCAACGCTTCAGAGGAATCTGAGCCCATTATCCTGAAAAGCTGGCCAAAGATGTGCTTTAGTCGACGGTTTCACCTTGTCCACACTTCGTTTGACGTCCCCCCATAAGTTTTCAATCGAGTTTAGAACTGGGGACTGAGCTGGTCCCGGCATTGTGTCGATCCTTACCGTTGAAAGCCACTGTTTAGCAAGTTTGCTGGTTTGCCAACGATCATTTTCGTGTTGAATAGTCCGTTTTATTGGCGTTTCTCAAGAGGAATACGGTATCAGAACATTTTTTAGTATATCCATGTAAACATTTTGATCCATGATCCGAATTAAACGAATGAATAGGGCCTACATCGCTATGTAAAAGGCAGCCCCATATTAAGATTTTTAATCCACCATGTTTAACTGTCTTTAGCGTGTGGTTAGTCTGATATTCAGTGTTTGACAGACGTCGGACATATTGTCTGGATCCAGTTCCACCAAATAACACAACTTTAGTCCAGTCAGTCCAGAGAATGGTGCGGCACTTTGTTAAGGGCCATTTCAGGTGCACTTCAGCGAACTGCATTCGAGTTTATATGTGTTTAGAAGTTAGAAGAGGCACTTTTCTTGGACTTCTGGCATTGAGTTTGTGCTCCAGAAGTCTTCGCCGAATATTTATACTACTCACTGACAAGATTTGGTCTACTTTTATTGATTAAGCGAACAAGAATGGATTATCCTTGCTGAAGCGCACAATGCGTCGGTTATTAATTTCAGTGCTAGTTCTTTTCCTGCCGCGGGTTTCGCATTTGTGGCGATAGTTAATAGCATAAGAGACCATTTTAGAAGAACATCCAAGTAATTTTCCGATTTCCCTGTATGTTTCCCTTGTTTTCTAAGGATTAATATCGAATAGCGCTATTCCTTTGAGCAAGGACTGCTTTTACCCACTATAGTGCAATTTTTTTCTTTTTTTTATGTATTCCCATGTAAAGAATAGTTAACTCATCAATTCAACTTACTTTCAACAAATTAACAACTTTTACTTGAATATTTTTAATATTGAAATGAAGCGCTGCTATTATTTTGAACAACAAAATTTCTGTATCCTTACACAAAATTATGAACAAAACGGAAAAGGAAAGCAATTCCAACGGGATTTTTACGTTTTCCTTTTCCTTACCCTATATTCTAACAAAAATTTGCACAAGGGTTTGATCTTTAAGAATAAACATGATAAAAACTTAGTCATACTTGTCAGCGAAAAGAGCGCTGCTATTATTTTGAACACAGCTGTACGTTCGTTGAGTCGGCAAAGAAGTTGGCAGAATATTCAGCTGCGCTCAGTTCACGCGTGATCTGTAAGCTTTGTTTATAATTAAATTTATTTCCTTTTACAGGCAAGTATGTTTGTGAAGGCGATGGAATACGTAGCGGTGCCACGCCCACGCCGCCATCGGTTGGCTCCACCAGTCCATACTCGGCTAAATCGAATTAATGTTTTTGCGACTCGTTAAATGGCTCGTTAAACTCTAGCGAAATTTGTATCTAAAACTTAACAAAAGGAAACCCATTTTGTAATACTTGAAGAATTAATGGCATCACTTGTGTTTAGCTACTGTGATTGTGATTGGGTTTATATTCATTATGTATTTTTGTATCACTTGTACTACTGTTAAATCTGCTGGACAACATCTGTTTTTCAGACAGAGGAATAGAGAGAAATTAAGAGATGCCTCGAGTTTTGTATAGCCGTAACAAGTGGATGTATTATCTGTTACATATATATATTTATATATATATATATATTATATTATGCTTAGATATGTATTTATTATGTTTAACTAAATATGATGTAAACAACAAGAAAACAAATGTATGTAGCTATGTAGATATACCCTATATATAAAATCACACCCACACACAGACACTAAGCTACACATACGCTGATTTTATGTTCACTTTTCTTCTACACACAACACACACACGAACACGAACACAACCAAATGTATTAAAAAGAATTCAAGATATTTAAATCAGTTATAATTACTAAATTTGTTTTTTTTTTACCATATATAATTTTTTGTTTCTCAAAACTTGTTTAGCTTAATAAAGAATTATGTAGATATGAACTTTCTCAGCTAATTACATTAAAAAACAAATGAAATTTGTTGCTCAAACAATAAATTTACTTAGCTATATCAAATGTCTAACATATTTATGAAAGTTGAATGTCTCTAGGCCAAAACTATGTCTATATGAACATGAGAGCTTCGAGGCATCGTGCCAACATTGTCAGTTGTTTTTTTTATATTTTATTTTAGTTGCTTAATTATTCGCACTTCTATTAGCCACCGGAGAGAACAAAATGAGAAACCGGTTTCCCTTTTCTTTGGGGCCATTAAATTGAGGAAATTAGCCAAAGCCAAAAAAAGTTGAAATGAGACAGAACAAACAAAAAATGTGTTAAGATTATTTTTGGTTTTTTTTATTTATTGGGTGCGAAGCGGTTTCTTAGTTATGCATAGAATTTATCTAAAATTCATAGTTGCATTCTATTTTCGGGCTATTGTGTATTATTATTTTTACACGCACTGTATATTTGTACATGCATACACGCATACATACATATAGAAAACAGCTGTTTATACTCGTCTCATTCGGGCTGTGCCAGTTTTGTTTTGGTTCAGACACATGACGTCATTTTGCCACAAATTGATTTCAAGGTCGTCGCCAGTCGCATTTTCATTTCACTTGACACGCTTTGCCTCCTGCTCTTATTGTTTTTGTTATTGCGGTATAATAAATTGCATTAACCCATTAGTGTTAAGGGGAATAAATAAATAAAGCTATTTTGATTGCTTTTGTGCAAATTTAACGAAACGTAAATAGTTCAATCAAACTTAACGAAACCAAACCAATGAACTTATTAATTTCTTATTGTCGTTCAGTTGCGATCTAGTTCATTTGAGAAAACCGTTTTAAAAGCAAACTGCACATTTTGATACAACTCTATACTACTCTCAGCCGATCTGTATAGGGTATAATATTTATGTATATAGTGCTTGTCAAACGATAAGATTAAATTACAGAATAGAAAAACACTCTTGAGTGTGTGTGTGTGTGCCAAAGTCATTGTTAGACAGTGGAGAATATAAATATATATTTATGTACGCATGTATGTGTGTATGCGTGCATGTTTGTATGTATTGTGTGCTTTATAGCTGCATATAACAATAAAATAACAATAACAATGTGCGCTTATAGCAGTCACACACTTAATTGTTAAACAAAAGTGGCGAACTCAACAATTGTTACATATGTTTATTTATATTTACATTAAGGCATTGTATTTATTGTTTGGAATTAGAACTTGCCAACTTGCATAGATAACATATGATTAACAGATGCTGAGCAGTAACATTGAGTGCGCAACTACAGTGGCTCGCAGTAAATTTCGTTCAGCTAAACTTGTTAAGCGGATAACTTAAAATCTACTACTATAGATTCCAACAACATTTAAATGCACTTCTATTAAGAAATCTTGAAATATATATATATTCTTAATTAGGGATTTGAAACTTACCAATTTGAATTTTTCAACAAAAATTCCTAAAAAGTTAATAGGTATTGGTTTATGGGATGAGTCTGCATTTGTCCTGTTGTCCTTGTCAGTATTCACAAGGAAACGCTTTTCCAACACACATTTTAACCTAGCAACTCTATTAGTTTAAGTCGTTAAATATACACAAATTCGTTTGGAACACTGGAAAGTAGAAGAAGAGTAAAGGTATTGTTCAGCGGAAAGGAAGGCTCCCATGGCTTTCCGTGCTGCCAGTTTGCGACACCAGTTCTTCTCCTCAAACACCGAAGGCTTATCCGAACAGGAACTTAATCGTCGGGCACGTCTAAAATTTATTTTCAACTTAATCAAAGTTGGGATATTGCTGTTAATATGGGTTATGTTCACCGTATTTATAATCTTGATCGCTCCACACGAGGAGAGAGAAGTTATTGTTTCTCTCAAACCAAATGTGGAGAAAATTATCGTTATAACCGATGAACCGCATGGAGATTTTCTGTTAGTAGAGATTAAGGGAAAAATCGATGCTACTAAAACGGCGCATCCAAAGTTGGCATCGGAGAATGATACCTTTGTAATGGTTGCCATAGAAACATTCAATAAAAAGGAGAACAGGACCGTTTGGAAATCAAAGGATTGGATTGTGTATAACAGTGATTCGGATAGTGACAAATTGACCTCAGTGAAAGATACCTTTCAACTGAATTATGGTTCAAAACAGAAAAATCTTGAGATAATGAGCAAAGCCTCATGGGGCGATCCGGATGTCAATTTGCAGGCGACGCTCTTGAGTGTAGACCCAAAATCGATTGCCCTTTCCGTCAAGATCAATTCGAATCCCATGAATTTAAAGGTTAATATTTGGATCGCTTTTTTTTTGCTGATCTTTTTATATGTTCTGATCGCTTTTGAGTTAACGGATGCCACATTTGCGGCCATAATTGTAGCCACAACTGCCATTGGAGTGCTTTGCATAATGAACGAGCGACCGTCGCTAATGAAGATTGTCAGTTGGATTGATGTGGAGACTTTAATGCTACTCTTTGGCATGATGATACTTTTGACAATTGTTTCTGAGACAGGTGTCTTCGACTATATGTCCGCTTGGGCCTTCGAGCTGGCCAAGGGCAAGGTGTGGCGGCTGCTCTTTTACATGTATATGGCAACGGGCGCACTCTCCGCCCTCCTGAACAACGTGACTATCGTGATGTTAATGGTTCCCATAACGATTCGAGTCTGCGAGCTGTTGGCCATCAATAGCTCGATTGTGCTGGTCAGTGTCGCAATATTTTCCAATATCGGCGGTACACTGACCACCGTGGGAGATCCTCCAAATATTATAATCGCCAACAACGAAGATGTTCGCAATTCGGGTGCTAATTTCGGTATTTTCTTGATACACATGTTTCCGGGTGTACTGCTTGCAATGCTTCTTGCCTTCATTATGATCTACTTTATGACCCGTAATCAGCTGCGTGAAGGCGGCGGACAGCTGAAGCGATCCATTGAGGCACTCGAGATCCAAGCGGAGAACAATAAGGGCACTGTGTATGCGACGAATATTTCGAAGAACCTGGCAGAACTCAGGTCACGCCTAAAACGAGTAGAATCCCCAACCAATGCACAGGCTGATTATGAGGAAAATCTAAAGGATATTAAAGCAAGGCATACAATCCGTGACTTTCCGCTGCTGATTAAGTCTTCTATTGCTTTTGGCGTGACCCACTTCTTGTTCCTCCTGGGTACAATACCTGGATTGGACGGTATGTCATTGGGTTTGGCTGCAATTTTAACCATGTTGCTTTTGCTCATTTTGATCGATAGATCGGATGTGGATACGCTATTGCAGTATGTGGAGTGGTCAACTCTGGTCTTCTTTGTGGCACTCTTTGTGCTTATGGAAGCCCTTGTCGAGTTGGGAATGATTGAGTTTATTGGCGAAATGTGCACATCGATGATCTCGAGGGTTGATGAGTCGGATCAATTGACATTAGCCATTTTTCTGATACTCTGGTTGAGTGCATTGACATCGGCATTTGTAGACAATATACCGATAGCGGCAGTCCTAATCAAACTGATCGTTAGACTGGCCAATGACAAGAGCATGAAGCTATCCCTTCAGCCCTTGGTCTGGGCCCTCTCCTATGGCGTCTGCTTCGGTGGTAATGGAACTCAACTTGGTGCCTCGGCGAATATGGTTTCTGCAGGTATTGCCAGACAACATGGCTATGAAATAAAGTTTTCACTCTTCCTTCTGATCGGTTTCCCCATCATGTTGGTCACCATTGTGGTGGCCACAATTTACCTTCTGATTGTACACTCTCTACTCGAATGGCACTAAATTGTATCGTTTTCATATCGCTTAATGAACTATCTGAGCGACTTGAACTATCTGAACGTCTTGAGCATTCAAGTCGCTCAGAAAGCTCATTAATCTAAGCTTTTAGTATTGTAATAAAAATTTGCAAGTGTTTTGAAATTTCATTGATTTTTCTGTCAGCTGGCTGGCAACTCTTCATTTGCAAAGTAGCTTAAACATTTTATTTTCAACATCATTGCACTTTATTATCATTTGACTGTATTAGTAAAACTTAACGCTAGCACATGTATTAACATAATTAATATATGTATGGTACACTTAATATTTTCTGCTTTTCCAAAGTCGTAGATTAATAGTATTAATAGATTTAAATATATAATATTTTATAGATTAGCTTTCGTCCGACAGTTACAATTTTTCTTCTTCTTACTTTTTCGCACTGCACAACAAAGTTAACGACTCAAAGCACTAGACAAATTATTTTTAAAATTGATTTGTTGAATTAATCAACACTTAATTCCAAAAAAGAAGCTCTCAAATTAATTACAATTTTAGCTATACACAAATATATATTTTTAGCACATAAAATATTAATATATTTATTACTTAACAGTGGTAGATTTTCAACATGCTTTTGCTCCACTGTGTGTTTAGCTAAATTAAGTTTGCGTGTGTGTGAGTGAGTAACCTTCAACTGACATCATTTTGACATTAGATTTGTCGCTTATTATTAATTTATTTAATAACAATTTCGGTGCTTCTAAAGTGGCATATGTTACTCGTGTGCGTTGTACAACACTGGCCAATTCCAACGGAAAATTCATCTGGAAAAAACGTGAAAAATATACACATTAAAATTGGCATTCAGTATCAGTTCATTTAATCTGTATACTAGAAAGATTTAATTACTTAATTGCAGATCACATAAAGCAAACGTAGAACAAAAAAATGTATTCAGATCGCTGTTTTTAGATTAATCTAGTTATATTTACAGTTAGAAAAAAAGACGAGAATTTACAAGCGAAAACACGTCTGGAATAAATTTGTTTAAAGTTCTCTCATTTTTTTGATGTTCTAAAATGCGCAATTTGCGATCGGCCAAAAGCGTTTTCTGAATAAATTTATTTTTACTTTTATGTTATGTAGAATTCACACTAAATTTATACATAAAAGTATTCAATATTCATTTGTTTACTTAGTGGGTAAAAATTCCAAAAATTTAAAGCTTTTCGCCTTGAATATTTAGTTGCTAAATTTAACCCAATCATACACTTATGATGGGTGTTAGAAAAATATCAATCAGAAAAATCGTTTCATTAGAAATTGAAATTTTTTTATGGATTAAAAATTTATTAACAACTTGGAAAATAAAGTTATATAACATTGCATTTCAGTCATATAATTTATATTGCTCGGAGCTTCGACAGATAACAAACGTAGGCATTGCAATACTGACTACGAGATATCCTATAAAACAACAGAAATTTAGTACAAAATTTAAAGAAAGTTTATACTTAATAAAAACATAGATAAATTCTTGCAGTTATTAGGGAAGAGTGGAATATATAAATGAATGATTGGTTTATTTTATTCACATATGGCATGTCAGTGCATAGTTAGGCACAGTGGGCCTTATCGCACGACCTCAACACATGACCGTGACGTGGGCAAAATTAATCAAATGTGTGTTTAAAAAATGATAAATAGATCTATATAGACATGTGTGTGTATGGTGTGGGCTACAGCCAAACTGGCTACTATATAGAATACAAATATATAATCTAGACAGACGCCCTCACAGATTTAGATTAAAAATCAATTCGATTTCTATTCTAAATCGTTCAACAATTTCCAAAACTGACTCATGACACAAACTTCCGTTGCGAAAAACTAATATCAGGAATGTTAGCCAGTTTATTTTATATGGCTCGGCACACACACATACACACACATGTGTCTTACGATGGCCATAAAACAAACAAACATGCAGTTTGTGAGGGAGTGAAGAGAGAGAGCAGGGAACTTTGGGAGGGAGCGTTATGTAAAATATACAAACAGCAAAGGAAACGAACCAAGGGAAAAAGCAAAGAAACGCCAAGAAACTGAAACAGTTTTACTGACGCCAAAGATGATGGGAGTTTTGAATGTACAGTGGGCACTCGATAAGTAAGAACTTCACAAAAAATAACTGCAATTGATCGGAACGTGAGTAGGTGAGGATTTTAAAGGTTTTCAAACGATAGTTCCATGCATAATTACATACATTTTATAAATTTTGGAATTTTCCAGGTTTTTTAAACTCAACAAAGATCTTTGATTCCCTGCCTACAGAAAAATAAATTCGATATTACAGGGTAGAGTAAACTCTGTGCACATTAATTCGGTACATAAATGGAGTTGTTTCAGATTTTCTTAAACTAAGTCTGTCATACTTTAATCAAGTACGATGCCTTAATAAATTTGTTTTATCGAGATCTAGTTAGAAAATTCCTGTATTCACATATTTTAGATATTTCAAAAATTGTAAATATATTCCATTTATTTAATTAATATTAATCTTAAAATTTGTTCCACAAAACTCAAGCTAAATTAATTTAAATACTCTTTTCTACTCAGAAAATGTTTGAAATTTCCAGTTGGTATCATGAGGTTTATTGAAAAGAGACTTGGTTTATCGAGATATAGTCAGACTTCCACGCCAATTAAATATTTCAGATTTATTATTCTGTATCTTAATTTCAGAAATATATGCACAAAATGGTGCTACTTGAGTCTACCTCAAATTAAGGTTATTGTGTACTCCTTTAAGTAAGAAACTGACCAACATTTTAAGTCTAAATGTTTTCTGCTAAGCAAGCTCTACTGTATTTTAATGACTGCCCAAGGACGCCGCGCCCAGGCAATTATCCTCCACATTTTGTGGGGCCATTAAACGGCTTGAGCTCACCTGCTTGACCAGGTGGGTTCGACCACCCGTGTGTTCCAGTTGCCGCAGGTGAATTAGAGGACGTAGTTGCGCTGCTTTTCGGTAGGCAGTGTCCGATTGGCAAACGAGACAATCGCCGCCGCGGGCTGAGATACGGTGAGGTCACAGAAGACATGGCACTGGTTATCCTTGGAGCTGTGTGATCGGCGTGCCACAAAGGCAAAGATGGTCTTCTTGTCCGACTCATTGGGATTCGTCCACATGCGATTCTCGGGATCGATGGCACAGTGCGAGATCACATCGGCCGTGTAGTGTTTGCGGAAGAACTTCTTGCGGGTGTTATCGGTCAGTGTGATGCCCTGTCCGGTGACCTTGAAGTGCACCTCTGTGGGCAGGGGCAAGGGTCGCTGCTCGTACATCACACGTATGGCCTTACGAATGGCCTCATTGCCCGTCAGGGATTCCGTATCGCAGCTGAACAACCAGAGCACATTCGTGGCCGCTCCATGGGTGAGCAGCTGCTGCTGTGCCGACGTGGGAGCACCCACACTGGGCACCACATCCGCCTCGGGTATGCGTAGCAGACAGGGCAAGGCCAGCTGATTGATGGAATGCTCGTAGATCAGGGCCGAGAGGGAGGTGAAGACCGGTTCATTGGCACATCCCTTCAAGCGGACACCGCGTTGCGTGGGCTCAATGAGGAAGTGCCGTACCAGCTCCTGACTACCGGCCGGTGCCTGTGCCACGCGCAGTACCAAACCGTAGGCATTCTTGTATGTCGTAGAGTCTCGCACTACAAAAGTTCCGGGCGGAGCATTCATGAGCAGTGCGATCGCATCCTCGCGAGACAAGTTCGCTTTGTACCAGAATTTAGCCGAATTCCGAGCGAATTTAACCAAATCCGGTGCCACCTCAAAGGTTGGAGAGGGCGCCGTGCTCAACTGCTGTCGACCTGCTCCGCCCGTGGTCTGGTAGATGGACTCGTTGGTGGTGTAGACTGCGTTGTTGGTGGTGGGTGAGCCACGTTGGATGCTGCCAAATGGAGTGCGTGGTGTGACCGGAAAAGCGGGCGTCTCCGGTCTGCTGGTTGGACTGGGCGTCAACAGGTAATCCGCATGGCCATTATTGGCGCTATGTGGAGCAACTGCTGCCACCGCAACAGGTGCTGGGTGCGGAGTGCGCGGCTTGTTGCTGGTGGCATAAATGGGCGACAAATCGCGACGATTGCGTGTGTGTGTGTTTTGTTGTGTCTGTGTTTGTGTGAGCGTCTCTAGATGCACCTGGTTCTGACCATAAATGTTACCCAGTTGCTCCAACTGGTGTCGTTTGTGTGTCACATCCATTGCTGGAGGTCGTTCCAAGACATTGCTGTTGTTGTAGTTGCTTTTGTTGCTCTGACTGTTAATTGTGTGATAATTGCGTTCCACAATTGTGGATTCCAAGCGCCGACTGTTGCCTCTGATGGCACCATCAGGTACATCCATACTATGCTGCTGTTCCCGCTCCCGCTCCCAGTCCCTCTCCCAATCCCTTACCCCCCGTTGTCCCAACTGCTGTACTTCGATGTTCCTGGTGTTGTAAGGCGCTGGAGCTGGCAGCGAACTGCGATCGTTCACATCATTCAGATTTAGATTAAATTCAAAATCATAATTATATTTGGTCGCCGGCTGCCCGTTGCTTATACGCCTCAGCGGTGGCGTGGGCGGTACACGTGCCGAACTACGTGAGTTTTCATGCTCCTTTTCATGCCGATGTTCACTGTAAACTTTTTCGCGTCGATCGCGCAGCAGCTGCTCGAAGTCGGCGCGCAGCGGTGTCGCAGTCGCTGCCCCATAGTGATATGTATTCGATATTGTATTCGTATTTGTATTCGTATTTCCATTCGTGCCGTTAGAGCCGTTTGTACTCGCACGACTGCCGAGTGTTTTGCGCACCAGCAAAGGGCTCGTTAAACGTGGCTGCGGCTTTATCATATCACCGTTATTATTATTATTATTATTACTACTGTTATTGCTGTTGTTGTAGCTGTAGTTGTTGTTGCTGCTGTTGCCGTTGCCGTTGCTGTGATTGTTGCTCAGCCCAAATTCAAAATCGAGAAAACTATCAGCTCGCGTTGGTGTTGGAGTTTTCCTCAATGGCGTTGAGCTTGTGGCAATGCCATAGCTAAAAGGTAATGAGTTTTCGCGCGCGTGATAGGGTATTCCAGTGCCATTGCCATTATGGTCTTTATGGTAATTATTATGATTATTACTGTAGCTGTATGAAGTGTGGTACTTGTTGTCCGTGGACACGGCAGCACTATCCTCGTACTGTGACCGCATTGTTTCGCGAATTCCGAACGACTGATTGAATTGGAATTGGAGAGACCCCCAGGTCTAAAGGCAGCGAGCGCCACAAACACACACACACTCACATACACGAGAGCACACAGCTCACCGACACATGCACCCAAACCATAAACAGCAACGAATAGACAGCGTTGGCGTAAGCACAAGCGCTCTCACTCTCTCTCCCGCTCTCTTTCGGCATGCTGGTCAACAAACAAATCCACTTGAGTTTCTGCGCCTACAGCACTAGCGCACAGTGTCGCTAGACTGGTTGTCACTTGCTGCGCATTTAAACTTTGACAACAAATATATTATTAAAGCACCTTAAGTACAGTAAACGTAATAAACTTTTTGATAAAATTGTAATGAAATGTTTAAATTCGTTACATGTTTACACGTGTCACACCACTGTAATCTAGTCATATGCACACACTAACAGACCATTTACGTTTTGCAAAGGTGTTGGCGTCGCAAAGAGAGAGACACCAAGAGAGTACGTTTGATGAAGAGAGCAGCCAAAAATTATACTGTGCGAACTTTGTGACAGCAGCGTGCGGTGATGTCATCCCCCCAACAAAAATGCACACACTCACATACGCTTATTGCCTGGCAGTTAATCACAATAAGCCGTCAACACAAATACTCACACACTCATTCAATCGGCGCTCACTCTCACTGTTGATGTTTAGAATGAAGCTCTCTCAATCTAGTTTGCTCTCTTCTTCACAAGCTCTCTGTGTATGTTGTTCTCAAGAGTTGTTGTAAATTGTAAACAAATATAACGAACGTTTTTAGCATGAAAATACGACTCGGACTCTCCGTCAAGCTCCGCACCCCCGCCGATGATCGTGAATTGAAACCACGCATGTTATGAACACATTGATACTTTGCATCAATTGGATGCCGCTTTTGGGTTCCAGGCAGCCATCTGTTGTGAATGAGCAGTCGTTGTTTGATTTAAAATAGAGAGCAAGTTATCAACGTTTCATATTGATTGATTTTATCAATAAATTGCGGTCTATTTTTATTTCCACATCCAATACAGTATCAAGTTGCTTTCCCAATGAACTTTGTGGCCAGACACAAACAAACACATATACAATGGCAGACAACTAGAAACATCTACATCTACATACATACATTTAGTATGTGTGTGTACTCACACACACACAGATCGGTGGCATCTTTTTGATTTCTCACATTTTTCTTGTAGAAAGTGGAGAAAATTGTAAGCGCACCTTTTGTGGGCACAACAACAAGAAGAAAAATAAGAGGAAGAGCTGCAGTCAAACCAATAACTAACAAACAACAAACATCAGCAACTGCTGCACCAACAACAATATTTGGGAACAACTGACGTCAGCCATGCAAAAAATATTTGCTCAAAAATGCAAAGACGCTGTTAATATTTCGCTACTGTTAAGTCGCTGCCAACACACTCGCACACACATTTACATATTTACATGCTTGCAGTGGGTGGTTTGAGGTCATAGTCAGTGTTACATGCCTCCTACATACATACATACATACTTAACATACCAATAGGCACACAAAACCAATCAGTTACATTGCTCTCTGACTTACTCTCTCTATCGCTCTCTCTTTGTCGGTTTGCCCTCGGATCCGCTCCTGAGCGCAACTCGTTTACCTTTTCGCGCAGCTCCGAACATCTGTTGTTATTGTAGTTGCTATTATTGTTGCTTTTGGCAATTTTGACAGACATGTGGAGCCATGTGGAATGCGTGTGTATGTGTATGGGGAAATACGTAGGTATGTTTGTGTGTGTTCAATGAAGGAATCCATATGTTATGATATCTATATATTGCACACATAAAGATCGGCTTAATTGGTTCTGAAACACCAAAATATCGCTTTATTGTTGTTAAATTGCAGCTGTGACTTGTTTGCATGTATAATGTTACGGCCAATTAGAGACAAAATTGGAGGTCATTGTATCAGACGATACATTTATGGAGGGAACTATCAACCCTCAATATATAAATTAAACCAGTTTAATAGAACATTCCACAACGAAATGCGCATACATTAACTATTAAATGTTTTGAATAGTCATTTAAAGTCTAGGCATTTAGCAAATTGTGACTAATTTTAAGGTAACTAAATTTTATTCGAGGGTATTTCGACAGTCGAGTTCATGTGCGGTTGTATAGCTGTAAACTGCAACCACCTAACAGTTCGACTCAGCAACAAGCTTCTGTCAGCTTGCTAAATGGTTGGTGAACACGCTAAGGCGACCAAACATTGCTGTGGATACTAAGTGGACGTTAAGAGTTTCCGTTGGTGGTGGTGGAATCGGCTTAAACTGCGTTTTCCTTCAATTAAACGATAAACTGAGTGAATAACATTTTCCTTTTGAATTATTTAGCTGTGCAAATATTTAAATGCATTGTTTACGTGCGAGTTCCTTTTTTCCAAGACTCTTATCTTTAGCCCCTCTCCGCTCCATATCACCTCCCCTCTGGTCCCCTTAACACATGAGAAATGTTAGCATATTCAAGTGATTAATGCGGCCAATGTTTGTCTAGAATCTCTTGGGCTGTTGCTGCTTAGCTTAGCTTGGCCTAAATGGGCTGGGATGGCCTAACTCGAAACGTTGGCGTAATTAAACTTGATTAATTGCCGACTCTTCTGCATAAAGGTAAAAATCGGCGTACGCATGATAACAAAACGGAAATGGAAATTAATTAATATGAAAATTCCCCACACAAAATGTTTGCTTAGACGACATACACAAACTGGGTATACCCTGTAACTGTGGTAAGTATAAAATTTCTAACATATTAATAGAAATTTTAAAATATACTATCGTTTAAAAGTATCGCTTGTGTGGAATGTAACTATCGCACAACTTTTTTAGCTTCCACATTTTGTCGCATTTTTTACATTTATTTTCAATTTTTATTTCTTTTTGATTTGCCCCCAATTTAATTTTATTTGTGCAGCTGCCCAATTAAAGAATTCACGAGTTTTGCCTGCGAATTGTTTGCATTTCTGAGCTGTTAACAATTCCACGATCAGCACAGGAAATAAATAAACAGCTGAAAAAGATTTTAATTGTAAATTTGCATCTTAGCCTGCAAATTTCAGTTAAATTAAAGAAAAAAAAATACAATTTAAAATTAATATATTTTAATGCTTTTCAATGATTTTTTTGTTGCTTATTATAAATTCATATCTAATATAAATAAAGTGGAATCCGGTTATAACGACACTCAAGGGGCCGACAATTGTATGTCGTTATACCCGGTAGACGATTTAACCAAAAGGAGAAGCTAACCAAAAAGCCATAGAATTTTCGTCGCATTGACCGGACGGACGCCTTAAGCGGAGTCGCTAGAACCGGATTCTACTGTATGCACATACTAAGTACTAGTATAGTAAAGATTATCCTAACGAATAACTATTCGACTGATTTTGTTCATGAGTCATAAACTTTTTACCTCTCTCATAGGCGGAGACCCCTTTTCACCGGACAAATATTGTCAGCTCGTCCGCTTATGAATGTTTTCACCATATTCTCATTTTTTTTTGCTCAAATTAGTTCACGTCTAACAAAAATATTTATAATTTTTTTAAATTTGAAAAAATAAAAGAATTTAATTTTTGTAAGGTAAGGTGCTCACTAATTTTAAGTTCTGTGCTGTGTTTTTTTTTCTTTATTAATCACTTACTATATTAATTTATTCGCTATAGAATAATAATCATAGAACATATTTAACACATATTTTATAATACTTAACACTTAATGAAATAAATGCAAGTTACTCCAATTTTTTACCAGCTTCCCTTTGGGCAGCACTGCAGCTGTGCAAACACAGCCACGCCCCTTTCAAAAAAGGAGTTTAACGGCTTCATCGAAGACTCCGACTTTGTTTACTTCCCGAAGACTGCCAAAGGCCCTGCTTATGCACTTAGTCAGCAATACGCGATTGGGAATACTCGAAAGGTCGCCAAAAGGAGTGAAATAATCACGAGGGAAGATCAACGAGTGCAGAATGCAGAATGTAGGTGGAGAATTGTAAAGCGAATTGAAAATTATTCCCAATTCGTTTGCTTTTCTCATTATAATTGAGGTAAAACCGTTTCGACCTGTCCATACACAAAGCCATACTCGTTCTCTTACCAATTGCTAAAGGCCAAAAAGATTCGACTTGCAGATTTGCTGACTGTTACACCTACTTCACCTTGGTCTTCTCTCAAGTCTACTCCTGAGTCTGCTCCTTTTCTACTCCTCCGTCTGGTCCCTTTCACTGTTGCCTTAAAAAGGCTTTTTCTGATTTTACAATTGCATAATTTTCGAGACAACTGAGGCATGTGGATTTTGTCATAAGATTTGGTTTAAAAAAATATTATTTAAAATAAACATATATAATGGCCAAGAGGCACAACTCTGTATCCTTAAATATTACAAAATTTCTTGATTAAACCCAAATTAACAAACAATTCAAAGATTAATTAATTCAAGTAAGTGTATTAAATCGTCGTTTTCTTAAGTTTTCTTTATCCGTGAAGCTTTTTGCGATTTAAATGAATTCATTCCCTGGGCCAAGCATAAAATATTATGTATTTTATGTCTGTTTATGTATTAGTTTATACATATATAAATTTAAATATCAGTTACATAACAATTTGCATTGCTTTTGAATTGGAGATTGAGACAGGTGAGTTTTACGACCCTTTATTTTGCTACAATTGAAATCGGTTTGTTGTTACCACGATTTGTTTGTATTGTATTTATTTTGGTTTTTAGTTTATAGCGGAAAATAAGAAAAAAGGGGGAAGCAAATAAAAAAGAAAGAAAATTTCTCATTTTATTTGAAGCTGAAATAAAAGACTTTGAATCAAGTTTTGCATTCTTTAAATTGGAAAAGAAATTATAATGGAATGATGAAAAGAAGGCGGTGCCACACCCCCTAGAAAGTCATTCGATAAGCAGATTATGAGCAAGAACCTTTTTCACTGTTTTTCCACTGTTTTCCGCAAGTTTTCCGAATATCTCATTTCATTACAGGAGATTTCATTCTATTGTCGTATTGACAGACAATTCTCGCATATTGTTTTCCATTTTAGATATGGAAATGATGGGACAGCTGATATATAAATCGGTGGTGGGGGTAGAAGTGTATCGTCTGTTTTCACGCACTTTTTAAATTTGTTTTTTATTCGCCATAACTTGTAAGTAAAAGTCCCTGTAGCAAAGCGTCTTTGATGGGTTCCCATGCTCATTTGTCTTGCTTTGTCCGAGCAAACATTAGGCATACAGAAAGCAATGTTGGAGCGTGTCAAGCCAAAACAAGTCCTTTTACTGGCACGTCAGGATAATTAAGAAATTTTTCAATGCCCATTTGTCGAACCCCAAAAAGGAAAGAAAACAGCTGGGAGGAGAGGGGACTGTCCTGTGGGGGACTGAGACCACTGTAGTGACCATTTTGCGTTGGTGGTGCGAATTTCGTAATCGAAATAAATGAAAATTGATTGAATTCCATTAGTGGAACAAACCTCGTTTGCTTTTACCCAAAAATCGCCTGCATCCAAAAATTAGGCAAAAACTAATGAGCCATGCGCATTACCACAGAAATGTACCACATTTTATAGATTGAGGGGGGGAACTTTTGCTAGAACTTTGGGCACATTACGATTTTGTGGTCAGCTATCAATTTGTCTGCTACAATCCTGAGACGCTCTCTTTCATTTTCCCTCTCTTGCACTGCTCCCTTGAAAATCCCACAGACATCATGCGCTCCATTAGGTACTGAAGATATCGGGCGAAAAGTCCTTAGACTATCGAAATAATAATGGGCAAATAGTCAGCAGAATGTCTGTACAATTGTAAGCGGAAGGAAATATGTATAATTATGGGGATTTTATTACAGCTGAGCATAGCTTTCATAAAATAGGCTTGTAAAGAGAGTTTTAATTACAAGTATTGAAGAGCGCTCTTTCTTCACATTCCAGACTTTCCTTAAGAACACAGCCTACACACTTGTTAAAGCGAGAGCCTGCTTGTCATGCCGCGCTCTTAAATCGATTGCTTAAAAGTTAACTCTTTTCATCTGTGATCATTCACAGTTTGCTTAAGAGCTCAAATTCATACTTGTTAGAGCGAGAGCTGTTTGCCCTTAAAGTGCTTTTAAGCTCGCCCTGTCTCCTTCTAACAACAGTTTACTCATAGCTTTCTCATTTGCTTGTGGAGAGTCTGAGAGAGCAATGGCGTCTAATAAACGAACTTTGTAAAGATAACGCAAAGGCAAGTGAACAATTGAGAAAGTAAACAAAACTAAGCACATTTATTGGTAATCTTTTGACGAAAACTTAAAATTTGTATAATTCAATTACATTACACGTGAACTACATTAACTTGCCACTTAAAACATGTATTTAAACTTAATAAAAGCAACATATTTTTGCTGTAGATCATTTGCTAGCGAGTTTATTGGCTCGTCAGAAGGTACGTCAGACAAGGTGTCAGTCAAATCAGTGCAACGCATGCGTGCAACATTCATCATCGTCACACACACACACTCACACACATGCACACACACGCACACCCAACAGATTGTTGCAACATATTTTACGTCAAGGGTACGTCGAGGACGAGTGTTGCCTGCGTTTAACTTGCTTGGAGCACATTTTTTGCTCTCTTTGCTCTTCATTTCTTCTATTCCTCACTCTTCGCTTCGCTTCTCTTACTTTTTTTCCTTTTTCAATTTTTAGTGCGAAATTACATCATCACTTATGCTGAATGGGATTTTTGGCTGGTGAATTATTAAAAAATTTCTTTGTCAACAAATCACTTTGGTTCGGTGCGCGCACGAGAGCTTGACTAAATAAGGTGCTGCTCCCCCCACCCCGCAACCACTGCCCTACAATACTCCCAAATCACTCACACACACATGCACACGATTTACATTAGCTACAGCGTGGTGTGCGTGCATGTGCATGTGTGTGTGTGTTTGGGAAATTTAAAAACGTCGCAAACAAATTTGTTACCGCTGAGGGTTGATACACTTTAGACGTGGGGTGGCAGCAGACCGCCCCTTCCCCTTGGAGCCCACAAGCTGCGCGGCTTGATGATGTATGACTGCAAGGTACAAAATCGTTTTCAGCCATAATTTTGTTTGTCTGACACCTACGAAAGACGCATAAATCTCGGCTTTAAAGCTGCTTGCTTTAATCCATAACGGCTACAACGAGCAGCACGAACAAAAAAAAACTAATAGAAAAGTTAAGAGGCGAGTTGGCAGACTGCAAAAGACCCTGTAGTCAGTGTATGTTACCTAACAAAAATAGTTATAAGAGCGTATTCCGCTCAAGGTCATGTATTCACTTTGAACTAGTTGTGTAGACACTTGTACCTTGTTCACTACAGGGTCTCTTGAGGGAATATCAAGAAAAACCGCCTGCAGCAGTCGTTGACAAATTCAATAATTTTTCCCATTACTGGGGACATTTTTGTGGGCTTGTTTTTGTCTGGCTGCGTAACAAATTGATTGACGCTGAAAGAAAAGACTGAAGAAAGCAGCAAAATCTGTGGGGCTAAATTTAATTTCCCTGACTCCAAAAATAAAAACACACACAGAGACGCAGCGCAATCGACACCTGCCCACACACACACACACACACAAACACACACACTCACACTTACACCTGCCGGAAAATAATCAAAATAAAATATGGATTTTTCTTATTCGCTTTGTTCCCTTTTTGGCCTAAAGGAGAACGTCCCAGGACATCGAAGGAGCCGAGCCGCATTAACTGGAGTCTACCAAAGCGCAATTTGTCTTGCCTGATGATGTGTGCGTCTATGCCTGTGACTGTGTGCGTGGGTGTGTATGTGTGTGTTTAGACGTAGTTTTAAGCTCTCAAACAAACAAGCCGGAAGTACATCCCACTCTTACCACCTTTGGGGGTATTTCCGCTTGAAGCGAGGCGCTAATTCTTGAAAATTTGTGTAAAGGCTTTACAGTTAGCATCGGCTAAAAGATAATGCTGCAAAGCTGCTTTCCGACCTCACAATGGGGGAGATCACGTGTGGCTTCCATATAAGCCCAATTTCTAACATTAGCCACAAACTGAAGTTCCCCTCTTAGCCCTTATCGAGCTCCAGCTTAATAATCTACTCAGATAACAATAAACTGCTTTAAAATTGGCTTTAAATACTTGAAGATAAATTTGGGGTTTGGTTTAAAATGAAGGTCAAAGCTTAAATTAAAAACTTAATATATATTGAATAACAAATATATTCACTGAAAATTCACTGAAAATATTAATGTAAAGCTTTAACATATTTAATATATTATCGCAATTGCGATATTTTGTATCAATAATTAAATATCATTTGCGTTCTCTTAGATGTACTTCAATATATAATATATTATGTTATACTGTCAATTCTGTTATCCCTACCCGCTTAACATTGTTCACTTTAAGCTATTTTCATTAACATGTTAGTTTTGATTCATTAATGTTATTAAACATTCACATTCCAGTGCTCATTTCTGTTATGCATTTATTCAGTTATCTCTACACGTTTAACATTGCTCACACAAAGCCCATTTACATTAACATGTTATGTTTTATTTTCCTAATGTTAATAAACAGTGCTTAACAAGTGCTTCTAAGTTTTCAGCTTAAATCGGGCGACTCTCCTACAGCTAAGGACCACACACAGTAATACCATTAGAACTGTACCTGCTTTCAATAACAAATTTGAAATAATTTTTAATCTTATTGTCTTTAAAAAGTTGTATCTCTTTTTTTAGCAAATGGCTTAAATGCCACGAATTTCCACCAAGTTGGGAAAACTTATAATTTGCAGCAATGCCAATAAATTCGTATCAATTATACAAAGTTTTGGGCCAAAACGAAAGGCAAGAAGTTTGTTAAAGAAACCGCAAGCGATTGCAATTGCCAATTGAATTTGGCGCAAACATTCTCAGCCGAAATAATTTGGCTTAAATGGAATGCAGAACTAGAAACTTTAGATGTAGATAGGTATATGTATATATCAATTTCTATATGCGAACGTGCGGCAAAACTATGCGAAGAGAATAGTTTACGAATAGCAGGGACAAAGGGAAGAAGAGGGGAACTTAAGGGGATAGATAAACAGGGAGAAATAATGGTGGTATTGAAGTGCAATTAATTGGAGTCGAAACCAAAAACCAAAAACAAAACAAAACAAAATCAAATGGAATCCAAACAAATCGATACGAAAATGAGCAAAAGTTTTAATTACCCATAAAGATGTTCGTACACGAAACAAACGTAACAACAGCGAAAACAAAAACAACAAGTGGAAAGTGGCTAGGAAATGCTTTTGGGAAATTGTTGTGGGTAAAGACTTTTCCGGCGTTTTGGGCGATTTTAGTCTTGCTCAGCGAAGCAGCAGACTCAAGCAGCTATGGCTCATAAAGAGCATAAGGCATAAAATTGGCTAATACTTATTGGGAATACACCCGACTATATCCCTACTGCTCTTCCCTCCTCTCCTTCACCTGTCCCTCAGATGACCATTTTCCACTGGCAGCTGGCCATCTATTTTCCTTTTGGACCACATTCAAGCGAACTGAGAGCCATTTTCAAAAATCAATGGCCAATAAGTAGGCACCACATTTTCTGGTCAGTCATTTCCGTTCTAAGCTGTTGAGAGCCCACAATTGGCGCCACGCCTCCCACACTCTCCGCCTTTTTTGCACTGTCATCTATGCTGCACGCCCTCAAGATACTCGTCTACTCGTATCTCGTTCAGTTCCTTCACTGTCCGTTTGTTGTGTTTCTTGAGCTTAAGAAGTTAAGAATTCAATTGACCACAAAATCAAGATTATTATTCGAATTGGCAATGGACTCTGTTGCTCACACCCCCGCGCTGTCAATGTAGGGCTTTCTTTGGACAGTAGATGGCGCTGTGAGGCAGTGAGTGAACGTCGCTGTGTGTGATTGGATAACGAGTTGGGAATTAATCGTTGATGGAGTACGTAATACAGTTTTAATAGCAAATGACACAAAGGATTAACAGTTTGATGCAAATACTTCAAGTGTCGTCTGAAGTTGATTAATGAGCTTGTTAATTATTTGATGTGAGCCTTAAGCAAAGCTGTTAAGTTTGTCACTGCAGTCGCTGCCTCTTTTACACTTATTGAGTAGCTAATTGTTAACATCCTAGTGAGAGTGTGTGTTTGCATGCGTGTGAGCGAGATCACATGCGTGCATGCAGTAGAGGTTATTCTGTTATACGCTCTTAAATTGTGCAGAGCGCACTAACATAAACATTGTAGATAATCTGTTGTGATCTCTGCTCAGTTATCTGCTCTGCTCTCTTAGTCTTGTTAATGCTTTGGATAAAAGAGAAGCAAATAAACTGCCTGTTAAATTTGTTTGCACACATTTACTAGTTTAAAATTCCTTATTGTTTCTGTTTTTCATAATTAGCATTGCTAATGGTTTCGTGTTAATTAAGAGCTGTTATGTTTTCTCAATCATATTTCATTAAACACTTGGTTCATGCTCATGTGACAAGCCAAGCCACTCAATTAGTAGTCTCAACAGAGCACACGTATTTACACATACATACATGCGCATGGCCAAAGAGAGGGAGTCAAGAGCGGGAAATCGGTCAGTTTTGGTTAATTGAATGCAAACAACGCAACGGAAATGTTGGTCAAACACGCAAAACACGAACCAAAAAGCAAATGGGAAATCCAACCCCTAAAAATTATTTATGTTTCATATATTGACCATTCATTTTGGCTTTTATCGCCGCCACAGCAGCAGAAGGAGGCAGGAGGTGGCTGTGGAGGTATTTCAATGGGTGCGCCTGTGACAATTTATTAAGTCTTGCTCCGCTTTTAGCAGTTGACATTTGTTTGTTGTTGGTTATGTTGAGGCGACTGCCGCTGATTGTTGGTGTCGCCTTGCACGAAAGCAAATTTCTCAAATTGTATCATCGCAGTGGTTTCTTTTGGCTCCTTGTAACTTAATTAACAGCCACAACCCACACAGGACAGACCTGAAGCCAGAAGCCACAAGCCAATTCAGGTCGAGTCGAGGCCAATTGACACCGTTGACACCAACGCGTGCTGAGCGAGTCTTCCAAGCATATCCTGTAGGCCTACCCTAAAGGTAGAGTATGTCGACTGGCTTACAGTATGTGACAGCCAGCGGTTCTCAACAGTTCCTAAAGAGTATTCACACTTCGTTAACTCCAGCCCTGGTTTTAGGTTACTCCCTCGTTTTCTGCCATTTCATGTTGAGGCAGCATAATTTTCAGGCATTTAGTTTGACCAGCCCGGAAGCATTTTGCTTAAATGTCTGGTCATTTGTAAATAGTTCGTGTTTCTTGCCCCAAACACTTGACGGAAATGAGAAAGAAATGAGCCACTGTCGCACCTGGGCATTTATAGTGTGCTGAGACCACAAAAATGTCATGACTTTCACCTGAAATATAGGTAAACTGGCTTAGCCCTTGGCCATGTTTGACTTCTGGCCAGTGGCCACACCACCAGAAATTAGCACAACATTAAATTACACGATTTGGTCGCTGTGATAAAAGCTTTACATAAAGTAGTAGATAAAAGTGACTTTCGTTATGCCTGACATGAGTTATGATCTCGTTAAATTTTTGGGGTTGCCTGTCGGTTTTGTCGCTAGCACTAGCACACTAGCTAGTGTGGAATGCCTTTTAATCACCAGTGTATATAAGTTAATTCATAACTGAATAAGTTATAATTAGGTCAATGCCTATTGGGGTGGAGTTTAAAGCGGAGTTTCACTTTGGAAATGCGAAAATTGAGAGGGGTAGTCAAAAATTACTTGAGTCTTACTTAAAACTCTAATAAGTGGCAAAATATTGAGCATGTGTAGTAAATACAGTATAATCCGGTTATAACGACACTCAAGGGAACGACGACTTTACGTCGTTATACCCGGTAGACGCTGTAACCAAAAGAAGACCAAGGGGAAGCGGACCAACCAAGTCATCGAATTTTCGTCACATTGACCGGATGGACGCTTTAAGCGGAGTCGTTATAACCGGATTATACTGTATTCTTATTAAACTGTTGTCAATTAGTGTTTGAAATTGAATCACTTTAAACACTTCATCTTACTAACTTTAATCACTTCAGCTTACCAACTGTATCTTTAAGTTCCACAATGAACTTTAATTAGTCGGCTCTTTCGTTTTAGCCTAATTATGCCAGCACTGAACTGATTTGAGCTCGCTTTAAATATAAGTTTGTGCAATTAGCCAAGTTACTTGGTAACTCCAGCCATTTAGGCCAGTTGAATGTATTCTTTGGTACTACAATTTCATTCAAATGGCCAGACATTTGTAACAGAGCGTACTTCCAAAGTCAGTCGGTTCAGTTAGCTGGTTATT
This sequence comes from Drosophila acutilabella, assembly GCA_035046005.1. Lineage (NCBI taxonomy): Eukaryota > Metazoa > Arthropoda > Insecta > Diptera > Drosophilidae > Drosophila > Drosophila acutilabella. The sequence goes on along the minus strand of JAWNOK010000027.1, from coordinate 208,465 downwards.
TAGGGCGGTTACTAGGTAGGATAGAGGGCGCTGAGTGGTGAAAAGGGGAGTGGTGCTAGCGGCATCCCTTCGGTCATTCATTTCATGACCTGCATCATCAATAACTCATGCCAGGCCAATTTGTATACTTGGACAGTTTTGCGTTTGGCGCTCTCTTGACTTTTGGCCAGCTTCGTTGACGGTGACGGTGACGGTGACGACGACTTGCTCGAAAGTCAATACCAATTCGAAACTCATGACAGCTCTGCATTGGTACAGTTCGATTTGCCAGCCTTAAAGCCAATTCTTATGCACTACCAAAGGGTATTTAAATTTTTGTAGGCTCAGAAATTAAAGTTTACATTTTAGTGTAAGGTGTCAACTGTTTGCCGCTTTTTAAATTAAATATTATTTATTTTTAAGCACTTTAAATCTTAATTACTTGTTTTGTTAGTGTATTTGAGTAGTCGCCTAATTGAAATTAATTTTTCTGAGACTTTTTCTTCGTCGCTTAGCCTGTGGTCCATTTCGTTTCGAGTTTTATCATAGGCAAAAATTGATTTCTTGTTTTTGTTTTTGTTTTAGCCTGCACAAAAAATAACGATAAATTGAGCAAATGTCAGTGCGGAGCACCTTCCAGCCCCTCCAACCTGCCACGCCCAGTCAACTAGTCTCCAAATCGGCAGTTGAGTTGAGTTATAGCTGCACTTGATATGTGGGAGACATGACAGCCTAGTCCTGCTACCAAACAAAAATCAGGTAACAGTTTTGGCACGAGTGAGGGAGTGGGAGAGAGACAGCTTCATTTGTGCCTTGACTTGTTTGTGTGCTCTTCGTCTAATTTGCACAAAATTGAGATTTATTGTAGCCAAAAAACTTTGGCCAAAATCGACGAAATGACAAAATTACCCTTTTTGAAATGTTGTGTTGGTATTCACATTAAGTCTGCACATTTAATTATGATTAATGAGCAACTAATGACTTAACATCTCTCAGTTATGTCATTTGGCATTAAATGCAAAGACTTCTCTACCCACTCTACCTACTCACACTGTTTTTACAGGGTATGCCATAAAGTACAATTTAAATTCGAACATATTGGCGCACAATAACAAACCAAACGACAATTTCACGCAACAAATGTTTCGATTAAAAATAGAAGAGAAGGAAAGAAAAGCAAACCCTTCGCCAAGTAGCAAAAAACACGCCCTGCTCTGCTCATATGTGCAAAATTCGCTACTCACAGCGGTGACGAAGAAGAGGTGGAAATGGGGAATAGGAAAAACCTCGAAGCAGTCGTGAAAAACTTTATTTGATATTTGCTGAAGCACGACAATGAATAATAACTACACACATGGATTGCAGCTGCCTGAAAAAGAGCGAAAAAAAATTAAAGAAAATAATGGAGTATCCCTCTGATTTCTCAGTTTTAAGGGTGCTATTTTTTAACCATCCTTCCCCTCTCTTCACTGCTTTGTCCTTTGTTTAGCTATGAAAACAATTTGTGCTCGATTCGAAATTTAAATTTATTTAGTTGGCAATTATTTAGCTGCGTTTTGGCCAACAGATCAATTGCAGTCTGTCTGCGGGGCAGTAAAGTTTTATAAACATTTCAGTTTGCCGCCATTTTGCTGTCACCGACCCCATTTTGTGCCACGCAACTGTATTTATAAGGCAATGGGTACACTGAAGGAAATATAGTTGAAATTCTTAGCGTTGTCAGTACTCGGACTACAGTGAATACTCCTAAAAGCGCACACCTAGTATCGAAGGTAAAATTATATACAGTAAAATCCGGTTATAACGACACTCAAGGGACCAACGATTTTACATCGTAAGACCAACGAAGACAAAGGAGAAGGGGAGCAGGCAAGTCATCGAACTTTCGTCGCCTTAACCGGACCGACGCTTGAAGTGAAGTCGTTATAACCGGATTCTACTGTAGAGGAATTATTTTCTTCAGTGTAGCACTTCTGTGTCATATTTATCAAAGTCAGTAGCAAATAATTTTATTAACTTTTGCACAAAACACAACTTCAACTCAATTGCGAAAGGGAAAGAGACAGAGGAGAAGAAAGAGAGAGAGAGAAAGAGAGAGAGGAGGAGCGAGAGAGAGAGGGAGAGTGGGGATGAGAAATAGAGAAAGTAACTGTAAACTGTGAACTATTTGCGAAAAGTTTTTTGGTAGATGCAGGACTGTACCTGCCGACTACGGTGCCAACCCCTTCACCCAGTCCAACTCCGACTCCGAGTGGGACTCCGATGCCGTCCCTGCGTAGCTGTGTAGTAATTGCAACCCTGGCTCAGTTGGCCCTTGTCTGTGAGCAGAATAAAGTCATGGAACTTTGTGTTGCACTATCTACAGCGCATATTTTATTATTATCCTTTGCGCAAATAAATAGACTTTTGCGCAAATTACAAAGCGCACAACTAACTGGCGACTTAAAGTTCACCCGCCCCCTACATGGCACGCCCCTACCCCACTCCGTCCTCTTCCTACCACACCTTTGTCAAATGCATCCTGTGCCGTTTTGTTGCCAGCGACAAAAACTTTGTGCAGATCTAATCAAAAATTCACTTAAAAAGTTTGCACTTGTCGCTGGTTCCATGTCCAGAGCGGAATGTCTACCTTGAGTCGCAATTCATTGTTGTCTAGCAATAAATATATAGACGTACATATATACAATAAGGTACAGTCAAGACAGTCTAACAAGAACCAGCCCCATAAAGCAAGTCTTTTATGGCTAAAAGAGGCAAATGATAACAAAGTTGGCTGTGATAAGCGCCAAGATTCGACTCATGACTGACTGTTAGATAGAAAAAACATATTCGGTCTTAAATCTAGTCATTTATAATTTCCATAGCTGCTTAAATTTAGTGGTTACTTCAGGTTACTTTCAGTTTGAATTAAGTCACGGGTAAACAACAAAAAAAAAGATGAAAGAAATCTTTAACCAAATTGAGCAACTGGCAGTAAACTTGAAGAATGTCCTTTACTTTCTGTGACTTCCCTCTACTTCCCTCCCTTTTCCTTCTGTTCCTTGTCTTCCTTTCCTTCCTTTCTTTCCTGTCTTTTCCTTTCCTTTCTTATCTCCTTCTTTCCACTCATTCCTGTTGAAGTCCTGGAAAATTGCAGCGAAATTTCGCGTCCACACTCAAAATTTTCAAGTGCAGTGTCTGAACAGAGCCTGCTCAACCTGATTGCACCCTGTTTGGCATTAGACAAATAATTTAATTTTTGAAATTTCTATGTTTCATTGGTTTATTTTATGCTTACACACTTTTTTTTATCATTTGGGCTTAATCTAGTTACTTATCTTATTGTAAACGTTAATTTATAATTTCATTTGATGCACTTTATTCCAGGGTATTTCCTCAACTGTTACTCTGTTGTAGTCCCTGCTGAAATTTGCACAAAATTGCAAATAACTCGCAATCAAGGTGCAGCGACTAGTAAAAAAACCTGTGGAAAACTGAGGAAACTGTTGCCTGCATTTCCCTCTAAATGCAGCGTCGTCTGGAAATCAATTTAAGTCAACTCAAGTCTATTGTTTTTAGCGTCTGTTGCCGCTTTAAGCCAGTCTCAGTCGCAGTCGCAGTTTCAGACATGGCTCTTTGCGTACTTCTCATTCCATTTATGTCGCTAGGAATTTTTATGAGCTGCCGTTCTAGACATCGGCCTGCTATCAGGGATCTACTGACTCCGACTCCAACTCTGTCTCCGACTTGGAGCTTGTTAATATTTCACCTACATAGATTGATACTAGAGGAAACGCGGCAAGTGCCAAAGTCCCAGCGAGCGTCAGCAAAGGAATTTCATTATATGCACCCAAAGCCAAGCCCAACCCCAAACTCAAACCCAAACCCAAGCCAAACCCAAAGCCAAAGGACAAAGACATGTTTTTAATAGTTTCGCATGTTTGCCCTGTCGTTCTTTCTCTTTTCCCCTTTTCTTCTCTTCTCTGCCTCTCGCTGCAATCAGTTTTTCTCTTCTTTTTTCTGTTTTCTGCCAACTTCTTGTATTTTTTAGCATGCTCTGAAAGTTGCCAGATTTTTGCTTTAGTCGTTTGAGCAGAGTTGCATATTTAAGCAGCAAACTCGGCAAACAAAATCCGCCGAAATGAGTTGAGTCCTTTGTTGGCAACAAATTTAAAATAATTTAAGCCGAGATTGATTGAAATCCATGTCGAGTGCCATATATCAAATTATATGAAAAACAAGTAAAACAAGTAAGAAAGGCTACAGTCGATCGAGCCGACTGTAAAAGACCCCGTACTCCCTTAGTAGTGCATTTTATTTAAATTAAAATTTTAAAATGAAATTTAATAAATTAAAATTAAATATTTCGCGATCCATGCGAAGGTTCCACATTGCGCCGCAACTCTACCAGTTGCACCACACTTCTCTTCTATCGTTCTTCCAATTATTTGCATATATGTATGTGCACATATACATACGTATGTGTGTATGTATAGCATTGGTCGGCGCGGCCAGCGGCTCCGGGCAGCGCTGCCGCCAAAGCAGGTAGAGAAAACGTTCGAACATATGTTTGTATGTTTCTGTGTTTGTTTGTATGTGTTGCGCGCCTGCAGTGATTTTGCAGTAAAATAACTTGCACTTTGAACCGAAATTTCTCTCTTGTTTGACATACGATTTTGATGCCACTTTCAGGAAAATTAGAAATAAAAAGTCTCTAAGCGTATGTTAAATTACAACACTGTACTATTTGATTTAATGCCTTAAGTACGGCATTGAATCTGGAGAGCTTTTTAGTTCGTATGAGCAAAGGGGGCGTGGCAGCTCAAAATTTTGAATGGCGTTATATTAAGGCTATCTCTAGGAACCTGTATACCAAAATTGGTGCTCCTAAGTGCTATAGTTACTGAGATATTCGCCTAAAACACAAATTTTTTCGAGGTTTGTCTGGTTTTTTGCTCATTGCGGGGGCGGTAAGGGGCGTGGCAGCAATTTGAAATAAACTTGATCTGCGTACATCATAAACGGACTTTTATTCCAAATTTGGTGTCTCTAGCTTTTGTAGTTTAAAAGATCCAGGTGTTCATACAGACGGACGGACAGACGGACATTGCTATATCGACTCGGCTGTTGATGCTGATCAAGAATATATATACTTTATGGGGTCGGCCACGCCTCCTTCTGCCTGTTACGCACATCTCGCTTCTGACAAACTTAATAGACCCCCTTTACTCTTTTTTAAAGAGTACGGGGTCTAAAAAGGCTACAGTCGATCATGCCGACTGTAAAAGACCTGGTGCTGTACCCTACGCATTGTACCCTACTAATTAGTAATTTTTGACTGATTTGTCCCTTGGGAGGGAGGGAGATTTGTCCCTTGGAAAGGATAAACACATTACCTCAACTATTACTACGTGTCTTCATAATGTCCTATTCTCGACCTTGTCCTTTGGTTGCAGCTATAGGCTACAGTTGCTTGATTCGGATTAAACTCGGTAAGTTGATCCCGATAGCATTAGTAGTTTCCATTTTAATGGTGATATGAAAGCTGTTTCCACAATTTGCTGATCGGTAGGAGGCCTGGCACCAATTTTAAATAAACCTAACCTGCTTGACATACAGATGGACATTTATTCTAAATTTGGTGGCTCTAGCTCCTATAGTCTCCAAGATGCAGGTCTTCATATGGATGGACGTACAGACAGACAGACATCGCTACACCAACTCGGCTTTTGATCAAGAATATATATGTATATGCTTTATGTGGTTCGGACTCGCCTCCTTCTGTCTGGTACGCACATTTCACTTCTGACAAACCCAGCACACCCCTCTACTTTTGGAGCATGGGGTCTACAAATATTAACTGAATAAAATTGTAACTTGATTGCACTTCTTTTATTATTATACCCCATTGTTAATGACATGTTATAACTGAGTAACGGACAGACTAAAGATAGACTACGCATTTGCATAAAGTTGGCTATTAATTTTTTTTATGACAGTTCAATTTTTTTTTTAAATAAAATTACATTTATTTGCTTTTCTTTGCTTTAGTAACAGTTTAAAATTAGTTTTAACTTAAATTAATCGGTAAATTGAACACTATGTTAATTTATGTACGTTGTGTTCCATTAACCGACTAATTTAAGTTTAAATAAAAAAATGTTTAATACTTAAATTTATTAAATTTTATTAAATTTCAAATAAAATAATTTCTGGCATTGGCATTGGCTTCCAAACAACTTGGGTTTTAAAATTTTTGTAAAAGTTTTAGGGTCAGATTCGGTTGCATAAAGTTGGCCATTTCCTTTTTTCGTAATACAATCTGATTTTAACCAAATTAAACGCATAATCATAGAACGTGAATAAACAGGACCAAGTGCACCGAATGAGTAAGATCAACTAATTTATGCTCATTTGGAGAAGTACACAAATTTCTAACCTTCAGTTTTTCATTAGCTACGACTTTACAGAGTTTGAGCTATCGAGGAATGATGAGAAGAAGAAGAAGATAGTCAAAAAATCAAGCGGTAAGGTGCTGGCTGACCCTATGCGATATTTCCATATGGGGAATAGAATTTACAGTGGTATGATAACCTGTGTGGAAGGAGATTATTTCGCTTTGATTGCAATACTAATCTTTTGTACTCTCAGGCAGTATTAAACGGATTCCGAGAAGAGTTCTACGAATGGAGACGAAACTAATCATTGTGCTGCTATTGGCAATCTTCTGGATGCACATTGCTCAAGCGAACTTTACTATTACTATGCCTCAATATTGTGCGCGAGATGTGCCTCCGCAGCCATTACTACTGGAAAAAGTAAGTTTTCAGAAGGTTAAAGCTCTGATCTATAGTGATCTGTAGTTTGAACAACAGCTATGATCAGCGATCTGCTTAACAATACTTTATAAACTGTAAATATGATTGGTTTTCTTTAACGAAAGTAAGAAACTGTGACTGCTCGCTCTAAAGTGTGTTCTGAAATTGTAACGAATAATGCAAGAATATTATATATTATATATTTATAAACATATATATATAGATTACAGGGGTCTATAAGGTTTTTCAGAAGCGAATTATTATATTCTTGATCAGCTTCAACAGCTGTAAAAACATTTTTTAAATCACCTTTTTAGAGCTATTGTGATCAAGTTCACATATTATGTGTAGCAATACCCAACAAGTTTGATTCAGATCAATCGACTATATCCGAATCGATAAAAAATGGCTAATTTGTACAGTAAAATGACTAGGACTACGACTATGACTAGTAGTAGCATGAGTAAAAGACCCCTAACAGTCGGCACGATCGACTGTAGCCTTTCGAACTTGTTGATTGTTGGGTAAATGATTTTAGATCTGCTTTATTAGTTTTATTTTCAACATTTTAATAACCTCTGAGTTATGATTTTATATCTTTGGATTATGACTTTATTCTACATAATCTCTGCTTTATGCCTTACTATGTTATTGTTAAACAACTTTTTTTAAAGTCTAGAATAAAATTACTTAACTTTACCAACTTTTTCAGTTGGCGGGCACTTGGTATGAAATAGGACGAGCGCCTAAATCAAATGTATTTAAATGTATGAATGTAACGGTACCGCCGAAAGCGGACAAAGAGCTGATATTGGATATAGAGTATATAGCCACCTATGATAAGTCGTATCGGCCAGTAAAGGAGACACTCTCATTTCCTTGGAATAATTTTACAAAAAACAGCGTTTTTAATCTGTACTACAATGCGAAGGAGGACTACGGATTACCCACTATTGTTTATCGAGTGATTTATACCGACTACGAGTTTTTAACTGTTATTTGCGGCGTCTTTCATCAAGATCTGGTGTTGAAAGTATTATCAAAACAGCGCTTTCTAGACCAAAATGACCTTGATATGATTAAAGCACAAGTGGATAGATCCAGATATTTTGCCGTATACATGTGGTCAGATCAAACAAATTGTAATGTCGCTAATCGTTCAGTTGCTGGTCTATCGGTATCGCTACTTCTATCGATACTTTTTGCTATATTAGAATAATGTTCAGATTCTGCTATGATTTTGCGAAGTGCATCTAAATTGTCAGTCTTTTATGAACAATATACCGATTGTCAAATTCAAAAAGGATTTTATTTATATTTGTTGACCGAAAAGTACACTATAAAGACAAGCAACAGTAGCGTAAGTTGACTTTAAATGACCCTGTATATATTCTAATGCCTAATTGGGTCAAATCGCAGAACTATATCGTATAGCTGTCATTTAAATATGAATTTGAATGAAACTTTCTGTGTTTACCAAGCTGTCTTTAAATATACATATCTATCTTTATCTTAGTGTTGCCATTTCTGTTTTTCCTTAGATCTAGGTATAAGTTACAAAACGGCGGGAAGCGGGAAATCTAGCTTTTTTAATTCATACAGTTTACAGGTCAATTTCCAAATGTTTATACAATTTAAGTCGTTTTTCGCTGAAAATATGTAGACAATTAAATATAAAGAGTATTACTTCAATCTTACTTTTGTGCTCCAAACGTTTCACAATTAAAACCTTAGCAAAATGTTATGACCCTTTTGCAGTGCAAAAAACGATTTTCTTTATTTTTTAAGGATTCCTCTTTTTTTTCACTAATCTAGCTTTTTATAGCCGTTACTGGTAGAGTAAAAGGGTATATTGTAATCGTTGGAATGTATGTAACAGGCAGAAGGAGGCGTGGCAGACCCCATAAAGTATATATATTCTTGATCAGCATCAATAGCCGAGTCGATAAAGCCATGTCCGTCTGTATGAACAAAAGGATCTCAGCAACTATAAGAGCTAGAAAGACCCGAGAGGTCGCACATGAAAGATAAAATGCCCAAGCAGTACAAGTTTGATTTTCTTTTTGACACGCCCACTTTAGGGCGTTCTATGTTCATAGAAAAGTAAAAGCAGGTGAAAATAGCATGTTTTAGTATAGTTACGTTATCCGAACCAAATTCACATAGGATGTACACATCTATGGCGTGCATATACTGATCAAGTTTAATCCAAATCAGACTACTATATCCTATAGCTCCCATAGGGACAATCGGTCAAACATTGAGTAACGGGTATCCTAATGTCGCGGGGCGACTATAGCATTCTTCCTTGTTTTGCTTCTAAAATAAGTAATATTATTATTATATCCCATGGCTTATAACATATTAATGGGTATCTTAAAGTCACAATCCGACTTCAGCATTCTATCTTGTTTCTTTTTACTGTGTTGCTTTAAGTTGGCTATTCATTTGTTAAACAAAAGTTGAAACGTTTTGTTTGAACTACAATTAATTGATTAATACACAACGCACATTAAATTAAATATTATTACTGAATTTATAACATTTAACTGCATTTTATATAAAATAACTATAGTAATTTTAATTTAATTAAAGACAAAAGACAAATTGCATGCAATTTGTTTTATTTTTGGCATTGGTTTCCAAACAACTTTGATTTTGTAATTTATGTAAAAATTTGTAATGTCATATTCGGTTGCATGAAGTTGGCCATTCCGTTTTTGGTTATTTGTCCTGTTAAAAGTTAATAAATTCTGTTTTCGATCCAAAATTAATCGCATAATCATAGAACGTGAATGACGAGGACCAAGTGCACCGCAAGAGTAAGATCAACCAATTCAAGCCCATTCAAAAAAGTCAACTAATTCCATACCTTCAGTTTCTTCATTAGTTACGAAATTGTCACACTCAACAGAGTATGAGTTGTCGAGGAATGATGAGCAGAAGAAGATAGTCAGAAATCAATCGGTAAGACACTGACCAATGACTCATCACTTCCCATTGGCAAGGGTTTAGGTGGGGGGATGATAACATATATGAGTGTGCTTTCATTGATAACACTCTCCACTAAGTGACATGCTTGTTTAATCGGCATTTCATCTAATAAGCGTTTGATTGCAATACTCATTTTTTGTACTCCCAGGCAGTTGTGTGCTTTGTTCAGTTGTTAAACGGATTCCGAGAAGAGTTCTTCTACGAATGGAGACGAAAGTATTCATTGTGCTACTATTGGCAATCTTGTGGATGCACATTTCTCAAGCAGTCTTTGATATTCATCAGAATTTTGTCTGTGTACGAGATGTACCTCCGCAGCCCTTCCAACTGGAAAAAGTAAGTTTTCAAAAGGTTCATGATCGTGATCTTGATCGGTGATTTAAATAATATGATCAGTTATCATTATCTTGATCTCCATGTTCTCTTACTAACTAAAGCTATTAATCTCTTAAGTCTATGATCTTTGATCTGTGATCTTAAGACTTGAATATGTTCTGAAATGATGATCTAGATTTTAGTGATCTTTATAATATATATTATATGTTTGTTTATGTGATCTTATAATTAGTTTCTAATTTTTGTATTTCGATTTTAATTATCTGTGAATTGTCTCTGATCTATGAACTTATTCTACATAATCTGTGATCTACGACTCATTGTGTTATCTGCAAAGAACTTTTTATAAAGTCTAGAATGAAATTAATGAAATTTCTAAATATTTTTCAGTTGGCGGGCACTTGGTATGAAATAGGTCGAGCGCCTAAGTCAAATGTATTTAAATGTATGAATGTAACGGTACCGCCGAAGACGAGCAATGGGCTGGTATTGCAAGTGCAGTATATAGCCACCTATGATGATTCAAATCGGCCGACAAAGGAAAAAATCACATTTCCCTGGGATAATTATACAAAGAACAGCATTTTCCACCTGTATTATGGCCACCAAGAAACCCATCACTTTCCGACTGTGGTCTATCGAGTGATTTATACCGATTACAGGTTTGTAACTGTTATTTGCGGTTACTCTGCCATCTCGCCGATGCCGTTGTTCAAGATATTATCAAGACAGCGTGTTCTAGACCAGAAAGTAATCGATATAATACAGAAACAAGTGGATAAATCCAAATATGGTGGACTGTACATGTGGTCAGATCAAACCAATTGTAATGCAGCTAATTGTTCAGTTGATAGTTCAGTTATGTCAGTAATAATCTCTCTTGCCCTATTTATGTGGCGACTGTTTATGTGTAGCTAGATCTATGATCTATCGTTATCGCTATCGTTATCGTTGCCATTGCCGTTACCGTGCTCGTTGTTATCGATACTCGTTGCTATATTAGAATAAGTCAATTGTTTTGATGTAGAGATTCTGCTATGATTTTGCGAAGTGCATCTAAATTGTCAGTCCTTCATAAACAATAAACCGATTGTCAGATTTAAAAAAGTTTTTATTTTAAAGTTAAGAATGGAAAAGACGTCGCGTAAATCGACTGTTAAAGACCTCGTACTCATTCTGGTTTGTATTATTCCACACAAATATGAAATTTTTGACCGATTTGTCTTATGGGTGTAATTGGATAGTAGTAGTAGGATATTTATAATTAGTAGTTAGCTTAAGTAGTTGCCAAGTTTTGGCGTTAATGAAAAAGTTTTCCATAGTTTGCAGGGGAGGTCGGTAACGCGACAAAAATGTAACATAAACTTGATCTAACTGACGTATAAACGGATTTTCTTTCCAAATTTCATGGCTTAAGCTCTTATAGTTTCGGAGATCCAGGTGTGTAATCGGAGAGACTGACGACAGATGGACAGGAATATTTTTATGGAGGCGAGAAAGTGTTGTTCTATCCGATACTCACATTTCGATTCTGACTCTTCATGTACCGGGTCCCAAAATAGTTTTTAAGGAATATAATATACTAAAAATGTTTCCACTAAAATATTGCTGCTCGTTTTGCTGTTCTGCTGATGAGCGATTTGTATTCATATTAAATCAAGCGTATAGTGGGATAGGTAAGGCAAGTAGCTTGATGAGGGGGAGGAAGGGGGTCAGGGTTACGCCCATGGCTCAATAAACTCATACAAGTGCAATTTGATAGCGTGCAGCAGAAAGAAAGGAAAGAAAATAGAAAAAAATTGGAATGAAAATCGCATGCCACAATGAAGAATTTTCCATTTTCTTGGCAATTTTCATTTTCATAAACTGCGCTGCGACCAAATGGGGCAAATAAAGCGAATGGAATGAAAATGCTTTAAGTAGCGCCACAAGCATCAGCTTCTGCTTCAGCTCCATTGCTTGTTTTTTCCGGGTGCGGCAGGAAAATGGGAAACCCGCCAGCTGGTCAACTAGAGAGCTTTGCTGGCTAACTGGCTAACTGGGTAGTAGAAGCCAAAGCCAAGTCGATGCCGAAGCCAAAGCTATTGGCTTTTGGAGTCTCAGTACAGACTGTGGATTGTGGAATCAATGAAGTGCAAATCGTGGCACAGTGGCCACTTTCATTGATTTGATGCGTTTGCGTGCCGCTTGCGGTTGTTCCATGCTTCACTTGATCGCTGCTACAAGCCCCAAAGTAGTGCAAGAAGCGGGGAGTGGAGAAGGGTGGAGAGAGGAGTGTCCGTTGTAGCTGTTTACCTAAAGCTAGCCAAGTGAAATTGAAAGCCCTTTGGCCCCCATAATTGTGTCCCAACCCTTGTCGAGCTCTTGGCTATTGGTTTTTGGTAATGGCCTAAACTCTGTGTTCGTGTGTGTGTGTGCAACATGATTGCTGGTCGAAAGCCGATTCGACGTAAATCATGCGATGACTCTGTGAAAATGGAGCAAACATGTAAACCTCTTTGCACACAAACTACACAAAAGCGAAAGTTAATGTAGCACATGAAGTCGATGCGGGTAAAAAAAAGAGTTAACAAGTTTTGCTTAGATGTAGGTGGGACATGTGGAGGGAGCAGCGGGTTACCCCCTCCTTTCTGCCTACGTGGTTCAATTACTTCTGACATTTCGTTAAATCTATAGCATGCTTCAAGGCGTTCTCGCCTTAACAAATTTGAGCTAAAAGAAATTGCAAAGAATTTATAATATTTAAAGTAAGTTCAAACATATTTTAGTATATTTTACTTAATGAAATAAGTAGTCAAGACAAGTATGTGTGTAGTTCTTTATGAATTCACTGTCTAACGTATTTATTTACCGCAAATTAAAGCCATAATTCAGCGATGCGTTGACAAATTAAGTATCTGACAATTTCCTATCATGAAATTTGCATAGCCAGCATGTCTATCTCAATAAACGTAAAGTTAATTAAATTTGACACACACTCACTCCCACTCACACAGCCCAACTACAAGTATTGAAGGATGAATGTGATTACTTTTGAGTATTAAGTATTTTGTTTGGTACAGCACTAACATAAGTAGCAAATACATAAAAGTAAATTTGTCACATTTAATTAAAAAAGTAAATTTTTATTAAAGAAGTCCAAAGAAAAGTGGTCGTAAATTTAAAACAACTTGACATGTAAAAAGATTAAATTATGGTATTAAAGATTAAGAGCTTATAAATTAATAAGTGAAAAGATTAATTTAAAAGCTTTTAGTTGGGTGTCCGAAGGCAGTGATTTTCAGCCTTTGATTACTATTTCAAAACGAAGTAAAATTTAATTTAAGCTCTTAAACTCTTACAGAACTGCTAAGCATATATCTGTGCGGACATTCTCCATATTATGTCCGCCTGTGCTCTTCTAACTGACAAGGTAACAATCTCTGCAGATCAAAGTTTTAGAACTGCATACACACATACATAGAGAAACAGCCTAGGCAATTGTTTCGTATACGCACACATACTTACGCATTCTTCTTAGCGTGCGCTCTGTTCTCTTCTAAGTTAGCCAATCACAGTTGATCAGCTCATCAGCACACATGCTAGCATGCACAAACTCACACACATACGCAAGCGTTCTACTTACCTTGTGATCTGTACTTCTCAGTTGATCAGCGCAGCAGAGCTTGACCGGCACACATACACAAACTAGCACAGCAAATAAATTCTCTCTCAGGCGCACACACATGCGGACAATCCCATTCTCCAACCATTTACAGTGTGCTGAAACCACATATACATATTAACAACAATTTCCAATTTCTCCTATGCCGTCAAAGTGTTTATAGGGTACAACTGCAGGAGAATGCGAGTGCAATTGCGAAAGTTAAAAGCTGAGCCAAATACAAGTATACAAAAGACGCACGTGAGTTGCGCAGAGGAGAGAGGGCATGGCGTGGCTTAAAAGAGGGTCGGTAAAAAATGAAATGAAAATCGATTGACGTTTATACTGAAATTGCTCAATGTGGGCTGTAAAATGTTGGCGCAGTAAAATATATCGTTAGGGCTTGTTGCAGTTTGCAGAGTTGCACTTTGGCCCACACATAGATTTGCCAGGAGTTGCTGAAATGATGGTGATAAAAACGCAATCAAACAACAAAAATGTCCTGTATGGAGTGTGTGTGTGCTGATGGCATATGTTTGTATTTGTGCTGTTTGTTTGAATAAATGTCTGTGTGTGTGTGTGTGTGTGTGCGAGTGTAAATGCACTCGAGCACGCGCTGCTGCAATAAAGGCACCGATAACGATAAGGACAACAACAATAACGTAAGAAACATGGAATTTCTTTGGATTTGTGGATACTCTGAAATTAACAGTGGCTTGGCTCATGTTACTGTTATTACCATGAACGGAGCTAAGCTCGACAGCTGTAACTCATTTCAATACTGCTGTAAATAACATAAACTATGCATAACATTTCAGCGCAGTGCTATTAATAACATTGGTGGGCATACCAAAGCTGCTGCTAATAACACAAGTTGTGCATAACATTTCGGTGCAGCTGCAATTCATGTTCTCTTTAACTGTTAAACTAATTTGTGGCCACACCAAAGCTGCTGTTAATAACATAACAGTTTAGTTATCTGAACATATTTTATTTTAAAGCTGCTGTTACATGTAAGATGATGAAATTGATCAACTCTAAGCTTGTGAATAACTGTAGCTGAACAAGCTTGGGAGTAAACGACAAGGACAACGGCAACGGGAACATAACAGTGTTAAAGAGTTGTCACTGTGTTGTTTGCAGAGTTGTCGTTCGTGCGTTGGTTGCTTCTCTTGTTTGGCTGCCACTGTGTAAAGATATTGCAGTTGCAACGTGTTGAAGTGGCGCCTCGGTAAAATTGTGTCAAACTGTGATTGCATTTTTGTGACTGGCGTTCAATTGCTGTGGTTCTCACTGTTTGCCTTGCCACCCTACACCCCCTCCTCCAATGCCCATGATTGTGTGTGGGCGTGGCAGTGCTAAGTGCTGTCACATGTATATTGAGAGCTCGTCGCTGGTTTTTACAACTTTTTAAATGCTACCGTTTTGTGACTTGATGCACCTCCATTGAATGTTGCACGAACTTGTGTCAAGTTCAATGCGGTTCACTTGAGCATCGAAGGAGGCAATAAAGTGTTTTTAGCTTCACTGACAGCTTTGAAAACAGTTACAGAATTGCAGTGACATCGGCATGAATTCTTGTTAAGCTGGGAAAACCGAACTAAAGTTTACCTACTGCAATGATCTAGGAAATGAGGTCAAATACAGGAAATCGCACATCAGAAGGATTCAGGTTCAGTTATTATTGAACTAGGAATTCATTTTACTATATAATTTTACTATCTTGAATATTAAAATGTTGTTGGTAATCATTAATAATCTTCAAAATAATAGTTTAAAGTGCGTTATAAAACATATTCCGCCCAAAATTAAAATAACTCACTCTCCACGGGACAAAGACAGTTGATAAATTGTTGCAGGAAACGAAACAGGAAACGGAAGAAAACGAGAAGAATATGGGAATAGAAGGGAATGGAATGGCAAAGCTTTGGCAGTTCATAAGCAAACGGAAGCAATAATAAACTTGGCAATCAGTTGTCAGTGCGTAATGGAAACTTTGGAGCGAGTGGAAGTCAAGAAAGACAAATGATTAGGAAGGACTCACGTGCAGTGAGAGAGCGAAACTGGGTTAAGCACACTGCGCGCGTGATCATTGCCAGAGCTAGGAGTATAAATATGTACCATACTATGTATTATGCCACCTATGACCCAAAAGATTTGGCTATATATCCGTTTGCATGTATGTAGGTGAATGGCGGCACTGTCAGTTGGCCAAAAAGCAGATATGCAACTGAAACAACTTTGACCATTTTTCAAAAATAAAACAGCTAAGAAAAAAAATAGCAGCATCCTCTGTTACTCATGTTGCACTGCAACCAAAAGCTATTCAATATGCTTTGCACGTGCAACAGTAGCTGCGGCAGTGGCAGCGGCAGCATTTGCTGTTTACGGCCACGCCCATAATGGAGCTTGTGCAGCCCTGGCACAGGTCGTAAAGTGACTGCTATTTACTGAGGACACGGCCCAGAAGTTGAGTAATGATGACCATGATGCTACATCCTGCGCTACGGTAACGGTTACGGTTTCTAGGTAGCAAGTGGCAGGTGGCAGGTGGCAGTTGGCAGTTGGAAGATTCCAGGTCACAGGTTACCTACTTGCAACATATTCTCAATACAACTTATGCAAATATGAGCACACATATGCACTCAAAGTGGTTAGGAAAGAGAGATTAAGTTGAAGCATGTGGATGGATTAGTATAGCTACTAAGAGGCAAATTGTATGGAAAAACATGTTTAACTGCACTAAAGATTTATTTTAATGAGTGTTATTTAAAAGATTACTGAATATCCGCTAGGTTAAGTGATTACATTATGAATAAATGGTAGATAGAAGAAGTTCTGCTTAAAAAGTTTCTGAGAGTTGAGTTTTGTTCAAAGGTCATAAATAGGCAAGGATAAGTCGTTTTAAAAGAGACATCCATACGCCATAAAAATCCAACAAAATCATTCAGTTAGGATGTATCGTATCAATATCTACACAGGTCCGGTAGGTTAAATATAATAAATAAAACCTCTCTTAACGGAAACAGCTCTTAGACAAATAATTTTAGAATGATAATTTGTCAAATCTATTTACCTCTCATAAGCGGACACCCCTTTTAATCGAAGTTTTCACTGTATATAAAAAAATATTAAAAATTTGTCAACCCCTTTGTGATTTTCCTATCACTTTAAATCAAATAGATCTGTCCAGAAATAAAAGTTTAGTATGACACTTAAATAAAATAAATAATTTATGTGCATTCAGCTTTTAAACTTTGCAAATAAAACTAAAAATATGCTCACATTTAAAGAGTGCAAATGGAATGAAAACTCTTTTTTTTCTCCTGACCAACTGAGCTGAGGTTGCTGTCATAAAACTTTTTCCAAAGTTCAGTTCAGTTTTCAGTTGCAAAATTCAAATTTAAATGTCAAATTAACGTCGCAACATTTGTAAAAGTTTGTTGAGTGCATAAGGCGACACCTAGCGACAGTTTAAAGCAGAGTTTTGCTGTGTTGTTGCTGCAATTAAAAGTTGATCCAAATGCTTATAGACAAATACAATTAGATTAATGCAGGCAAACAAGGGAATATTTATTATACGCGTATTTATTAATAATTGTCTCTCGATGGAATTAAATGTCACACGCCCCTTTTTTGGAATGCCTCCCTCGATAAATCAACGATTGTTCTCAGACCAAATATGAATTTAATTAAAGTGTTTTTATGGGCACTGCCGCTGGTGGGTCGTGTGTCCGTTCCCCTTACCCACTCCCCCTACTGTTGCCAGTTTCCTGCCCCTCATTGTCGACTGCACTTTAAAATATTGCCAATATTGTCTATTCATTTCCGTAACCTCCCAAAAAGAAAAAAGAAGAGAGGGGAAGACCTTTGGTGGGTTCCCCCGTGACATTAGGCTTATTAGATGTACACGCGACCAGACCGCATACGCTGTACCTTTGCCAGGGTTGTCATGTCGCCGCAAACATTTTACGCATCAAAGGAGCTGCAACGAATTGTTCTTTGCAACGCACTTGGTAACTGCAACTGTTGGAGTGGTTTGTCTCTTCCTTTACATCCCTCTCTCTTTCTCCCTCCCTCTCTCCTTTCCTATCTGTCATGATCGTCTTCACTGCTCTGTCTCTTGAGCTAATGTTGATATATTCCATTGTCATAATGCCATTACGATTGCAATTGATGCATGCAAATCCTGATTATGCATAGCACACGCGTCACTGGTCACCCCTTCACGGTGTACAGGCTGCGACAGGACACGACATGTCGCGTCACGTGCGTCTGTGACAATATGCCGACATTGCGTGCACATTTCCAGGGTTACCAAAGTGACCAAACAAAGGTTTTAAGTTACCATCTAGAAATTGTTTTACCGTTCAACTCAATTAAAATATGTACATCTGATATATCAGATCGTAGTGTTTATTTTATATTTTTTGGCGAACTGGAACTGTTGACATTATATCAGTCGTTTGACCCACTATTAAAATTTTTATGATGATTTGATCTAACTGTTTTCAAAACAGAAAGAAAGTCGAGCCGACTGTATAAGACCCCGTACTTATTCTAGTGAAAAGTTGTCCATATGGAAGCTATAGTAGAGATATCTTGGATCAAACTTTGTAAGGATGGGTTAACCATGTACATAATGTTTAAATTGTATTACAGTAGCAGCAGTATCAGTTTAAATATACTTAAATCAAAATGCTTAATACAATTTATGTTGCTTATAAAACCAAATTGGCCTTTATAAAAGCTGATAAGTTATAGCTTAACCAAATTGGCTAGTTAATGAATTTGTTGTAAAGCATCGAACTGATTGCAGAGCTGAAATGATCAAGTTAACGTTGTGGAGTTTTGTTTGTTAATGCCAAACTTTAAAATGCGCACGTTTATAAATCAAAAGTGACTTTTAATTAAAAGTTCAGGCTCAGTGGAGGGAGTGAGTGGGAGTGGGTGGAGGCGGTGAGTGAAAGGGGAGTGGAACTTCTTTACGCCTAAGATGCTGACGCCAAATGTCGTTTGTTGTCGTGGCTTAATTTTGTTTTGCCTTTTGCACCCTCATAAATCACAACACGAAGGACGAGTCTAACGATTTGCTACCCTCCAACAACCCCCCTTCTACCCCTGCTGTCGTAATATTAATTGAAGGTGCAAATGCGACGCACTCGCACCCCAAAAATGAAAAACAATAAAGGACAAAAGAAGTCAGAGACACCGGATGTTGACTCGAATGCAAAATACGCAACAGTTTTTGATGTGCGTCCAGGGACAGAGGCATTAAAAGTAAAAAGCAGCAATAGAAAGAAACAAAAACAGCTAACAAATATAAAAAGAGATGGAAAATTGACTCGATTGCAACAGACGGAATGGAAAACCTTGAGTTGTTCCTATAGTGCCCAGGGGTGGATTTAACGCCCCTTGAGCCATCTTGACTTGATGGCGGTGGTGTCAACTCCTTTTGCGTCGTGAAAGTGGATGTGGAATTATCATAACTAATAATCATAACCAAGGCAAAGTGCATTAGTTGAGTGAAGCTACAAAAGCGGGTTTATTTGGGTAATGTGATCTCGTTTCATATTTTCAAGTAGACATCACCGGGGACTTCACTTAATTGCCCGACAGCTGGGAAGGTCCTTGCGATGCCTGTGCCGGTGCGGTAACAATCAGGGTTAACTTGGATTTACGCCTGGATTAACATCCTCATTGGTTTTTTATGTATGACATGAGTTTTTGCAAAATAAATAACTTAAAAGTCAAGTGGGATTATTTGGACTATAATACTGCTGTAACTATATACTGAGTATTACTGGTAAAGAGATGTCACTTTTAAATGAAGGGATCTCAAAGTCTTTGTGGTATAAAGAAGACTGTTAATCAGTTGAAAAGTTATAAGCTACAGATATAGCTGATTTTTAATGGTATGTCAATATTAATACTGTAAGATAATGTTTAAAAATAATATAGACTATTTAAATTTCCCCTTACCCAGAAAATTTTTCTTTGAAGTCTTTTAAACTATTTTGTCTGATGAATTCTGGTAATAAAATAAAAATAACAAGCGACAAAGTAAAATGAAAAAGAAAAAATGCGAGAAAGAAATGGTAGACAGCTCCGAGAGTAAGTTGCATGAAATTATGCTTTAATCTAATTAGCATAATTTGGCTGCAATGATGTCAATGGGAGGA
This sequence comes from Drosophila acutilabella, assembly GCA_035046005.1. Lineage (NCBI taxonomy): Eukaryota > Metazoa > Arthropoda > Insecta > Diptera > Drosophilidae > Drosophila > Drosophila acutilabella. The sequence continues at coordinate 188,534 of JAWNOK010000027.1, read as the reverse complement.
TTTAAAAGTTCCTCCCCTAAAATAACTGAAAACTGAGAGTTGACAGACCGGAATCTGCTGTGTCCTGTTCGCAGTTCCTTCTCTTTGTAGCGGGCGACAACAATTGAAATTGAACTGCATTAAGCAGTGCGAGAGAAACAGACTTACAGATACCCTGTAACATTCGTTTGACAGAACGAACTCATACTGAACGCAGACTTCAAGCAAAAGGCTCTAACATAGTTGTCTTAACAGTAGAAGACTCTAAACATAGCGCTGTACTGCTAAATTAGTATTGTCTGTAAGCGGCATTAGCTTAACATAGCGCTGTTACAGGCAACAGATTTGTGAAGTTTAAACTGTTAGTGATGTTAGCGAAGAGTAAAAACATTTATTGTCTGTTAAGTAGCATATTAAAGTCGAGCATACCCCTACTGTTAGTCAGACTAGTGTAATTGTTGTTTTCGTTGTCGCTTTTGCATTGCATTATCGCATTTTTGTTGGTTACATTTTGCGACGCGTCTACTTGTTATTTGCATTGCTTTTGTTCTGAATGCCATTTTGATTATGATTATGAAAATGTTGTTGGCTGCATGCCTTCCGCTTTTCACTCTCTCGCCTGCTATTTTACTGCCCGCAGCGGCAACAGTTTTGTTTACATGCCTCATTGTTTGGCCACGTTGCGTATCCGCAGTGTTGTGCTTGTGCTGCCAGCACGATGTCGTCATGCGCCAAACGACAAGGGGCTTTCCCCTTATGCCGCAAAAGCTTACTTAAATTCATATTTAAATTACATTTGCTTCTACAATCGTACACATAAATACATATACATCCTTTCTGCTTAAATATAAATCAGTTTTCATTTTTTTTGTTTTTGGCATTCGCTTCTTTTGTCTGTCGAAACAGTTTCTCGTATTGCAATTTCAGTTTCAGTTTGTGAGCTTCTTCCCTTTTGGTGCTGCTCCACTTAATTAATTTATGAAAGTTTTTGCTTATTTAATTTTCGGTAATTTGCATTATTTTCTGGCTTATTGTTATCATCTCTTTTGGCATTAATCATTTAACTAATTGTGTCGAATGACTGTCAAAGTCAAAGACAATTATTGTGTTTTATCCTTACATTTAATTGGTTTAATTAAACATTTGTTATTTTTAAATTAAGTAACTTTTTATTGTCGTTTTCTTAATTGGATTTTGATTATGCAAGGCAAAAGTCACATTTTATTTATATATTTTTTGGGGTCTAAATGAGTTTTTACACGCTCAATTCAATAAGTTAAAGGACACATAAATTTGCTAGGACTCGGAGTTTTTGGAGTGCATAAATGAGGATTAACGCGGTTGCTTTTACTTACTGCTCCAAATAATTACATTTGCAAAAAAGTGAGCAGTAAAAAACAATCAGAAGACTCCGCGGGGATAAACACTCGTCTGGCAGGAAGGAAGGACTGTGGGTGGGGAAAGGGGACGCTGTTGACGACACTGCCATATGTGCTCACGTATTGCACGTATCATAAAAAGGATAACAATATAATCAGCTTAATGAGTGGCTCTGTCTGTGGAATGTGCACGAGGACAAGGATGAGAATCAGGACAAGGATGAGGATGAGGATGAGTACGAGGATGTGAATGCAACAGCTCCAAGAGCTTTACTTTTACATTTCTCTTTTTTTTATGCACTGCCTTTGTTTTGGCTTCACAGCAGGCGTACGGCAGGAGCAGGAGCGGCGCGGGGGCTGAAGGGGCGTTACTGGTATCTGGCAGTGGAGACCGCCGACTGTGCGTTGTCGCTGGTTGCCGTTAAGCTTTGTGTAAGCAACGTACTTTGTCTGCAACCGATTTACACCGCGTCTCACTCTCCTCTCCCCCCTCTCTCTCACTCTTTGTCTTCGCAGTCTTTGCATTGATTTACACACACACACGCAAAGCACGGAGAAAGTTTAAAACAAGCTAACGGAAACGGAAGTGGGCAGCACGTGATGCTTGTTGAGTTGCCCGCAATGTTGTCCTTTAGCTTCTATCACAAACACTTGTGTCTTGACTAGACTTGCTAGCGGTGAGTGTGTGTGTGTATGTGACTGCGTGTGTGTGCGTGTGCCGCACAGCTGCTTTTTATTACACTTGCAATATGGGACATAATGCGATGTCGTCTCGCAACTCGCGTCTCTTCTTTGGCGTCTTGCAACACGCTTCCCGCTCTGCGTCCTTCACCCTCCGGTGACTGCCTCCTGCTGCTGCTTGCCCCATTTCACTGCTTGTAAATTGGTTAAAAGTTAATCCGTAAATTTATGACATGCCAACAGCCATTTGGGACTGCGTAATGTCTCTCTGTTTGTCTTGGCTGTCTGACTTGCGTGTTCGACTTGGCTAAATGGATAATGATAACGGCAATTGCACTTTCAACTTTGCTATTAATTGTGAGCTAAAGATCGAGCATGTATTAAATTTAAGTTAGTAGAACGAGGGAGAAATAATGTAAGAAAAGAGTGGGAGAAATGGGCAATAGGATGGAAATGGGGATAAGTTATGTTAAGTCAAAGGAATTTTAATAACATAAATATGTTTAAGATAGGAAAAGTAGAGGGAAGAAAAAATGCGAAAGCCTTGGGCTTAATAAAAAAATTTGTTCGTATTAGCAAATAAAATTTATTTACTCTGAACAGAAAATAAAAACAAAAATTAAACAAAAGGGAACTAAACCAAAAAATGGGAAAAATTGGAGCCAGTAAGTGAAAGAAAAAATATTAACAAATATAAAGCAAAGAAGAATGTAACGTTGAAATGTTTATTGATTGAATATATATTTAAAAAATATATATGCAATAAAAAGTCATTGAACTGAACTTTAAGGAAGGATATTTGAGTTATAAATTAAACCGATTATTTAAAGCCCACTTAAACTGTAATTGTTACATTATTTTGGTGTATTATTTCGGTATGAAAAAAATAACCTTTCAAATGTAAAGTTCTAAGATACAATGTCTCTTTCAAAGTATAGAAATAAATACAGTTATTTCACACTGCTTAATTTAGTAGCATAAAAATGTAAAACTTAATAAAAACTCCCTTCGAGTTTCATTAAATGTTGAAAGTAAATATCAACAAAAGAACTTCAATTATTCGATAATTTCCTCAAAACTGCACCTTTGAATATTGTGCTAGAATAAAATAGGTGTAAATTAAACTTAAGCAAGACTCCCCCATTTGGTGGGCAGATATTGATGTTATTATTCCACTGGGTGTGGGCCTGGGCTTGATTACAAACAGTTAATGAGCTCAATGCGTCGTAGTTGGCGGATATGCAAAGTACATATGATTTAATTATGGAAATCAGCAGCTACAGGGCATATCAATGCATTAGGGACCATAGCAAAACAGAGTGAGAGCTGAGTACAAAGAACAGAGAGAGCGAGTACCAAGTGCAGAGGTTGCTCAGAAGCGCAAATTAGGCACCATTGTTGGGCAATTGAAATGCGAAATGCATAAGGAGAAACTCGTAGCACGATTGAGGAACAACAACTTTTATAAAAAATGAAAATAAAATAAAAACTGAATACCAGTCATAAGATGAGGGCTGCTTTAAACTGGAGCGGGTAGCGGTAGCGGGTAGTTTCACTTTTTAGGGGTGGCAAAAACACCGTAATCAACCGTAGCAACCACCGGAGCTGGCGGTACGGCACGTCAGTGTCAGGGCCAAACTCGCGTGCCACTTGTTCGCGCTGTCATGGCGAATCCTCTAAGGATTTAACCCAATTTATGAATTTCTCTTTGCTTCTTTTTATACCCGTTAGCTGTTGGTTGTCAATGGGTGTATTGCGTTCGTTGTTAGGTGTGTTACATAGACGAACTTTACGAAAAGATGTAGACCAGTACACGATTAGCTTGATTTAGTAGCAACTATATGCCTGAAATATTTCCAACTTTATTAAGATCGGAAATAAATATCTACTCTTATAACAGTCTATAAACTATGCAATACGTTTCAGGCACACAGCTCTTAATTCTGTGAAGCTACTAACAGGTGTATAACAGTCAGAAGTTAACAGAATCTCGTTAGCATTTTTTGAGGCAAGCAAAATATTTGATTTTGTTTTGCCGCCGCTTTGCTTTGCACTTCATTTTTCATGTGGAAAAAAGCCGCCACCAGAAACGCGTTGCTAAATCAATGAAAGACGCTGCGGAAAGCGGCATGTGGCGTGCGGCAGGCGGAAAGTGGCAAGTGTCAATGTGAGTGGCAGGATAACGTTGGCAATTTGGCGCAACGCGAGTGGGTTGCATCAACAGAAGAGCAGTGTGATCCCCAAATGGACAGGTTCAACTTGTGGCATTACATACATTTTATGCTTTAGGAAGAGAGTACAAAAGGGAATCAAAAGAAGGCACAGGACTCAGACATGGCGCCTCTTGCTCTAACTGGGCCTGTCACCTTAACGAGCTTAATGAAGAACTCATTAATCATGAATACATTTCTCATTCATATGCGACCAAGCAACTTGCCACGACAAATCAATTTCCCCCCCTAAACTCTCGTCTTTACTCAACTCAACTCATCTGATCTGATCTCATCTTATCCCATCCAACCATCAATCAATCAATTTCTGCCGCTTTACATCTGACTTTGTCCGCGATGCCAATTCGGAAATGCTTTTGTCAAAACATTTGCAGCCCGTTTTTGGCAGCGGCTTTAAAGTATTACGAATATCTATGTATATATATCCGCTTAACTCCGTCTACAGTATGATTGATGTCCCTGACCATATCCAGTTCCATGTGCCACTCTTGAGTGCTGCCAAAAGGGATTTACTTCTAATGAGCGTTGAGATTTATGCACAACTTTGGCTAATGAAGAAAATTACCCTAAAAATGAATATACGAAAAATACTAATATATTTTGAAACTTAATTTTGTTTAGTTTTAAGAAGAATCTCTTGAAAGTACTTTTTATTCTGAAGTGTTTAAAAATCTACTCTTTTTCCTTGCTGAGCTGCAATTTTATTGCAGTTTCAGCAGAAGATTGAGTAGAAATCTGAGTGAAGGATTTGTTATCGTAAGCCATTTTACCCACGACATTTAAATACGCTGCATTCAGCCACAAACTGTCTGTTAGAGACACGAATTTTAAGTTGTAGAGATAAAATGCGGTCGAGGAATTGCAGCACGACAGAAAGCACAAATTGGTGGTTGTGATTTTGGCTGTGTAAGCACAAAAAGCAACGCCCTACCACCACTAGGAGTAATAAAAAATAAAGAACGATGTTATAGAAATATCATATCTATGGCTGCCTAAGAGATAACATCAAAGAAGGCATTTTGTAGTCGAAATTGCTTAATTACTTGTAAACATGAATTGCCAACACCTACGACCAGAGCACTCGCTTTTGGCTATTAATATTTTTTGTCGCAGTGTAGCAGAGGGGACGGTCCCAAATTCGATGCTATTAACGCCTTGACGCCGTCACCATTTACTATGCAGCCACGCCCAGAACGCAGGACAGAGGACACAGGACTCGGGACTCTTAATTTAATTAGAAGGCAACTTGGCACATCAATCCCGGCACTGGAAAGTGTCTGCCCTGGAATTGAATCTATGTAAATTTGTCAACTTTTAAAGTGAAAAACTTCAAACGAAAACGAATTTTTAATAGCGCATACATAATTCAAATTGGCCTAGAGCCAAATTGCGACATTTAGCAGGTAAATTAAAGCTGAAAACTGCACTAAACGGTTTCTTAAAGCCAACACCAAAATATGTGCGTAAAAGCAGAAGAATCACTTATAAATCAGGAGTCAAATACAATGAATTGAATTTAAGTAGTTATGGAAAAAATCGTATTGTTTTTGTCATTCAAAATCATTCGTTTCGCTGTGGTTTTATTACAAACGCCTTTGTCTATTTCCATTTTATGGGTACAAAAGTCGTGAATAAAATCACAGAGAAACAAACCCATTCAATTTGTTGTCGTCTGCATTGCGTTATTTACGATGCATAATCGCATTTTTATTTAATTTCAAGTCATGCCCTTCGTCTAGTGCTTTTAATGACACTGACGTGTCAATGCGACAAATACAAAAAATGAAAAGTAAAATGAAATGAAAAACAAGAAAGAGTCCAATATGCTTTGGCATTGATTCAACAGAACTGTCGTCCACTCACTCAGGGGCTTCACTGTGTCTAGCCATTTTGGCTGAATGTCAGGGCATCGATTTTGATTTCAACTTTTTGCCACTCTCTGCTCGTTGTCTCCGTTGATGTTTATAAATTCCAGCGAATGTTTAAAATTACTTTTCCCAACTGTCAGACAGTTTCCTCAGACTATCTCTGTTTATGATGGACGCTTTTATGTGGGTATTGCTGTCTGGCTGGACTTTACTTTACTTTTAGTTTTGCAATTAAAATGGGTTTTTTACTTTGGCGGTTACTTTAAATGAGTTTTCGGATAGAGCTTAAATTACAAAATAAATTGAACATCACTCGCATGCTCTGGCATTAATAATTGGAAAACAATTACTACAAATTAATTGAACTTAAATCACTCGCCTTAAAACCGATAAATGTACTGCAGTATAATCGAACTGATCGAGCTATTGATTCGTTCAAACGAACTTGTTTACTACAATAACAGTTCACGCGAAAGTTGCAGGCTCGTTCAAACGAACTTGTTTCCTTCAGCAACAGTTCAAGTTTTAGTTCCGTGGCATTGCTCAGCAAACTGGTTCGTTCAAACGAACTAGTGCAACACAGTTACAGTTCCAGCTCCTTAAGTCTTAATTTACATACATAATTTGAACGTATGCTGATTTCATTTGCCTGCAAACAAAAGCCTTTTTGGCATCAGAGTCTAGAGTTGTCGAGAGACTGTTATCTTTATGGCACTGTTAAGTGTTGACACACTTTAAAGTTTATTTGCAGGACTTGAGCTCTTCATATAGAGCACGTTCCTGGTGCCATAAAGCTGGCAATATGTTAAGTCAACTCCAAAGCACTTTTGCTTTATGTTGCACGAATAAAACTTTAGTGCAGGCTGGGCAGAGTCGCAAACACGATGACTTGGACAAGGACTAATTCTTAAACTCGGACTTGGACTCCGACTCAGACTCAGACTTCGACTGGAACATGGCCATCGACAACATATGAGTCACGCCCCTAGGCAGGGCGGTAAAAGATGTGCGTGTGTGTGTATGTATTTAAGAACATCTACACTTGACTTGAAACTAAAATCTAATAACACTTTTAGCACAAATACATGTTAATGCGACCCCAAGGAGTCACGCACACTCCGAATTTGTTGGGCCGACTTTCATAATTTCGTGTGGAAGCCATGGCCAAAAACTTGGCCATAAAAGCCAGCCACAAAGTTGTATGAGCGCTTCATGCAAAACGCAGTAAGTCCATCTAAAAACAGTCGCAACTGGTAAATACCCTGGAAGTGTATACATCACTTAGGAGAACAGTGAAAACTTTGAGCCCTTGTTCTTGGTACTATTCCCTACAATTTTAACACCCTTTCATTTTTATGGCTACAGGGTATGCGAGAGCGAGCGACGCCAACCTGTGGCAACTTTATGCAGCATTATTAGCCATAGTAAAAGTTGGAATTTAGGTACTGCCCGAAATGTTGTACCTGCTTTATTAGATTGCAGCTGAGGGAAGAGAGTTTGAGGGCTGAGAATCCAGGGCTGGACTATTTGGGCTCGTAAACTTTTCTTGCCACTTTGTCTGCGCATTAAAGTAAATGTGGAGTGTCCTTACAACAAAAGCAACAACAATTACAGCTGCTCCACGCACAACAACTACAACAGCAATCGCATTTCGCCCCGTTGCAAAAAAAAAAAAAAACAACAAAACTTTTAGACCAAAAATGCAAAAGTTAGACCAAAAAATTCTTTCATTTCTATATAAATCGAGGTTTATACTTATGTCTACACTCTGTACATGCACAAATAAGTATATAATCTTTTTTTTTTTGTGTATATAGTGTACATTTTGTTTAATATGTGGTAACATTGAAAACTTTGTTGTTTGTTCTTGTGTGCAAAGTTTTACGGCAGCCGACAGAACAAAACACCACAAAAAAGAACACAAAACGAAACAAAATAAAAAGTATGTAAGAAATCTCCCAAAATAATGAAGGGAAAAAGTTGTAATTGTTGTTGAGGTAAGAAATTTGTTATGGCTATTTATAGAGGAAAGCCCTTGTGGGCAGTTGTACGCAATTTTGATGGAGTGCTTTCAGCAAAAGCACAAAGTGCAGTAACACTTGCAATTGTAACCGAAATGAATTATGCCCAAGGCACAAAATAAAAATTTCTGTTACTCATGTCGAAACATATTTAATTCCATAGTATTTAATAAGTGCTTAATAATTAACAGTACCAGTAACAGACCTGCCAATAATAGTTGGAGTGACTGTAAGGCTTACAGCGCTAATAAATGTTAACAGAGTTATGTTAGCATATATTAGCAGCTTTTAACCCTGAAAGCTTCGCTTAACAGCAGTCTCTCCATGATCATTACAGTAGAACCAGCTGTTAAAACGACTTAACAGCGCTGCAGTAGCTTTAATGCAATTTCACGCTTTAATCGGAACTGTTAAGTTAACATTTATGGCGACACTTTAACGCCGCTTTCAAAAGTCGGCTTTGTGTGTGTGCGTGTGCGTATGTATCGATATCAATTAAAAATGCCGAGTAAACAGTTAATTGCCAATATATAAATAGCATATTGAATGCTTTATCGCAAGTGCTGCCGCAACACTACAGTGAAGTATACGCGAACATTCCGGGCAAACATCCTGACGGCAGCCAAAAGTTGCACTCAATGACGACCGACGTTGGTAATGACGGTTGGCAGTTCTTTTCGCATATTTATAGCAATTAATTTAACCATTAAGTGCTGTCATAATTTAAGTGCGGTTACAACAGATTTTAAAGTAGTTCGAATGGCTTTAATCAGGCCAAAAGCCCCGAAACTAGCACATCGTTAAAGCCAGAAAAGGTATCAAATTTTGTTTAGCTATCGATGGCCTATGTGATATTAATACAGTTACGAATACTTGAGATACGTGTGTGTTTGCTTCTAATAGGTAATCGCATCGTTTCCTTCGAGCTTGTCACCTGGCAACCACACGGTAGACTAATGAGACATCAAAGCAACCAAAGATTTGATACGTTTCTGATTTCAGTTTGAGGTGGTTGAACTAATCCGATAGACAGCAGCTGTTTGTTCCTCTTTCTGATTAAATGAGGTGTGAATTTGAGAGCTCTTCTCAGTCGCGGTGTCTCAATATATGTAGCATACTTTTGGGATATTTGCTTACCACATTATTGATTGAATTCGATAACTTAAAGAGTCGCCCTGTTTGTGGCACTGTGGAAACCTGCAACAAATGAAGTCGGAGACGATTTAAAGCAAGTCTACTCGTCTGAGGGTTTATTTTTTTGCCCCCTGCTGGAAATGGAAATGAAAATGCATTTATTTATTTTAATTCCGCCACAACACTTCCGTTGTACAATCAATGCCACAACAGGCAACGCAATGGGGCATGCCACGCGGCTGTTCTGTTCAGTTCTGTTCAACTCTGTTCTGCATGTGGCACATTCAAGGCAATCACTGATCACTTTTCGCACACAAAGGCACAAAAACAATAAATGCAAATGATGATGATGACGACGACGACGACGGAGCAACGTTGATCCTGGCCATTGGGTGCCCACCTCCGTGTCCACTCCCAAACCCTTGCCCGTCTGCTCCTCCTCTATTTCCATCTCGGTCTTCCCTTTTGCGCTCTGCTGTTGATGACCAGACGCCGACGCGACATTATTGCCTTTTGTGGCCACGCCCCTTTTTTTTTGGTTAAGCGACTGAAGCGAGTGATGCACCGCAGACATGAAATGCATTAAAAATTCACAATTTCCAGATTATTTTTAACGATTTTAAATACACATGAAATTCGCCATTGTTGGCCAGACTCAAATGGATCACAAACGTGGCAACGCACAGCGGAAACGGAAGTTGAGATAGAGTGAGAGGGTGTGCGGGAGAAAGCAAGAGAGAGAGAGGGAATCGACTGAATGCACAATAATTGAAATCACAAATTTGTAACAAATGCAAATAATTAATTGTGAGTTTTATTATTAAAATATATGTATATGCATGTTAAATCGCTGCTGGAAATTTAGGTGGTTTCCGTGATTCAGTTATGATTTAGTTAAATTTTACATATAATAAAATGGTTAAAATATAGTGCAAGAGTAGACTTGAATCGTATCGTCCAGAATAAGTTCGATTGAACTATTCTCTTAGGTGACCAAATGAACTGATGACTTAACTAAACAATCTCGGATCTAGTTCGTTTGTTAACCCTACTTTGTGTAGCTCAATTTGTTCCAGTTCTTACATAAAGTGTTAACAAGTTGCAGAGCTTCTTATTCTTAGTTAGCCTTCTTAGATGAATTCTTGGCTTTGGGGCCAAAATGGACTTGGGGGAAAAATTGTTTCAAAGCTGATTGCCTTAACTTTTATTTCTAATTGCAACTGTTGAGCCACTGTTAAGCTACTGTTGTTGTTTTGGTTGTTTTTGTTGAGATTTCTAGTTATTATGCACACTGCACTTTAATTATACACTTGCGGTCATTTAAAATTATTTGGCTTAAGCAGCTGCCACAAATCGCAAGTCCTTGTTGGCAAGGCGACCCTGCTGCTTCCCCCTTCCCCTTAGCATCTCCCTATCACTCCCCATGCCACCAACATTTTGTTATTATTGTATTATTCGCTGGCTCGTTTCGCTTTGGCGCTTATCTGCCAAATGAATAAAAGCAAAGAAATGAAAATGAAAATGGCAAAGTTAACACTTGTTAAACTTTCAACAAGGGTCGTTCGTTGCTTCCATTGTTTGTGCTTCTTCTTGTTGTTCTTCTTATTGTTGTTGTTGTTGTTTGCAAATTTTGTAATTTATACGAGCGCGCTGCAAACAAAGTTGCCAAGTGCCTGGCGAATAATTAGCCTCGAATATAACCGTGGGGCATAAGTTCAAGTGCAACAATGTGCAACAAAGTGCCACAGTGCAGACAAATCAAAAACTAGTTCACAATGTTGCTCCCCACTCCAACGGTTATTCAAACAGCACCGCTCTCCATCACTCTCTCCCTATATCCCGCTCTCTGTACTCTTCGTTGCGCTCTCTAACTGTTTCTCAAGCAGATGTAATGCAATACGACAAGTAATCGCCTCTTTGTCTCCTCCAGCTCTTCTTTTACTTTCCTAGCCTGCACAGCAAATAAGCACGGGGGTATATTAGGACTGTCAATAGTACCTTAAGTCCACACATTTATTTAAGTATTTATTTATATATTCAAATTTTACATAACTTCTATATAAATGATGTATTATAACAAACTGGTTTGCTATTTCAGTTAACTCTTAAAACTTACTAAATTTGCATTAAGTTCACCCCAAATGAGTACAGGGTATTTCACAATCGACTATCTTGACTCACCAGCGCTCCATCTGAGCGTCTTTGCACTCTTTTTTTTGCCACTGTCACAATGCAATTGACAGCAAATGCAAAGGCGCTTGGCATGCGTTGCATGTTGTTCAGTGACAGCGAGGGGAGTTTTAGGAATACTAAGGTAACGAAGACAGGCAGAGAAAGCAAGAGAGAAGGATTGCGAGATCGAGAGACATCCCAAACGCATAAATTGTTTATTGTTTTTCACAACTATTCGACGTTTTAGAGGGCGCAGTGTGTTGCGGGGCGTGGCTTTGTGCAAACCGTTGGCGGATTTGTCGGTGGCAACAACATTTAAAACGTGATTTAGTTGACGTCTTCTGCGTTGGCGTTGAAGTTGCCGACACGTCGCTGCCGTTGACAAATGTTCCAACCACATGCGCTGTTAACTGAAAGTGTCGGACCTGACTTTATAGCCGGGCTAAAGCAACTAACTGATATCTGTTACCTGGTAACGTGTATCTTTCATTTACCTACCTCAAAGCCAAGTCCAATCGAAGCTTACATTGGCAAAACAAATTACTTCCTATGCACTGAAGTTTTTGATTTCTGATTAATTTAAGAAGTGAAGAAAATAATTTGTTTTATTACAATTTTTTTATCGAAAGTTGGAGAAAAGAATATAGTTTGGCAACTGAGAATTAACTATTAAATAGTATTGAAAATAAATTTGTAAGTTGAGCAACTAATAATAAAGAAAATGTTAATAATGCTGGAATATTTGTACTTATATCAATGAAGTGGATTACTTCAAAAACTATACAAATTTCAAAATGTAAAGTTTTATAACATTTATTATGTATGGCTAACTTTAAGTGAGAGTATTTAAACTGCATTGTTTGTTCAAATAAATTGTCTGTGTCTATTCTTAACTTGGCTCTGCTGATTTATGGCACATTTTGCCTGAATATCCCAACGAGTCAAATCAATAAGCCGTCTTCTATCGGAATTGCGTGATTATGAATAAACACTTAGCATTTGATTAGCAAAGAAATGCGTGAAGGAAGAACCGATGGCACGAGTTGCAACCTGAACACGAAATGGTATTATTTACATAGACATAGTCGCAGGAAGTAATACAAGTTAAGGGGTTAAGTGGGTTTCAGAAATTTTGAAACTCGATTTTTTTTTTTTTTGCTTATAAATTAATTCAATATGTTTACTATATTCTCCCAAAATTTGGAGCCGATCCGAGTAAAATTTTAAGAGATAGAGCCTTCGAAAGTTCCGCTCATTAGAGTATTTCCTTCTGAAACGTCGCAGTTAATCATGTTTTTCTCGAAAGCGTGTTTTTGAAGCTATTTGACACGATTGCTCGAACAGTTTTGAACCGATTGTTTTCAAATTTTGAACACTTATTCAATATGACCTCGTGACAAATCTGAACGAAGGATTTTTTTTTTTTCAACATTTACTATTTTTTAAGGACATTTGAAGTTCAAAATTTCGTCAAAAAAAATTCAAAACGCTGTCAAATATTCAATTTTCAATATTTTGGATTTTCCTTCGTTCAGATTCAGGGCTGAAGTGTTTACTAACAGAAAAAATTTTTTTTTTGAATTTCAGATGATCCGTTCTCCTCAAATCGTGTCAAACACGAGGGTCCTTTTTTTTTTAGTGTTCCAGGACATTGGCTCCCGTCGGCTCAATTTTAAAAATTTTTTTATGAAACCAATTTTAACGTACAAAGGAAATGTCAATCTTGTTATCTGTTTTTTGTTCTAATAAAATATCTCACTGCAAACACCCAAAAAAAATGTTTGAAAAAGTGCTTAGTTTCAGCCTCTGAACACCACTTAACCCCTTAATGGAATGAGTTAGTCTTTAGAAGCACAGAATACTATTGAATGATTTAAGAATTAGTGAAGAAGGCAGAAAATAAAAATTTAAAATAGAAAGTTGGAAAAATATTTAATGACTGATAAGAAGAAGTATTCTTTAAGAAGGTTAATAATAATTAATCTATTATGTTATTATATTAGATCAATTTAAATGAAAATATACATTTAATATTAAATGAAAATATACATTTAATATTAAAGTTGTGTGGGAAATAATTTAAGAAGGCCATCCAATTCATTTGTTAACCAATTTTTACTTTTTTGCAATGAAAATGGTTTCCAAAGTAACTCAAAACGTAAATTAGTTTGATATAAGTCGAAAACAATTTTATTTATAGACTTCACGTAAATGTTGTTGCCAAAATTGTTTGTGTTTTAATTGAATTCAGTTATTGCAGAACCAATTATGTGGCTATCTGAATCATCTGCCATCAAGTGATCACATTATGGTAAACCGCATACTTTCACAATGAAATGAAAATCTATCCGATGTGGGAGCTGCACTCGATGGCCCAAAACTGTCCACAGCTGCTGAGGCTGTGGTCGTGGAAATGGATAGGAATATGGATGTGGATGTGGCTGTGGATGCCTGGAGGCAGCTACGTGTTGTACGTGGGGCAGAGTCGAAAACGCGACTGTCAAAATTAAATTAATAAACACAACAATTGGCACGGTTCTCAGTTTCGGCCTGGAATTGTGTGGAGAGGAGTGGAGAGAAGAGGAAAGGACACAGGAGACCAGACACCAACTGTCCACTCACACGGCGCTGACAACGGGAGATGGCAATCATAAATGAAATTTTTGTTCTTTCCTTTTTTTTTATGAAATTGAGTTTTGGGGAAAGTACTCAACTTTTGGCATGCCCAGGGCGGTGGCGGTGGTGGTGACGGAGACAGAGACACGGGCCATGGCCTCGTGAGCGTGCCACAAATGGAAATGGTGGCAAGGACCGACCATCACAGCATTTTGTATTAATTACAGCATAGCCTACGGAGAAAACGCTCACAAATTTTCAATATTAATGATTGTGGGCATTGTGGGATTTACAGGCATCGGGCAAAGGAATCAGATTAACAAACTTGATGCATTTGAGTGCAGTAAAATTAACTCAATCATTGGACAACGGGAAAGTGCATAATTCAAACTGATTCCAAGAGGTAGCCACCAGGAAATATTAAATGTGATATATTATAATTAAACTTAAAATTTATTTATTCAATAGTTATTACAAACTAGTCAATTTGATATGAATCCTATTTCAGGCAAAAATAAATAGAATAATCGCCCATACTTGATACAATTTAAAATAATACGAAGAAATCCCTATAAAATAAATATTGTAAATTATCGAAAAACTATAAAAAATATTGACAGAGCTAAATGAAAAGTAGTTAAAATAATATTAGCAGCAATTAGGCAAGAAAACTGAAATAAGTTCATAATTTATTTGATTGACTATGAAATTTATATAAATATAAATTGATATAAACTAAAAGTAAACCAATGTTCCTTTTTTAAATCACTTAAAAAAGTTAAGAATGAAGCCAGTGCAACCCAATATTCTGCGTTTTCGTCTACAGGGTACAACAATCCTTAAAATGGTAGACGGTTTTCTTTCCTTTGTTAATAATTCTTTTTTTTGGTTAGCGAATCGTGATATGATTGTCCTGCGGCTCAGCTTCTGGTTGGTTATTCCTTTTTGCATATTTGCAGATTGAGTTACGGCTGTTGTCCTCCTCCTGGTCGTGTCCTCCCACCTCCTACTCCCCCACCTCCCTGATATCCTTTGGCGCCATTGCCAGTTTTAACGCGAATGTTGTTGGCATCGTTGTCATCGCATTCTTCTGGCCTTCATCAGTTTTTCATCCACTTTTTTTTGCACTCATTTGATTTCTCAGCCTGTGGTCCAACTGAGAGTTCGATTTGTTATTGAAAAATCGAATATTGCGTATTTTTATTTAATTACAAACGAAGCGGCTGGTTATGAAGTCCCATTTGGACTTAAATTTAATTAAACTCCGCTTCGGGCCAGTTGTTTGCGAGTTTTTCCACTTTTTTATTTATTTTTTATTGTTTTGATTCTTTTATTAATTCGCTGATTTTTTATTTGGTTTGTGATATAGCTGGAATGTCTGTGCAAGTATAAAGCATAACTTGGGACCTTAAAATAAATTCGATTAAAAATGATTAACAAAATCAGTTGGATTTCTTTGAGACTGGCTTTTAAATAGATTTAAAGTGATACAGTATCCTTAATTAGTTAGTTAGTGTACTTAAGTTCTGAGCTTAAATAAACTTGTTGTTCAATTGAACTAGCTTCAAATCTTCTTCAACTTTCGGCTTGGCTAAGAAAAGCGCCAGAATGAAGGAAATTTTAATGACATGTATTATAAACTATATGAATTGCAGTCTGTCTAAAGGATTTGAAAAGGATACACATATGTATATGAAGGTATAGGAAGGCAAGACTGCGTAAGTTTATGTATTTGGCTCACGATTTGTGGCAATGTCCGTCCGTGGCAGAAAAGACATTCGTTGCGGCGTAAAATTCAACAACGGGTTTCATGCAGGGCCTGTAAATTATGTTGCCCAAAGGATATGCGCCAGACACACACACACACACACCACTCACTATTGCTATACAATCAACAAGAAACTCTACTAAAATGATGTACTTAATTTTGGTTTTTCTATTTAATAAACTGCATGGAACGCAACTGGGTCCAATACGAGTATGAACTTGAATACGTAACCGAATATGAAATGCAAATGCAAATGCAGAATCCTTGTCCAGGACTGTGAGCTGAGCTGGCTGCACCGCAGGACGTCTAGACTGTAGACGGTAGACGTTGACGTCGTCGTTGCGTTGCGTCCTCGAGAGCGATAAGCATACGCCTGGCGCGGCATTATTATAATACGTGGCCATTATCCGAGCAACGTCGGCGATAAATCACACCAGGACATCTTTGTGTGTGTGCCACTGGCAGACATGAAAGTATCCTCTTTCCCCCATACCCTTACCCCTTTCACTTCCCTACCTTCCTCCCTCAGTACTCTGTGCACTTGTTCCAGTTTCTGCACCGACATCAAGAGCAGACGGTTCCGAGCCGTATCTAAGGACCTGCATCGCGGGCACGCTCATAAAATGTTGCGCCCCAGACGACAAATTTGCTTAGAATTTGAAAAGCATGGCAGCCAAAAAATAGGGATGGCCAAAAAGCATACGAACAGTGGACAATGCAGCTGAAAAGCGCACAAAAAAAGGCAGCAAACCGCTTGCAGTAGTTGTCCACCACCATTCCCAGCATTGTTGGCTTGAATCGCATTGGACCATAACAGTTGCAAGTTCAAGTTCAGGACGTGCATGAAATGGAAACCCTTTTCCTTCATAACCAGACAATTCACATTGTTGCCAAGTAACGCTGTGTGGCAAGGATACTCAACTACTGGTGTCAATCCATCTGGACTGTCTTTTTAGACATCTTAGAGCTATTCACTTCCAAAGTCAACCAAGTGGAGTCACAATGCTTTAATACCCAGTGTCCGTTTGAGCTAAGGGGTTTTATAACACAGTGATAAAGTTAGTGAAAGAGAAGAGCAGACTGAAAATATATACATGTTGAAATCTAAGGAAACTGGTTTAGAAGAAATTGACGAGCAAGAAGACTGTAAAATATATTTCTCCATATAAATCAACAGTTTTGTACCAATGTGTCCTTTGACTGCTATAGGCTTTAGTTTTACGATCCAGACCAAACTTATTGAGGATAGTTATGACCATGATTGGTTCAGATCGGTTGATTAAAAGTATATTTTTCCATTCAAACCACCAATGTTTGACCGATTTGTCCTATGTACGTTCCTGCGGATACTTATTGTTACCACAAATTAAATAAAAATATTATGGTAACGAAATACTTACTTAAATATACTTAAATATACAGAGTATTTCAAAGCCTTGCCTACCCCACTAGTCAACCATAGTCACCTCGAATGACACTACTTTAATGCCTGCCAATGTGAGACGTAACTGATCCCTGGACGCGGACACCGCCCTGGACCCATGTGCTCGTCCCGTTTTATGGGCTTGCCCTGTGCTGTCTGCCAACTGATGTTGGCCTTCAGACGGTCGTAAACAAATGCGAGACAAGCTGTCGAGAGATGGCACAGAAAGAGGAGACCAGGGAGCATCAGGGGGGTTTGGGGCAGTGTCTAATGTGCTGGGCGTGGCTTTGCATTTATTCGTGTGTAAAATTTTAATTGAAACATATACATGGCTAAAAAGTGAAAGAAGGACAGAGAGATACAGTAGAGTATAGGAAAGGACAGAGAGAGAACGTCACTAGTATCCGTATCTGCAACTGCATATGCATCTGTATCTGTAGCTGCAACTGTAACTGTATCCGTATCTCTCAGTGTTTCGGATGCGCGTGTGTCGCTAATGTTTTCATTTGCATGCCGACAGCATCCAGCTAACAGTGCCCCCTTCCCCTCGCAGTCCCTTTACCCTGACATTATAGCCGGAAGCATGTTTACATGCAAATGCGTCCTGTGATTATCGAGGATATTCCCCTCCAGGCCCATCACGTCCCGCTCTGCCTTTTCTCGGGGCTTTAACTGTTTGTTTTCGTGTGCAATATTTTGTGCATTCGTTTATTCAGTTATATCTTTTTAAACCCATTACTTTGTGTATATATCGTTTAATTTAAAGCTGTAAATAGTCAGAGGTATAAGGAAATTACTAAAAGTTTTAAATTTACTCCTCCAATCGATTGGTTTCCTTAGTTATAAAGGAGTTCAAGAAAATAGTTGAGTTTTCTCTAATAGAACCTTTTACCTTACAAACCTCATTTCAATACAGCTAATTAAAGTCTAGTTACGATTTCAATCCATGCTTTTGCTCATTAACTGCCTAGTAAGATGGGATAGAAAAGAAAAACTGACCCCTGACCCCTGCCCCTGACCATAATGCCAATTGACATGCAACCCTCGAGGTTAAACCTGCTGTTGTCAAAGCGGATTCACTTAACGCTTCGTGTGGCATAAAATTTCCTTACAACATAATGTATTTTAAAATTAATGAAGAGCTTCTTCCACGGCCCGTGGACATTTTCCGGGTGTGGGGCGATGTGCACCGCTGGTGTTGAGGTGTTAAACATTCACCAAGAAAAAACGAAGACGAAGCAGCGGAGAATAGGAAAATTTGAATGGCTTTGGGGTGAGCCAGTTGGCCAACTGGAAGATAGCCACGACCAGCGGCAGTCACAATGAATGTCATTTGGATTTGCCTTGGATAAGTATCTAATTTATTACGCAAAAAAACACACAACAACAACAACAGAAACAAGGTGTGTGCGTCTACTTAGTTTGTTCTACATACAATATATAAAACATATATATCTATATCTACATATATATGTACTGGTGTATACTGAAGTATAATTCCTTATCGGATTGTACCCATCGGCGCTTTTGTGGCCACGTGCCGCTTCTCACGCGCTGTCTTCGACTCGAGGGCCATCGGGCATCGGGGCATCAGGGCATGGCCTTAACTTAACCTCAGCTGACCGGGTTCGGTGCCGGCATGCAGCACGAGCAGCTCGGGTGTCATGGGCGCGTTCAGTTTCACCCAGGACTTGGGAACTCCGGCGTCGTCTCTGGCAGATTGGAGCGCTTGTTGCAGGCCAAAGGCCACAGCAACCGCCAGACAAATCGCTGGTTCTCCCGTAGCTGTAAAAATGATGTGGGAAGACAATAAAATCAGGACATTACAGTACGATCTAGTAGGTACGATCTAGTAGGTACGATCTAGTAGGTACGATCTAGTAGGTACGATCTAGTAGGTACGATCTAGTAGGTACGATCTAGTAGACTACAGTAAACCAAAGGAGAGGGCACCCCTATGGAGGACACCCCATTTTTGGAGTCTACCAGGCCTTCATCTAACTCACCCTTTGATCTCATGAAGCCAGCCTTGTTGGGGCTCTTGGGCAGCAACTCGATGCGCAAGTCAATGGGTATATCCTTGGCACCCGGTGGCTTGTAGTTCCAAGTGCGATTTGTCAGACATTCACCCGTCTCCTTGTCCACGATGACCTGTTCGGAAGTCCAGTAGCCCAAACCCATCATGAAGGCACCCTCGATCTGTCCAATGTCCACATTAGGATTCAAACTCTCGCCGGTATCCTCAAGAATGTCCGCACGATTGACCAAATAGTTGCCAGTGAGCACATCAAGCTCCACTTCGACTAAGCTTAGTCCACAGACAGAGTAGGGCTCCATGTCTCCTTGCTTGCACTGATCACTGGCGATCAGATTGACCTTGCGATTGAAGGCCTCGTTGATCAGTTGATGCCAATCGTTGGGCTTAATTTCCTCCTTGATAGGGTCCAATCGAGAGTTAAGGGTTTCGCAGGCTTTACGCACCGCATAACAAAGGGTCTCACTGCCCACAGCGCCTCCGGTGACCATAGCGTTGGCTCCATTGATCGTGTCGCTAGTTTCAATGCGCACCAGCTGGAAATCAATGCCCAGGGTATGGGCAACCACCTGGGCAATCTTTGTGTTCATACCTGCAGAAGAAGGAATACATATTAAGTAGGGAGTTTTGTCTTAGGAATAGCTTAGGCTTAGGAAACAAACCTTGACCCATTTCGATGCCTCCGTGGGAGACGACAACGGTGCCATCGCTGTGATAGATGGCCACCGTGGCCGGATACTGTCCAAAGTAACCAATTTGGTACTCCATGATGCTGAGACCGAGACCACGCTTGCGCCAGCGATGCTCCTTGTTGTAGGCAATAATATCAGCACGACGTTCCTTATATAGTGTACTCTTGAGGAAGTTGGGCATCATATCGCCCATTTTGTGGGAGGGCAAGATGTTGGCATAACGCACATCGGCGGGATCCAAGCCAGTCTCGAAAGCAACATGCTCAATAATGTTCTCAATCATGGCAATGCTCTCAATGGAGCCGGGCGCACGACAGGCCGTATTGGTCGGTGAATCAGAGAGAACTATGTATCCGTCGAGCTTGTAGTTATCACTGAACTCGTAGCAGTTCTTGGACAGCAACACTGAATGACCCATCGGCGATTCATTCTCCAGATAACCAGCATCCTGATAGAATCGACTATTGATGCCCACAATCTTGCCATTGCGTTGGACATAGAAATCATAGTCCAGGTGGAAAGACCAACGTTTGCCGGTCGTGGTCATTATGGACTCCAGGGACTGGACAAATCGCACAGGTCGATTGAGTTTATGGGCTGCCAAGGAGGCTGCCACAGCCACCGGGTTGCAACGTGTGGCCTTGCCACCATAACCGCCACCAATGCGACGGGTCTTGACCTGAACCTCGTTACTCCTCAGCTTGAGTACGTTGGAGATGATGTCCTGGGTCAGGTCCATCCACTGCGTGGCTGCGAATACCTGCAGACCGCCCTCGAAGGGCAGCACCACCGTCGTGTGTGGCTCCATGAAGTAATGGTACTGGAGACCCATGTCCAGCTGGCCACTTGCCTGAATCTCAAATGGTTCTTGCAACTCCAGTTTCTCGATTAGTGATTTAGCCATGTGCTTGACGCGATCCCCAGAGGCGGCAGCCTCTAGGACATGCTTCATGCTGGGTAGAACATCCTCAGAACCGCCCTCGTAGCTCAGTTCCACCAGCTCCGCGGAGCGTTGAGCCAGAGCATTAGATGTGGCCAGAATCATGCCCACGGGCTGTTGATAAAACTTGATGGGCCCTGTGGCAAAGAGCTCCTCGTCATCCTTGAAGAAGAAATCATCCTTGGTCTTTGGTCCCAGGTTATTAGGTCCGGGTATGTCCTTGGCATCCAAGTAGGCTACCACTCCGGGGAGAGCAAAGGCAGCAGATGTGTCCACCTTGGTAACGCGAGCACCTACTTTCTTGGCCGTGACAAAGGCGGCCCACAGTTGGTTGTGCTGAGTGGGCAGATCGTTGGCATAGGTCGCTTCGCCCGAGCATTGAATGAGACCTTCGTGTTTCTCCGTCGGCTTCGTTACTGGATAATGTTGCTCAAAGGTCTCAAAACTCTGCTGACCCCTCGACACTGGACGGTTAAGCAGAAAAGCGCCTGTTTCGAGCCGGTCGGTCAGTTTTTGTTTCCTCTCAACTGCAGCCTTTAGAAGGGACTTATAGAGTAAGCCGCAGGCCAATTTGAGTCTGTAGGCAGGCGTGGCATCGGGCAAGACATGATCAGGTTGAAGCAGAGTCTGAAGTTTGCTAAAGACCTGGTCCAACAGGGCATTGTCGAAGGGACTGCGTCCGACCAGCAGTTGCTCAATCTCCTTGGCATGCACAAAGTCCGGTCGAATGCCACCGAAGCAGATCCGAGCGTTCTTAACCTTTGAACTTGCGTCGAGTTCAAGCAGGAAGGCAGCGTTCACATAAGCATGAGCGTTCTGTGCACGGGGCATGATCTATTCGAATCAAATGATAAATTTTAGTTGAACTCTTGATTAAGACCTAGCTCCTTTCTTACCTTATACGAATCAAAGAACACGTTCTCCTTCTTCAGTGCTGGCAACACAAAACCACGAATGACCTTGCCCTGCATCAGAGTCTTCAGATACTCTGTCACGCTGACAGTTTGCTGCTTATCCGCGGACTCCTGGATAATGACCTGGGCGTTTAAGCCTTCCAGGACAATAAACACGTCCGAGGGAAACTCGGGATGTTCATGCTTAATGGTCAGGTTACCTGCCAAGGTGCCGGCCTACATGAATGTCAAAACAAATTCGTTGTTGAGTTGTAAGACACAAAAAACAATTCAATAAGCTCTCAAGATTAGATAAAACTGCACTCCGTCTTATCTACCAGTTGATAAGAATCCTAAAAACGTAAAAACTTAAAATTTATTTGGGACTTACGTTGCGTACTGGCACATTGGCAATCCAATCTAGGTGCAACCACACCTGGGACAGGTACTCAAAGCCAGAGGTTTGCTCCAGCTTGCGGCAGATGTCCATGGTCTCGGTGAGGCTAAGGTTACCGCCCAGAGTCAAACCCTGATCAGTCACAGTGTAACCCCTCAGATCTGTCACACCACGGACATCGATGAATGCCTTAATCTCTGCACTGCGCCGGTAGATGCCATGAGCGGTATTACCCGCTACGAACATATAGGGAAGCTTCTCCTTGGCGGCTTCCTGCTGGGCCTGGAAGACGTCGGACACAGTCTGAGGCCAGAACCAACGACTACCGTCGGCGTAGACCTTAACGCTTCGTGGACTCTGCTGACCCTTCTTACAGCTGCCGGCACAAAGTTGACCCGTTTTGGGACATTGCTTCTTGCTCAAATCCTCAATGTCTGCACATTCGGCTGGCACCTCGATATTGCTGTCCACGGCAAAAGACTTCATGGCATCCAAAATGGGACGATAGCCCGTGCAACGACAGATATTACCACCGAAGGCATTCTCCACCTCAGCCATGGTCACTTTACCGCCCTGGGACTTCAGGAGGGCATACATGTTCATCACGATACCTGGCGAGCAGTAGCCACACTGAGTGCCATTCATTTTGGCCAGACGCTGCTGTATGGCATGATAGCCCTTACGCTTGTTACCCAATCCCTCCGAGGTGGTCACCTCCAGCCCCAAACAGGTGTTCAACAGGGTTAGGCAAGAGTTAACCGACCAGGTGCAGATTTCTCCCGTCACCGGATGGCAACCGCTCAAGGCAACCACGCAGACACCACAGCCGCCCTCCTGGCACATGAACTTGGTGCCCGTGAGACCGGCATGCTCCCGAATAAATGTATTCAAACTGATGTCCGCAGGTAGACTACCAAAATTAACTACACAGACAATACAAAACAATTAGATACATGTTGCTAAATCAATGTTATCTATGAACTGATAACGATTAGTTGTTCTATGCAATCAAATTGATTTAGTATAGAAATTAGTTTATTTATACTTTGGTGAATTAATGTATTCAAAGTGACGTAACAAAATGTTGTTGTTTTGTAACTGCTACGTGGTATTTGGTAGTCACGATTGATTTTTAATTTCCTATACATATGTACATACCTTCATAGTTATCACCGTTGATCGTTATACTCTCAGACATTATCTATGTTTCTTTTTTTAATAATCGTCAAAAACTTTAAATGTTGGTTGTTATAGAATTGTTCTGGAATGTATTTCACAATGCGCAGAAACAATTAATAACGCTGTATGTATATAATAACTATAAGTATTGTACTACTATATATGTAGTATAATAGACTTTTCAGTGTTCGGCCAACGCAAGTTTGAACTATACTGTGGCCCACGATTGTCTTTCTGTCGCTTTTATTTACTCGAAATAGTTCCACAATCGTCAAGTTCAAGTGTGAGCGAGAGAGAGTGCTAAATAGTGTAGAGTGTGTAGAGAGTGCAGAGTGTAGAGTAGCGAGTGTAAACATTAGAATAGTGAGAAGGTTTTCGCTAAGTTTTATAATTGCCTTTTTACGCTCTTCTTGGCTGCCGGTAATTTGCGTGCTTGATCGTTCCACTTGTACTTCGCTCTCCTCCGCTCTCTTGCTCTCTCTCACGTCTACTCCACATGTTAACTCCAATTCGTTCTTATCGCATTCCATGTGAGTAGTTGTTTTTTTCTCATTTTCGTTTAAACATTTTTTGTTTTGATTACGCTTCTAAACAAACCGTCGCAAAGCTCTCAAATGTCTCGCTTTACTCTCTAAAAACCGGAGACGATAAATCATTCAACGGCGACAGGTTTTGTGTTGTAGACTGAACTTTGTTTATTTCTTCAATTAACTGTTATTACTGCGGTGGGAGATGAAATAAATTTTGTAATATGTAAATGATTGTTGACTTTTAAAATGATTTTAATAAATTTATATTTTACTTAATATTTATTGAATAACTTTTTTTATACAGACAACAGTTTTAATCAAATTCTATTGCAGTGAAAACTTTTGAACCTCGCTACCACAAGCCAGCACCACTGTCTCTGGAGTTGTGGGAGCACCGAGGCGAACCCACTCCCTGGGTAAACCAGCGTCTTCCCTGGCTGATTGAATTGCATGCTGCATGGCAAAGAGCACGCTAACAGCTAAGCAGAACGCAGGCTCACCGGTTCCCTTAGATCGTAGGAAACCAACAGGATTAGGACTCTTTTGCAGTAGCTCGATCCTAAAGTCAATGGGAATATCCTTGGCACCCGGTGGATGATAGTTCCATGTCCGATTGGTGAGTAAACGTCCTGTCTGACGGTCGTACAGCAGTAGTTCTGTAAGGTAGTAACCAAGACCCATTACGAAGGCTCCTTCAACCTGTCCAATGTCAATGCTAGGACTAAGACTCTCTCCTGCATCCTCTAAGATGTCTACCCGACGTATTAAATGGTTGCCAGTCAGTATGTCCACCTCCAACTCGCTAAGACCTAATCCGAATATGGTATAATTGGGTTGATCTCCCTTTTTATAGGACTCTGTGACAATTAAGCTGATAGATTGGTTAAAAGCGGTTTCCACAACCTGCTCCCACTTGGCTTGGGGTCCCAGCTGGCGCTTCACCGGCTCCAAGCGCTTATTGAGCGTCTCGCAAGCCATACGTATAGCTCGACCAATTACATCGCTTGACATTGAATTGGCAGTCACAAATGAATTCGCTCCAGTGATCGTATTGCTGCTTTCCACTCGAACTTTCTCTAAGGGCACACCTAAATCAAAGGCAGCCACTTGGGCTAGCTTGGTATTTAGACCCTGACCCATCTCAATGCCTCCGTGGGAAATCACCACGGAACCATCTGCATGATAAATAGCCACTGTCGCAGGATAACATAATGCAATGCTCACGTTCAATGGGAACTCCATCAATGCAAGTCCGAGTCCTCGTTTCCTCCATCGGTTTTGGGTATTAAAAATATTGATCTCATCCTTTCTCTTACGATATTCTGTAGATTCAAGGAATCGTGGTAGAAGTTTAAGCATTTCATTGCCCGGTCGG
This sequence comes from Drosophila acutilabella, assembly GCA_035046005.1. NCBI lineage: Eukaryota > Metazoa > Arthropoda > Insecta > Diptera > Drosophilidae > Drosophila > Drosophila acutilabella. The sequence goes on along the minus strand of JAWNOK010000027.1, from coordinate 163,221 downwards.
AGATTTACCATACGAACATCCGCCGGGTCAAGTTTGCATTCAAATGCTATGTGCTCTAAGGCCGTCTCCGTCATTGCAATGGCTATAATAAGATAAATTAACGAATGCCACAAGAATTACCATCTGAAAGCGAAAGGGCTTACCCTCAGCTGTTCCCGGAGCTCGAAACCAAGTGGAGCTGGGCGCATCTGTTTTAACGGCTTCCCCCTTAGCCGAAAAGTTAGCGGCGGTAAGATTATAGACATTGGGCAGTGTTGGCTGGGTTAGAAAGGCAACCAGATTTTCGTTAAGAGTGCAGCCAGCATCTTCATAGTAGTTATTGGTTAAATGGCGAATGGCTCCATTAGCCCCTACTTGGAATTGATAATCAGATCGACAAGCCCATCTTTTGCCATTGCACGCCATCATGGACTCGATTGTCTGCACAAATCGCGTAGGTCGGTTTAATTTGAAGGCAACAAGGGCGCAGGCGCATGCTACTTGATTACACCGTGTTTCTTTGCCTCCGAAAGCACCTCCAAGTCGTCGAACCTGCAACTGCACCGCATTCACATCCATTTTAAGCATTCGGGCAATACTAGCCTGAGCTACGTCCATCCACTGAGTGGCACACCACACCTGGAGTCCTTCTTCGACAGGCACCACTACTGTGGTCTGAGGTTCAATGGTAAAGTGGTACTGAGACTCAAGCTCTAAGATGCCCCGCCCCATTATATCCCCCGCTTCTGGCATGGGCTTTGTGATCTCCTCAGTTTTCTTAGTAGTTGTAAATATACGATCCTTTTGATTGCCTGCTAGAACGTCATTGATCCTTGGGTATACCTTAACCTGGTCATTGGCATAAGTCACCTGCACCAAGGTAGCTGCATAGACAGCCACATCATGGGTAAGAGCAGCAATTACACCCAAAGGCTGATCATAGTGCTTTACAATTCCAGCACAAAATATTTCCTCTGGCTCTACTGTGAATATTGTAGTGTTATTGAAGTTGTTAGCACCAGGAATGTCTTTAGCCGAATAGAAAGCAACGACGCCTTTGCAATCCAAGGCGTCTTTGGGGTCGATTCTTTCAATTGTGACACCCACTCTCTTGGCCGTTACAAAGGCGCAATATACAGCGTTTGAGGTGGTTAGCAAATCGTTCATATACTTCGCCTCTCCGGAGCATTGAATAAGACCTACAAAGAGGAATTAATTAAAAATAAAGTTTAGAACTATTCAGAAGAAAAGATATTAGTAACCTTCTAGTTTTTGAACCGGCTGAGTAACTGGATAGTTTTTGGCTATCGTCTCAAAGTTCTGCCTCCCGGAAGATAGTGGTCTTTCAAGTAATTGTCCACCGCTTCGAAGTCGGTTCTTAACCAATTCCTTAGGTGCTGAGCCCAACAGGAATTTGTAGAACAGGGAACAGGCTAGTTTCTCCCGATACTCCGCAGATGCTTCCGGAGGCATTTCCACGGCCTGGAGACTCGTCAGGAGATCTCCAAACACTTGATTTATAGTGGCACTATCGTAAAGATCTCGAAAGACTAGAACTTGCTCTGCAGTCACTGCGTGGATAAAGTCTGGACGAATATTTCCGAAGCAGAGACGAGCCGATGCGACAATCCGATGTTGGATATTTTGCCATTCGATCAGAAATCCAGCATTCACATAGGCGTGTACATTTTGAGCTCGGGATAGGATCTTTAAGTCGATGATTAACACTTATGGTATAACACTTTTAAATTTGGAGCTTACCTTGTAGGAGTTAAACAAGTATTTCTCTTTGGGGTAAGATCGTAAAATAAATGCACCTATGACCAGATTGGGACTGGTGTCTTGCAGATAAGACATTAGACTAATCACCCTCTGGGTATGCGCATTCTCGTAAATTATAACCTGGACATTAAGAGTCTCAAAAGTGATGAAAACGTCGGATGGGAACTCGGGATGTTGCTTCTTGATGGAAATGTTTCCAGCGAGGGTTCCATTCTAAAAGAGAAAAGTTACTTTGGATAACCAACGTAATCGTCATTTCAGAGCATCACGACTTCGATTACTTTCTAATCTTTTTTCCATAGACGGTATATTTAATGTACAAACACGTTTTAAACTGGATCGTTTTGTTTTTTATTTGTTACTTACATTTCGCACTGGCACATTTGCGATCAGGTTGAAATGCTTCCATAACTGCGAACAATACTCGAAACCGGTGCGGCTTGCAGCTTGTAGAAAGACTTGCATCGAATCAGTCAGCGACATGTTGGCCCCCAATAGCAGATGGTCGGATTCGATGCTGTGTTGCTTCAAATCTGGCACCATGTTGACATCTATGAAGTGTTTGATGCTTCTTGAACGCCTGTAGACGCCGTGCCCTGTGTTACCACCCACCAGAATGTACTCTTCCCCTGTGGGAATCTGGTCTAGGGCTTCAAACAGCTCAACCAGTGACTTTGGCCAATACCAGTGGCAATTGTCTTGGCGTAAAAACAGTTTGCCAGGGCAGTGTCCTGTGGAGCACTGTCCAGTTTTTGGACATAGCATCTCGAAGGTGTCTTCAATGTCGACACAGTCCGCGGGTACCTCAATATTACTGTCTGCAGCAAACGACTTCATAGCGTCCAGGATAGGACGGTAGCCGGTGCAGCGACAGATGTTTCCTCCGAACGCGTCTTCTACTTCAGTCATGGTCACTTGACCTCCTTTCCCCTCCAGCAGACCGTACATGTTCATCACAAATCCCGGAGAGCAGTAGCCACACTGGGTTCCATTGAGCTTTGCTAGACGCTTCTGTATAGGATGATATCCACTGCTCTTGTTGCCTAGGCCTTCATCGGTCATAATGTCGACATCATTGCAGGTGTTGAGTAGCATCAAGCACTTGAAAAGCAAATCTCCTTTAAGATATTTTCAATATTTTCTGGAGACTTGGATCTTACCGAGTTGATGGCTTCGGTTTTGATGTCTCCTGTGATGGGATGACGACGTTGAATGGCACAGACGCAGGAGCCACAGCCTCCCTCCAGACACATGTACTTGGTGGCCGTCAAGTGGAGCTGTTCCCTCAGGAAGGTGTTGAGGGTGATGTCCGCAGGGTAATCCGCTGGATTCACCTCGTACGGAAATCCATTCACATTAAACTTGATACTCATTCCAGCTCTGTTGGTAGCCTACTGCTAAATGTCGCAAAATTGGCGATCCACCTCTATTTAAAGCCCCGTTGGAAACCTGATTAGAAAAAGTTTGGTAACTCAAACCGGATTCAAGCCCATAAACTGCTATAAAAGCAACAATCAACTTCAATAATATTTAATTATATTTTTGTATTTACTCTAATTAAATAGGTTTCTTAAGATTAAACAAGTAAGAATGCTATAGTCGACTGACGACTTTAAAATAATAATAATAAAACACAGATAATGATCATACAAATTCATCTTTAGAGCATATTTCCGAACGATTGTTTCTATGAGAGCCATACGATACAGTAATCCGATTTGGATGAAACTTGGTCAGTATCAGCTCAAGCTCAAGAATACCTTGCGGAGTCGGATACACCTCCACAAATGCGTTACAAACATCTTGACAACACAATATACCCTCTACATAGGTATAAAAACAAAGCCAACACTTCTTATTTTATTCCCAATCTCAAATCCCAAGAATCATATAACAGTGCAGCTAAGGATTGTTTCCTATCAGACAGTGATCAAGGGAAATATTACAACGCGAACTGATACACTTCGCTTCCTGCGGATAAAACCACTGTCTCTGGAGTAGTAGGAGCACCGAGGCGAACCCACTCCCTGGGTAAGCCAGCGTCCTCCCTGGCCGATTGAATTGCATTCTGCATGGCGAAGAGTACGCCGACAGCTAAACAGAACGCTGGCTCACCGGTGGCCTTGGAGCGTAGGAAACCAACGGGGTTAGGACTCTTCTGTAGAAGCTGGATCCTAAAGTCAATGGGAATATCCTTGGCACCCGGTGGATGATAGTTCCATGTCCGATTGGTGAGTAAACGTCCCGTCTGACGGTCGTAGAGCAGTAGCTCTGTTAGGTAGTAACCAAGACCCATTACGAAGGCTCCTTCAACCTGTCCAATGTCAATGCTAGGACTAAGACTCTCCCCTGCATCCTCCAAGATGTCTACGCGTCGTATTAAATGGTTGCCCGTTAAAATGTCCACCTCCAGCTCACTAAGACTTAATCCAAATATGCTGTAATTTTGTTGATCCCCCGTTTTGAAGGAGTCGGTTACTATCAAACTAATGGATTGGTTAAAGGCCGTTTCCACCACCTGTTCCCACTTAGCTTGAGGTCCAAGCCTTCGTTTGACCGGCTCCAAACGCTCCAACAATGTGTTGCATGCCTTACGTACAGCGATTCCAACAAGTTCGCTAGCCATGGAGTTGGCTGACACAAACGAATTCGCTCCTGTTATTGTATTCGTGGATTCCACCCGAACTTTATTCAAGGGTATACTTAGCACGAAGGCAGCGACTTGGGCTACTTTGGTATTTATGCCCTGACCCATTTCAACGCCCCCATGAGTGATCACTACTGAACCATCTGCATGATAAATAGCCACTGTCGCAGGATAACATAATGCAATGTTCACGTTCAATGGGAACTCCATCAATGCAAGACCAAGTCCTCGTTTCCTCCAACGATTCTGAGCGTTAAATTGGTTGATCTCGTTTCTTCGCTTACGATATTCTGTGGATGCTATAAATCGTGGGAGGAGTTGCAACATTTTATTGCCCGGTCGGATATTTGTCATACGAACATCGGCCGGATCAAGTTTACAGGCAAAGGCAATGTGTTCTAGGGCCGTCTCGGTCATTGCAATGGCTGTTGGACAACAAATGATATACTATATCACTTGTACAAACTGAGGTTGATAACGGTACTTACCCTCAGCGGTTCCAGGAGCACGAACCCATGTAGAGCTCGGCGCATCGGTTCTAATTGCCACACCACTCTCTTTAAAATTAAGACTGCTTAGATTGTAGACATTCCGTAGAGCTGGTTGGGTCAAAAAGGCCACAACATTCTCATTGAGAGTACAACCCGCATCTTCATAGTAGTTATTGGTTAAAAGGCGAATGGATCCATTAGCTCGAACTTGGAAATTATAGTCAGACCGACAAGCCCATCTCTTTCCATTGCTTTCCATCATGGACTCGATTGTCTGCACAAATCGCGCAGGTCGGTTCAATTTGAAAGCTACTAAGGCGCAAGCGCAGGCAACTTGATTTCCACGGGTCACCTTAGCGCCGTAAGCCCCACCAAGTCGGCGAACTTCAAATTGCACAGAGTTAACATCCATTTTAAGCATTCGTGCAATGCTGGCCTGGGTAACATCCATCCACTGAGTGGCGCACCACACCCGAAGTCCCTCTTCCATAGGCACCACTATTGTGGTCTGAGGTTCAATGGTAAAGTGGTACTGGGACTCAAGCTCCAATATACCCCGACCCATTATATCCCCTGCTTCTGGCATGGGCTTTGAGATCTCCTCAGTTTTCTTAGTCATTGTAACCGTTCGATCCTTTAGTTTAGCCGCCAGCACATCATTGATCCTTGGGTAAACCTTAACCTGGTCACTGGCGTAGGTCACCTGCACCAAGGTAGCTGCATAGACGGCCACATCATGGCTCACAGCAGCAATTACACCCAAGGGCTGATCATAATGCTTTACAGTTCCAGCACAAAATATTTCCTCAGGTTCAACAGCAAGTAATGTCGAGTTATAGAAATTATTATCACCAGGAATGTCCTTTGCAGAATAGAAAGCTAGGACACCCTTGCACTGAGTTGCAGCTCTAGAATCGATTCTTTCGATTGTGACACCCACTCGCTTGGCCGTCACAAAGGCGCAATAAACCGCATTTGAGGTCGTCATCAGATCATTCATATACTTCGCCTCACCGGAGCATTGAATTAGACCTTTGAGGAAGAATATGTTAATAAGGAATGAAACGATAGCGTTTAGTATTTACCTTCTAACTTTTGAACCACCTGAGTAACTGGATAGTTTCGGGGTATGGTCTCAAACGTCTGCTTCCCCGAGGAAAGTGGACGTTCAAGTAACTGTCCACCGCTCCGAAGTCGGTTCTTAACCAATTCCTTAGGTGCTGAACCCAACAGGAATTTGTAGAACAGGGAACAGGCTAGTTTCTCGCGATACTCCGCAGATGCCTCCGGAGGCATTTCCACGGCCTTGAGACTCGTCAGGAGATCTCCAAACACTTGATTTATAGTGGCACTATCGTAAAGATCTCGAAAGACTAGAACTTGCTCTGCAGTCGTTGCGTGCACAAAGTCTGGACGGATATTTCCGAAGCAGAGACGAGCCGATGCGACAATCCGATGTTGGATATTTTGCCATTCGATCAGAAATCCAGCATTCACATAGGCGTGTACATTTTGAGCTCGGGATAGGATCTTTAAGTCGATGATTAACAATTTTGGTATTAAACTTGTAAATTTGTAGCTTACCTTGTAGGAGTTAAACAAGTATTTCTCTTTGGGGTAAGATCGTAAAATAAATGCACCAATGACCAGTTTGGGACTGGTGTCCTGTAGATAAGACATTAGACTAATCACCCTCTGGGTATCCGCATTCTCGTGCACTAGAACCTGGACATTAAGAGTCTCAAAAGTGATGAAAACGTCGGATGGGAACTCGGGATGTTGCTTTTTGATGGAAATGTTTCCAGCGAGGGTTCCATTCTAAAAGAGAAAGTGATCGAGTTCACTTACTTTCTAATTCATCTCATAGAAAGTAAATTAAATGTCCAAACACGTTTTAATCTAGACCGTCTAGATTTATATGCGTCACTCACATTTCGCACTGGCACATTTGCGATCAGGTTGAAATGCTTCCATAACTGCGAACAATACTCGAAACCGGTGCGGCTTGCAGCTTGTAGAAAGACTTGCATCGAATCAGTCAGCGACATGTTGGCCCCCAATAGCAGATGGTCGGATTCGATGCTGTGTTGCTTTAAATCTGGCACCATGTTGACATCTATAAAGTGTTTGATGCTTCTTGAACGCCTGTAGACGCCGTGTCCTGTGTTACCACCCACCAGAATGTACTCTTCCCCTGTGGGAATCTGGTCTAGGGCTTCAAATAGCTCCACCAGTGACTTTGGCCAATACCAGTGGCAGTTGTCTTGGCGTAGAAACAGTTTGCCAGGGCAGTGTCCTGTGGAGCACTGTCCAGTTCTTGGACTTAGCATCTCGAAGGTGTCTTCAATGTCGACACAGTCCGCGGGTACCTCAATATTACTGTCTGCAGCAAAGGACTTCATGGCGTCCAGGATAGGACGGTAGCCGGTGCAGCGACAGATGTTTCCTCCGAACGCGTCTTCTACTTCAGTCATGGTCACTTGACCTCCTTTGCCCTCCAGCAGACCGTACATGTTCATCACAAATCCCGGAGAGCAGTAGCCACACTGGGTTCCATTGAGCTTTGCTAGACGCTTCTGTATAGGATGATATCCACTGCTCTTGTTGCCTAGGCCTTCATCGGTCATAATGTCGACATCATTGCAGGTGTTGAGTAGCATCAAGCACTTGAAAAGCAAATCTCCTTTAAGATATTTTCAATATTTTCTGGAGACTTGGATCTTACCGAGTTGATGGCTTCGGTTTTGATGTCTCCTGTGATGGGATGACGACGTTGAATGGCACAGACGCAGGAGCCACAGCCTCCCTCCAGACACATATACTTGGTGGCCGTCAAGTGGAGCTGTTCCCTCAGGAAGGTGTTGAGGGTGATGTCCGCAGGGTAATCCGCTGGACTCACCTCGTACGGAAATCCATTCACATTAAACTTGATACTCATTCCAGCTCTGTTGGTAGCCTACTGCTAAATGCCGCAAAATTGGCGATCCACCTCTATTTAAAGCCCCGGTGGAAACCTGATTAGCAAAAATTAGTCGAAAGCGAAACGAGTATGAAGAAATAAATGAAAACTATTTAAAAAGTGCAGAGCCAGCATTAAGTTTACACACGCTTTCCTTCCGGAGTTATTGCTTTTCGCTTTAAGTTTCAACTCATGAGGTTACATCTTATCAGAACCTTTAACTGAAAAGTATTTAACTTGAGTTAAAAACCAGTCAGCTCTTTACATACGCATTTAAATACAGTCGTCTCTGGGTACAGTGAACCCTCAAGAGTGAACTAAATTGTTTTTAGCAGAAAAACAAAAGAACAACCGAAAAATTAAACTTAATTTAAGTTTTTGATGTATTTCTGTAATTAGTTTTGTTACAGTGAACAGTCCAAACAATAACTAGTCCACTGTACTCAGACATCACTGTATATACAATTTTGTTTATATTTTGAGTTGTATAAATTTTGACATGTGAGCATTTATTTTTGCGACATTCTATATATACTCAGTAGTAGAAACAATGCTTTATGAGCCCATAAAATAAATTGTTTATGGTAGAATAATTCGAATACTTTTGAGTTTGTTTCAATTAACAGTGCGCTAAATTAACTGTAGAAATTATACTACTCGGAATACATTAAGAAAAATTAAGACAAATCTACACGATCGTCAATCTTGACATTCGTAAACTGGAATTCATTACCAAGTCTGTGATGTCTGCTCTGTTTCTGTCTTAAACTTGGATGTTAAACTAGTTCTCATCAAGCAGTGAAAGAGTTGAACACTCCTATATTTTTTACCTTTGCACCATTTTTATTTTCTCAAACCATTTACAGAATCTGTAATTACTAGGATTTCGCATATTACGCATATAACGCATATCTTCATGTCTGTTAATACAATATTTATAAAGTGTACATAATGAGTAGTATTACTTAAGTCTAAACGTCTTCACATCATGTCCAGCATTGCGCACCAATGTTTCGGGTGTTGTGGGTGCACCCAGACGTACCCACTCCCGAGGCAGTCCGGCATCCGTCCTAGCCGACTGTAATGCCTGCTGCAGAGCAAAGACAACACTAACAGCCAGACAGCAGGGTGGTTCTCCAGTCGCCTTGGAACGCATAAACCCAGCACTACTCGGTTGTGGATTCTGTATCAATTCAATCCGAAAGTCGATCGGAATATCCTTGGCCCCAGGGGGTTTATAGTTCCAAGTACGATTGGTCAACAATCGACCCGTTTGTCGATCATAAACCAGCTGCTCGCTCAGCCAGTAGCCCAGGCACATGACAAAGGCGCCCTCGATTTGGCCAATGTCTATGTAGGGACTAAGACTCTCTCCCGCGTCCTCTAGAATATCCACACGTTTGATTTGACTATTGCCAGTGAGTACATCCAGCTCGATCTCGGTCAGCGCTATGCCATACACATGATAGTTTTGCATGTCTCCCTCTTTGTATTGATCTGAGGCAATCAAGTTGATGGCGGCTGCGTATGCTGCCTGCACCGTTTCCTGCCAACTGGCCTTGTCTTTCTTTACTGGCTCTAGACGCGTGTTAAGAGTCTCGCAAGCTTTACGAACTGCAAAGCAGAGACACTCACTGCCCACAGCTCCACCAGTGACCATTGAATTGGCACCATTAATGGTGTCTGAGGATTCCACTTTTACATAGCTCAATTCGATGCCCAAAGTGTGGGCTGCCACTTGGCAAATCTTGGTATTCATTCCTGTAAACAAAAGATAATTAGAAATACTAAGTGCGCGGTTTAGATTGAAAAAATTTACATACCTTGTCCCATTTCGATACCACCGTGACTAATGACAACAGTGCCATCGACGTGGTAAATCGCCACAGTTGCAGGATAGTGCCCGAAGTAAAAAATGGGATAGTCCATTACAGCCAGGCCAAGTCCACGTTTCATCCAACGATTTGTGGCATTGTGTGCCTCAATCTCTTTTCTTCGAGCATCGTATTCCCTGGATTGTAGAAATTGTGGCAAAAGCTCCTTCATCTTGTTACCCGGAGTAATATTGAGTAGTCGCACCTCAGCTGGATCCTTTTGTACCTCAAAAGCGACGTGTTCTACGATATTTTCTATCATGGCAATACCCTCAACGGATCCTGGTGCACGACACCAAGTCGAACTGGGCGCATCAGTGAGTACAGCGTTACCATTGTTCTTAAAGTTGTCTTTCGAAAAGTCATAACAATTGGAGGCCGTGAATGTCGAGTGTCCATCAATTGGGCTCTCGTTAGCATTCCAGCCGGCATCTTCATAGAAATCATTCTGAAGTCCCACAATTTTGCCATTGTCTTGGACATGGAATTCGTAGTCGGAGCGACAGGCCCAACGCTTCCCGTTGCAATCCATCATGGACTCCATGGACTGCACGAATCGCACTGGACGATTGAGCTTGTAAGCAGCGAGTGAGGCGGCACAAGCCACTTGATTACCACGTGAGATCTTACTGCCATAAGCGCCACCCAAGCGGCGTACCTGAAGCTGTATGTCCTTGACTTTAAGTTGCAGCATTTGAGCAATTACGGCCTGTGTGTGGTCCATCCACTGTGTGGCAGAGAATACCTTAAGACCGTCCTCAAAGGGTATCACGACCGTGGTCTGTGGCTCTATAGTAAAATGGTATTGCAGGCCCATTAGAAAAACACCTTTCACGGCCTTATCCGCATTGGCAGAGCATATAAGCTTGCCTGCCTTCGCATTGGACTGTCGTATAATACGGGATTCGTCACGCGAAGTTACATCAAGTACATCCCCTAAACTAGGCATAACCGATAGAGTAGGGTCGGCCTGGCCATAGGTAATCTTTACCAGTTGAGCAGCACGAGTTGCGCAATCTGAGCTCAGAGCCACAACTACGCCTGCGGGTTGCTCATAGTGTCGAACTCGAGTGGTACAGAAGATTTCCTCAGCCTCGTAGCCAAAGCTCGGGTCCGTAAAAGAATTCGTGCCAGGCACATCCTTGGCACTGTAAAATGCAATCACTCCTGGCTGACGAAGTGCCTCTGAAGCATCGATCTCCTCAATACTGGCACCCACTTTGGTGGCACCTACGAAGGCGCAGTACAGCGTGTTTGCTGTAGTCAGTACGTCGTTCATATACGTGGCCTCGCCAGAGCATTGGATCATACCCTCTACTTTCTGGACCGCCTGGGTCACTGGGTAGTTTTTCTTTTGGGTCTGATATACCTGGGATCCAGAGGACAGCGGACGTTTAAGCAACTGACCTCCGCTTCTGAATGAATCGCTAACCTCCGACGCAGGAGCATGCTTCAATAGAAACTTGTACATCAACCCACAGGCTAAGCTCACCCGATAAGCAGCCGATGCGTCGGGTAACACCTCATCTGGGTCCAACAGCGTTGGAAGCTTTGTAAATATCTGCTCCACTACTGCATTTTCGAAGGTATCCCGTCCCACAACTAGTTCCTCAATAGTCTTTGCGTGTACAAAGTCTGGGCGAATGCCTCCGAAGCAAATGCGAGCACTCTTGATTTTTGACTCCGAGTCCAGTTCCAAGAGAAAGGCTGCATTAACGTAGGCATGGGCATTCTGGGCTCTTGGCATGATCTGAAGAAGATAAATTAGATAAAAAAAGTTAATAGAGCCAAAAGATGAATGAATTAAAGTACCTTGTAAGAATCAAATATGTACTTGTCCTTGGGATAGGAAGGCAAGGTAAATGACTTCAAAATGAGTTTTCTATCGCTGGAACTCAAGTAATCCGCCAGTGACATCTGCTGCTCATCTTTACCGTTATTTGTAGCTACGACACCCACATTGAGGGCTTCAAAGCAGACGAAGACATCTGAGGGAAACTCGGGATGTTGTTTCTTGATGGCAATGTTCCCAGCCAACGTTCCAGCCTAGAAGTTAGGGAGGTATTTAATCACTAAGGAACTTGGCGGGAAGAAAATATACTCACATTGCGCACAGGAACATTGGCAATAAGATCGATGTGTAGCCACAATTCCTTCAGATACTCAAAGGCACTTTGCTGTGCCGTGGTCTTAAGTATATTCATAGTCTGGCTGAGACTTAGATTGGCACCCAGCTTGAGCTGGTTTCCATCGATGCTGTGTTGTTGTAACTCCGACACGCCGCGGACATCGATGAAGTGCTTGATGTCCGGGGAACGTCTGTAGACGCCATGTGCCGTGTTGCCTGCCACAATCATGAATTGATCTTGCTCCTTAATCTTGTCAAGGACTTCGAACAATTCGACTAAGCTTTTGGGCCAATACCACTGGCTTCCATCTTCATAGTCTAACGTTTTCCGCTGACAGCCGCATGGGCAGAGATTTCCCTTCTTGGGGCAACAACCCGCACAATGTTTCTGCGATTTGCCACAGTTTCGGGCGCCCATGTCTTCAATGTCCGTACAATCCTCGGGCAACTGAACATTGCTGTCCGAGGCAAAGGACTTCATAGCATCCAGGATAGGACGGTAGCCAGTACAACGACAGATATTACCTCCGAACGCATTTTCCACCTCAGCCATTGTCGCTTGGCCTTCATTGCCCTCTAGAAGTCCGTACATGTTCATTACAAATGCTGGCGAACAGAAGCCACACTGGGTTCCATTCAGCTTGGCCAGACGTTTCTGGATGGGATGATAGCCGCTGATCTTGTTGCCCAATCCCTCCGACGTGATGATCTCCAGCTGGGTACAGGTATTCAACAGCGTCAGACACTACACAAAAACCAGTTAAAATGATTTATTCACTCTGAATGAGTATGAGCACCTCTTACCGAGTTTACGGCCCAGGTGCGCTTTCCGTCACGCACGACGCAGACGCAGGCACCACAGCCTCCCTCGAGACACATGAATTTCGTTGCAGTTAGTTGTGCATGCTCCCGAATAAAGGTGTTGAGAGTTATGTCCGGTGGCAGATTGGTCAGGTTTACTACAAATAACAGGGTATCGTGTATAGTCACACTGTTCGAACACTGTGTGATGCGAACTTACCCGTATACGGTTTGCCGTTGATCGTAAAGGTCGTTGTCATTTCGTCACAACTACTTGTAAAATGGAAAGTGCAAATCTATAATTAATTATCTCAACAAAAAAAAATTCTGTACAAATGCTTTTGCTTTTGCTTCTGGGCGCGACGGCAGCTGGCGAACAACTAAAAACGCGATCGTTGCACAGCTTCAAGTTTTGCGATTTTCATTACAGCTGGGAATATTTTTATTATTCACACATAAACTTTTGATGATTGAACAAACAACAAATAAATGTATTTGATTCGAGCCGGCTATCTGTGTGTTTTTTGTTCAACGTTAATTATAGTTGTTTCTGCCGTTCCAGTCTTTCAAGCGCACTAACAACGGCGGCTTCTCTGCTTGTCTACTTTAAGTGCCGTTTTGTTGTTGTTGTTGTTGCTAAATTTGCTTTGACTTTTCGTTCGTTGATTTGTTTGTGTGTGCGAATCGTGAGAATGGCAAGAAAACTTGCGGTGTGTGGAACGTATTTTGATTTTGACGATAATATTGTGGACTGCGTTTATGGTAGAGGAATATAAAGAAACACATAGATGTAATGCTGCTCGTGCGCAGTCGGCTTATGCAGACTATTAACAACTTTTTTCACTAAATTAATCATTTTGTAAAAACTTTAAATGCCAAACGCTGAATAACAAATAACAATGACTAAATTATATTTCGCTTGCTTTGTATACTTGTGCGCTACATTGTTAGCTAAGCTAATTTGATATTGTAATAACATTTGCATGCTTTTTATATGCTCATTAAAGGTAATTTTAGTAATTTTCTTGCTTGTGTATATTTAATTCTAAAATCAAATACAATTGATAAACAACCCTAGTTGTTAAAATTATTTTAAAAGTACAGTGAGTCACATTTTAAGCAGCACTTGAAATTTTAAGCAATAAATTGAAATGGTAGAATACAATCGTCATTAACCGTAATTGATGAATAATAAATTCATCATTAAATAATTTGAAATAACGTTAATTTTCATGGTGTTAATAGAAATGTTATATACTGAGTACCAAAAATAATACAGTTTACCCCCAATCTTCTGTAAAGGCCAGAAAACCAATAGGATGCTATATTGTCATCTGGTCCTGCTATCAAATCGGTCAACGATCCCAAATAAACTAGCAAATTGGAAAAACTGGTTATTGGTAGACAAGAGTAGTACAAAGTAGAAGTAGTGCATAACAGGTTACGTACTATAAAGTAGGTATATTCTTGATCAGCATCAAAAGCCAAGTCCAAGTCCTGAACACCTAAGCTCCCATTATAATTTTTCATACCAAGTTTGGTCGGGATCTGAAAGCTAAAGCTTATAGCCTATAGTTTTAACTAACCGATCTTAATAAAACTCACACATCATGTTTATTTTATGACTCTATATATTCTTACCAACGCTCCAGATCAGACAACTATAGCGCTATTAAAGTATCATGTTTTGAAAACGTCTGATTTTTAAATTTGTTGGATGCATATTTGTTTTGTGCAGTAAAAAAGTCATTTTAAAACGCTAATACGTCTTTACATTTTAAAATACCTTAAATCCGTGTGTATAATGGTTAGTGTTACTTAAGTCTAAACGTCTTCACATCATGTCCAGCATTAAGCAACAAAGTTTCGGGTGTAGTGGGCGCACCCAGACGTACCCACTCCCGAGGCAGTCCGGCATCCGTCCTAGCCGACTGTAATGCCTGCTGCAGAGCAAAGACAACGCTAACAGCCAGACAGCAGGGTGGTTCTCCAGTCGCCTTGGACCGCATAAACCCAGCACTACTCGGTTGGGGATTCTGTATCAATTCAACCCGGAAGTCGATCGGAATATCCTTGGCCCCAGGGGGTTTATAGTTCCAAGTACGATTGGTCAACAAACGACCCGTTTGTCGATCATAAACCAGCTGCTCGCTCAGCCAGTAGCCCAGGCACATGACAAAGGCGCCCTCGATTTGGCCAATGTCTATGTAGGGACTAAGACTCTCTCCCGCGTCCTCTAGAATATCCACACGTTTTATCTGGTTCTTGCCTGTGAGCACGTCCAGCTCGATCTCGGTCAGCGACAGGCCATAGATGTGATAGCTCTGCATGTCACCATCTTTGTAATGATCCGAGGCAATCAAGTTGATCGCTGATTTGTATGCCGCCTGCACAGTTTCCTCCCAGCTGGCCTCATCTTTCTTCATCGGTTCTAGACGAGTGTTAAGAGTCTGGCAAGCCTTGCGTACTGCAAAGCAGATACTCTCGCTGCCCACAGCTCCTCCGGTGACCATTGAGTTCGCCCCATTAATTGTGTCCGAAGCTTCCACTTTAACATAGCTCAAATCGATGCCTAAAATGTAGGCTGCCACTTGACAAATCTTGGTATTCATTCCTATTAAAACAAGATACATAAGCAAGGAGAAAAGTGAGGTTTACTTGAGGGATTCTCATACCTTGTCCCATTTCGATACCACCATGGCTGATGACAACGGTGCCATCCACATGGTAAATAGCCACAGTTGCTGAATATTGTTTCTTACTTTTGTATAATATAGGATAGTCCATAACAGCAAGGCCAATGCCTCGTTTCATCCAACGATTTAAGGCATTGTGTGCTTCGATCTCCTTTCGTCGAGCTTCGTATTCCCTGGATTGCAAGAATTGTGGCAGAAGCTCCTTTAACTTATTGCCCGAGGAAATATTAAGTAGCCGCACCTCTGCCGGATCCTTTTGTACCTCGAAGGCAATGTGTTCCACAATGTTCTCCATCATGGCAATACCCTCGACGGTCCCTGGTGCACGACACCAGGTTGAACTGGGTGCATCCGTCAACACAACATTGCCATTGATCTTGCAATTGCTGTCGGTAAAGTCGTAACAATTAGTCACAGTCTCTGTGGTATATCTTTGAATGGGACTCTCGTTGGCATTCCAGCCGGCATCTTCATAGAAATCATTCTGAAGTCCCACAATTTTGCCATTGTCTTGTACGTGGAATTCGTAGTCGGAGCGACAGGCCCAACGCTTTCCATTGCAATCCATCATGGACTCGATGGACTGGACGAATCGCACTGGGCAATTTAATTTATGAGCAGCTAAGGATGCGGCACAGGCCACCAGATTGCCTCGTGTTATTTTACAGCCGTAAGCTCCACCCAAGCGTCGCACATGTAGCTGTACGTCTTTAGCTTTTAGCTGTAGCATGTGTGCGATCGCGGCTTGTGTGTGATCCATCCACTGTGTGGCACAGAAAACCTTAAGACCGTCCTCAAATGGGATTGCGACTGTCGTCTGAGGCTCCATGCTGAAGTGGTATTGTGACCCCATTTGGAAGATACCTTTTACACTCCTATCCGCAGTTGCGGAGCATATAAGCTTCCCTGTAATTGCACTAGTCTCGCGTAAGATGCGTGATTCTTGCTTAGGAGTCGCATCCAAGACATCACTTAAATTAGGCATTATCAAATGCGGGGGATCGGGCTGGCCGTAGGTAATCTTCACTAGCTTAGCAGCACGAGTTGCACAATCTGAGCTCAAAGCCACAACTAGGCCTGCGGGTTGCTCATAGTGTCGAACTCGGGTGGTAGAGAAGATTTCCTCAGCCTCGTAGCCAAAGCTCGGGTCCGTAAAAGAATTCTTGCCAGGCACATCGTTGGCACTGTAAAATGCAATCACTCCTGGCTGACGAAGTGCCTCTGAAGCATCGATCTCCTCAATACTGGCACCCACTTTGGTGGCACCTACGAAGGCGCAGTACAGCGCGTTTGCTGTAGTCAGTACGTCGTTCATGTACGTGGCCTCGCCAGAGCATTGGATCATACCCTCTACTTTCTGTACCGCCTGGGTCACTGGGTAGTTTTTCTTCTGGGTCTGATACACCTGGGATCCGGAAGATAGCGGTCGCTGGAGCAATTGACCTCCGCTTCTGAATGAATCGCTAACCTCCGACGCAGGAGCATGCTTCAATAGAAACTTGTACATCAACCCACAGGCCAATCTTAGCCTGTATGCAGCCGATGCGTCGGGTAACACCTCATCTGGGTTCAGCATCGTTGGAAGCTTTGTGAATATCTGCTCCACTACGGCATTATCGAAGGGATCCCGTCCCACAATTAGTTCCTCAATAGTCTTTGCGTGTACAAAGTCCGGCCTAATGCCCCCGAAGCAAATGCGCGCACTCTTGATCTTCGACTCCGAGTCCAGCTCCAAGAGAAAAGCTGCATTCACGTAGGCATGGGCATTCTGGGCTCTTGGCATGATCTGAAGAAGACAAATTAGATAAAAAAGTTAATAGAGCCAAATGATGAATGAATTAAAGTACCTTGTATGAATCAAATATGTACTTGTCCTTCGGATAGGAAGGCAAGGTAAATGCCTTCAAAATGAGTTTTCTATCGCTGGAACTCAAGTAATCAGCCAGTGACATCTGCTGCTCATCTTTACCGTTATTTGTAGCTACGACACCCACATTGAGGGCTTCAAAGCAGACGAAGACATCCGAGGGAAACTCGGGATGCTGTTTCTTGATGGAAATGTTTCCAGCCAACGTTCCAGCCTAAAAGTTGTTGACGAATCATTAAGGAACTTGGTAGGCAGAAAATAAACTCACATTGCGCACAGGAACATTGGCAATAAGATCGATGTGTAGCCACAATTCCTTCAGATACTCAAAGCCACTTTGCTGTGCCGTGGTCTTAAGTATATTCATAGTCTGGCTGAGACATAGATTGGCACCCAGCTTGAGCTGTTTTCCATCGATGCTGTGTTGTTGTAACTCCGACACGCCACGGACATCGATGAAGTGCTTGATGTCCGGGGAACGTCTGTAGACGCCATGTGCCGTGTTGCCAGCCACAATCATGAATTGATCCTGCTCCTCAATCTTTTCAAGGGCTTCGAACAATTCGACTAAACTTTTGGGCCAGTACCAATTGTTTCCATCTTCATAGTTCAAAGTTTTCTGCTGACAGCCGATTGGGCAGAGATTTCCCTTC
Source organism: Drosophila acutilabella (assembly GCA_035046005.1). NCBI lineage: Eukaryota > Metazoa > Arthropoda > Insecta > Diptera > Drosophilidae > Drosophila > Drosophila acutilabella. Next base: position 145,344 of record JAWNOK010000027.1, on the reverse strand, counting down.
TTGGCACAGTTTCTGGCGCCCATGTCTTCAATGTCCGTACAATCTGCGGGCAACTGAATATTGCTGTCCGAGGCAAATGATTTCATGGCATCCAGGATAGGACGGTAGCCAGTGCAGCGACAGATATTCCCACTGAATGCATCCTCCACCTGAGCCATGGTCACTAGACCTTCAGTGCCCTCTAGGAGTCCGTACATGTTCATTACAAAAGCTGGCGAACAGAAGCCACACTGGGTTCCATTCAGCTTGGCCAAACGCTTCTGTATGGGATGATAGCCGGTGCTCTTGTTGCCCAATCCCTCCGACGTGATGATCTCCAACTGGGTGCAGGTATTCAACAGTGTCAGACACTATACAAAACCAGTTAAACCAATGATTAATTTTTATCTTGACTTGACCTTACCGAATTCACTGCCCAGGTGCGCTTTCCATCACGCACGACACAGATGCAGGCACCGCAGCCTCCTTCCTTACACATGAACTTCGTTGAAGTTAGCTGTGCATGCTCCCGGATGAAGGTGTTGAGAGTAATGTCCGGGGGCAAATCGTTCAGGTTCACTGCTCAAAACAGGGTATCATCTAGTTAAACTAGTCGAGCATGTATTAACACAAGCTTACCTGTATACGGCCGGCCATTGATCGTAAAAGTCGTCGTCATTTCGTCACAACTGCTTGCAAAGTTGTAAATGCAAATTTAGCAACTCTTAAAAATAACTGCAAAAATACTCCAATGGTGGCGCTTCGGTTGCTAGCGAACGACTAAAAGACTGATCTCTGCACAACATCCATTTATGCAGGCAAATATGAAGACACACATACATATATGACTACTTGAGTGCATTTTGAGCATGCACATATTTTTTTTGCTACCGAAAATTGTATTCAAATAATTGAACAAGCCACGAACAAGTAGAAACACTCATTTGTATCACCCTGTATAAGCAAACGTATCTACATGCAAACAAGTGTTTGTTTTTATGTATTTATTTATATTATTTGCTTACATTGTGTCCAAACAATAATAGTGCAGAATCGTTTTGTAATAAACTTTGCATGACTTTTTATACGCTTATTACATTTAATTTTAATAATCGTATGCATATTATTTACATATACTTTAATAAATCAAACAGAATATTTAAGTATGATGAAAATACAGTGGCTAGCAATACAGTGCTAAATTTCAACAAAAAGTAACTATAATTTGTAACATTATTTATTTACATAAACTCAGTGAATATATTTATATATTGTGCATCTAGTTCAACAATGTAACTTTTCTCAGCCACTGTGCAATGCCACCATTGCCAATCAGAGCAACTCAAGTGTGTTTTTGATCTCATCACAATTCAAATAAATTTAATTTTTTTATTGAAACTTAACACTAATGTCTTCATAACGAATATAGTGCTCTATATTTGTTTGTTATTAAGTTGAATAAACATTGAAAGATTCAATAATCCATTTCTCTTTTGAGCTTCTTTTGAGGAACGTGAAGTATAAGTATTTCTAATGAGTCCACTTAAATTCCACAAGATAATCGCAATAGTTATCGAAACACACATATGGCTATCGAAGCTTTGTGTATGTTAATTGGGATAACTAGTGCTGGTAAATGTTGAACAATTTGTCTTAATGATTTTGGGTAATGTGTTGCTTTAAACTAAGTTCCACACATCTGATTTATTGGTTTATTAAGCATGTGTTGCAAGTTCTTCTTTGTGGCATTAAATCAGCCGCAAATTAATCGATGTGATTTTTCTGGAATTTGGACTTTCTTATCGTTGATCTTATGTCTTGACGCGGTTTAATTAATTAAATACATGTTCGTTTTCCGATGAGTCAAATATTTACACGGTACTGTATTTTTTTATTAACTCTGAAGAATGAGGAGTGAAAAATAAAGTGTCCACTCATTTAGATATCATTTGTCAAAATATAAATCGATTGGGTTCTTCTTGAGCGGGAGAAGGCGAAGAACGAGAGTAAAGGAAAAATGTTACATAATCATGCAAACGGCATACAGTGGAAGAAGAAGCAGAAGAAAAGAACAAACAACAACAACAAACAATAACAAAGGAATCGTTCCGCCTCGCACCTTATCGATATTCAAAAATCGTATTCAAACCCAATCCGAAAAACAAGTAAAATTAAAATATGAAAAACGCAATCTTTTTTCACATGGCTAAGCATTCGGTTCGATGCGGTACGGTACGGTATGGTCTGGCTATAGAGCCCCCCAAAAAAGGTACACAGAGGCCAGTCGGCGACCCGCTGTCAAACAGGTACTAGACCCGAGTTCCCCCTGCCCCAAAGTCCGCTCTCCACTGCCTCCGACTCTATTGGCATTGACTTCGTGACGGGGCAGTGGGAGTGTCCGGTGTTATGGTTGTTGTAGTTTTTGTTGTTCATGGAGCTGTCATGCATAATAAAATTCGAATATATATTCGGGTGCACGCCTTCACCATCGCCTTGTCTTTGGATTCATTCTCTTTGCGGATCCTTATCAAATACAAAAACTGACGTGTCCAACTACCAAAGATGATGATGCACACAATTCCAGGTTTAGTTTAACAAACACTCGGATACTCGCCACGTCTTGCGACAGTGACCCACAAAAGCGTTCAGCCGCCAAGCCCAACAAATGTTGTCTGTCCCATGTCCAAGCCCGACTCGTAGCCAATCTCATACACTGAAAATTTGTCCGTTTCCGATTTGGTCGATTCTACTTGTTGGGAGCTCAGCTATTATTCATGAACCTCAAATGAAGGTAGGAGAAATTAAGCTTTGCAGCTGCTCTATGCGATTCTCATTGAAACGAATGAATATATTCGTCATGATAATCAATTTCAATAATTTATGCTTGTAAACACTTCAATTCTATAAATGTCAACCAGGAGAGAGATACTACTTCCAGCACAATTGATTATTCAATACAATAAAGTACATTCAAGGTAATGGGCGAAAAAACCCTTTAAAGAATATACATCTACTCGATTCTGACGCTTTTAACCCTTTGTCACGTCCATTGACAGTTCAATAATGCGTCATTTGGTCCGATGTCAGTTGAGGGAACATGCTCCCTCGTATTATCCCTCCACCAAAGTGCTGAGCACAGAGAACCGAGAGGAGGTGAGCAGGTACCAAAAGGTATTCGCTTCTTGACGCGGGGACAAGTCTTTCCGAAAGGTAGAACAGAGTATACTTCTTGTCACAATTTACTCCTTTTCTTTGTTTTAGTCTGTTGTCCTAGGCTATCGTTTCAGCTTTCATTGGCTTTTTGGCTCAACACTTTGTCTCGTGTCTCTTGTCTTATGTCTCCTGTCGATTGTCACATTAAATTCGCATTATTTGCTTGAAATAATTTCTCGTTTATCTTTCGAAGAACCGCTTTCTTGCCTGATGCATGTGCAATGATAAGACCAACGATGACTTGAGCTGCGTTTTTTTTATATCCAGTTTTTTGAATCGAGTGATAAATATTTCGCAGTTAAAGAGAAACGTGGGTTGAACTTGAAACGGGTTTCTGGTTTTTATGGCATGATTTGAATGTCATTTAATTGATTCATTAGTCAGTTGATAGCTGACTTTTGGGTAGGTCCACTCAACTCTCCGATTGTCCATTCTCAGAGTTGGAGACCACCAAGATGCAGTTTGGCGATCGCCACTCCCCTCCAAGGGGCAAAGACGGGAAAACTGCACCTGTCACGCCCCCGCCCACAACTCGAGGCAATGAAGCAAACTGTCGTCGAACCCATTTGCGGCACAGACTCTAAATGAGAACTATAACATTTCTATTTTACGAGTTCAACGAAAAGATCATTAAACCTAAAAAAAAAGAAAACAAAACCCTAGAAAATAACGGCCTTTTTGTCCAATGACATTTTATTTGCGACAAATAAACAAATAATAGTTACAGTTTTTTATTTAACTCGAAAGACAGAAAGAGAACAAAAATGAACTGAACGGAAATCTAATTGAAAATAGCCACGCAAATTGAGTTAACCAAGCGGAAAACCAGACTATTAAAATTGGATCGTTTCAGGGGGTGTCTACTGTACCCCACGGTTAACAGTCTGCTCTTATTGGAAACGAAACGAAAGTCGTCGATTTATGGTGTTTCGCAATTGTGAGGCAATTTAATAGCAATTTGTCCCTTCGAAACGGAAACTCCCAAAAACTGACGAAATTTTGACGAAATGCAATTGGAAACAGTCACGGCTTCTGCCTGGGACAACTCACTCAATAACTGACTGACTGACTGACTGCACATCGTAACAATGGCAACAATAATAACAAAAACAACTGGAACAACTACACTAAATCGGACCAACAAACTATTGAAACCCAAATGACAGTTGTAGCTAAGTTTAGTTGCGTGTTGGGAGTGGGAACATTTGATGGGAAACTTCCTGTTGGCTTGCCACATTTCAATCAGGACTTCAGGGATAACCAGAATGTACAAAACTTTTGATAGAGTCCTTAGCTTGTGTTTAACTTGGGTCTATATGCCGGTTAACTGACACATTTCACGAATTGTGTGTTTAAATAGGTGTGAAGCCTCAGAGATTTGCTCTACTGTAGTTTACGGAAATTACAGCAAATGTTCCACTAATTTCTTAGCTCAAAGGGGCAGACAGGGGCGCTTACTAAATGTGTTTAGTTATAGGTACTGCTGCGGTTTAATCTAGTATTTTTCAGATGATTTTAAAGGAAACATATTACAGTATAAACTGCTTACATTGACTCCGCTTAACGAGTTCGATGACTTGGTTGATCCCCTTCCCCTGATCTCCGTTGGTCTCCTTTTAGTTAAAGCGTCTACCGGGTATAACGACGTATAATCCTTGGTCCCTAGAGTGTCGTAATAACCGGACTCTACTCTATTTGGAAAACAGCTGCCATTTGGTATTACAAAATTGCAAACGGCTTTTTGAAGAATTTACTAAAAATTTAGCATGTGGCAACAGTTGAGAGCGGCTTAGTTGTATCTGCCTGTGGACTTATCAGTGGTTAACCTTATCAGTTTCGAAATATCTTAATGTCTCCTTAGTTAACTTGTTGCCCAGAAACATTTGGGCGTTAGACTGTATGGCGAGAAACAGCAAAATATAAAGATAACATTGATAGGGAAATAAAAACATATGCTGGAGAAAAAAGTGGGCGCGATAAATTATGATCAGTACAGAGAATCGGGTGCTGCGGGGATGTGAGTGGCGGAATTGTGGTCTTATCCTTATCCGCAGATGACAAGCGTTTTTTAGCCTGTGGTTTAAAGTTGCTGAAGTTGTTGTCACCCGGTCGGTTAACTGTGGGAGCCAACAACTTAATTTGTAATTTTATTTGCCGTGGTTGTTGTTGTTGTTGTCTTTGCTATGGCGTTCAAGTGGCAAGATTTATGCGGCATGCGAGTGCTTAATTTATAAAATGTGCAAAAAATAAGTAAAAGCAAAAGGCAAAAAAGAAAAATTAACTGACGCTGATAATAAATCAATTTCCTGCCTACACATTAAATTATACAGTTAATAATAAGCTGGCGTTACCAGCTCGAGGACAGCCCACGTTCAAGCCACGTTTAAGTCAAAGACAGAGCCAGGCTAAGACTCAGTCCCTGGCTCATTTATAGACAGACAAACAGACAGACAGATTGTTGGCTTGGTGTTTGGGGCCTGTTTCTGCTGCTTTAAGCCAGCCTCGTCTCACCTGGCGCCTTATCGCGCCAATCCATTTGCATCTCATCAACTTTCAGCTCAGCTCAGTTTAGTTTGGCTCAGATTGGCCACAAAGCAGCAAAGACAAAGACAAAGACAGAAAATAAAATGAAAAACTGGTCATACATTCGCCTGGCGATTCCAATTGCGTGTCTTCCACAATTTGTTGCAAGATTAAACAAATTTCCTGCCAACAGCCACGCAATTTACTCGTGTGCACTCGTTTGTGTGCTCACAGTGCAAACACATGAATGATTGTTACCAGATCTCTCATTTGGCCAAAAGCCTTTACAGTTGCTGTTATCGGCATAAATGTGTAGTTCTTTGATCGATTGATCTGGGCTTTAAATTCCTTTCACAAGTGGTTTCTAATATTTAAAGATGTCCCGGTTAAATAAGCCCTAGAGACATCACCAAGTCTTTCTGTGTAGGTTTTAGTTAATCCTCTTTACTATTTGTAGCCAAGTTTCATGGGTTTTGTGCCTTAAAGTATTATGGCTTTAAAGCTGAGTTTTCTTTTGGCCTCTTCACCTTGTCTTAGCTGTTTAATGCACACTCGCGTCCTTTTTTAATTAAAAACTTGCAGACTGCTTAATTTTGTTTGCCCAAATCCCAGGACTACAATGAAACTTTCCCAATGCCTAGCGGCAGGGTCTCCAAACTCTTCACAAATAACAACAGGACAACAAAAAAAAAAAAACAAATATACAGAAGAATAGCGTAAGAAAAGTAAAAAGGGGGAGAAAATCAAGAAAATACTTCTGTACAAAACTGAACAGCGTCAAGTGCGCTTTTCAATTTGAGTAAGGTAAGGCGTTGAGAAATTTTTACACTTGCAGAGGTTACTTCGTTTCCGAAACTACTTACGATGCTCCGAACTTCATATCCTGCCAGCCAAGGATCCTTTTGCCTTTGCCTTTTTCTTTGGCCAGCCCTTTGGCCATAAATCATTGCGCCGAAAAAGGTAAATTTTATATGAAAACTCAACTGGGCTTAGCCTACAACTGGCGTCGGACTGCGGGGCAAGTCGCAGGCTGTGGCAAGTGGCAAGTGAAGCAACAAGTTTGTTTTCATCTTTGTGTGCAAATAATACGTAAGCCTTTGGCTGCTTTATTATTAACCTGAGGTAAATAGCAAAAGGAGCCAAAAACAAAATAAGAACGGCAGAAAAAAGTATAGTAAAAAAGGAAAAGGGTTTTTTGTATACACTTTTTTTGTAGGGGGTGTGTCACGGGGACGAAACAAACAAGTTTCGAGTGTCTTCTTCACAGATATTAATGAGTTTTGGCGTTCAAATTAATTGCATTTTTGGCAACAAACTTGAAGGACTCATTTAGGTATTCATTCAAGACGAGTTTGTGGGGCTTGAGGTTCGGTTTGGGGCCTGAAGTTGGAGTTCGAGTTGGGGTGGGGGTCTATCAAAATTAAGAAACGCTGAAGCAATAGTTTTGCCAACACAGCAGTTGCTATCCCAGACAGACAGACCGTCCGCCTGTCCAACGTAGCGATAGACAACTGTCAACTCAAAAGTATGAAATTTGAAAATTGGAATGCGACAAGTCTTGAAACCCTTTTGAGTGTGCTGAGGGGGAGGTGGTGTAGAAGGGGCTCTGGCTAATGAGCTGCTCTGTAAATAACTGGGCTTTTTGTGTGGGGGCGTGGCATAATGCTTAACGGTAAACAACAAACGCCTGCGGGGCTTTAAGCCGCAAAAAGCTTATGACAAGCGCAATAAATGAAACACTCCGAAGCGAACGAATAGAAACGGCTGCAAATGAAATGATATCAGATTAGAAATGAGTACGGAAACAGTCAAGGACTGGTAGTTTTAGAAGAGTACGAGTATTGGTACTCATATTTGGGAGTGAATCCTAGTCAAACAGAGGCACAGAGTTGAGCCGTACGTGTTTTGGAGTTGCAGTGGGTTCCATCTATGCTACATAACTAACCAACAAATTTGAATTAACTAGAGTGCGGCAAGTACCGCCTTTTAACCCCTGGTTGGGCGAATGTGCTACCTTTGAAATTTATGCTATATGGAAAATTTAATGAAAACGGGCAACGTGTTAAGTGCTTTTGGTGTCTGCTCTCAATGGCCGGCATTATGTATAATGAAAAGTCCAAGCCTATCCGACAAAGCACAAAATCCCCCCACCTGACAGACACCAACAGCAACAACAACAAGGGGAGCACAAAGGACACGGGAATCTGGTAAATGTATCCATGGTCATCAGCATAATTTAAGAGGTTTTTAATTTGGCAGCAAAAATGCAACAACAGCGACAATGGAGCTTTGGTCAACAGCATAGACAATATAGACAAAGCCCCCCCCCTTAAACTTTGCATATAATGTTAAACATTCCTCCCCTAACCGTAGCTCCCCCTCTGCCAGGACGGAGCTTGGACTCTCGATGACGTCGCGTTTCTCATTACAAAAGCTGAATCAATATTAAATTTATTTTAAACTGAGTTCAACATAAATGAGAAACTGTTTGTTGTGTTGTTTCATAATTTTCACAGTGACGGGGGTGTGTGTGTGCGTGTCATTTTGTGGGTATGTGTGTGTGTGTGTGTTTACTATTATTAGCCAAAAGTGAAATCCGTTTGCGGAAGTGTGCCCAAGCAAAACAGAGCAGGTGATTGCAGCATCTTTCAACCCTGAATTCAGTAGTCTTCCTGCCTTGCGGTCTCCCTGTCCCTGTCCTCAGAGTCCCCAACTGCCAACTCCCACTTGAATACCCTCTAATGCTTGCATATAAATTGGCTCACGTTTCCTTGGCTTTGAGGATTATTACACTTAAATTAGCAACTTGGGAACCGCGCGTGCAATTTGAGCTGGCCAAAAGGGAGCTGGCCATGAATGCCAGACGGGCATGAAGATGCGTTTTGAGCGGGGCTGAGAATCATTGTGTTATTTACGTGTCCAAACTTGGCATGCCCTTTCCGCCCCTGCTGTACATGTCTAACTGAAAATCTGACAAAATCAAATTGTTGCCATTTTTACGCATTTCATTTAATTTGAAGGGCGTCGGACATGGACTTGGATTTGAGACCGAGCTGTAGCTACAGTTTGAGCTGGGGCGGCTGGTGCTCACACACCTGTGGGACCCTCGTTCGTGTCTACTGAAATGGACCACTTTAAGTGCCACATTTGACTTTTATGGTCCCGGCGAGTGTTTTGGCCTTAAATGAAATGACTGCGCATGTAATGAGAATTTTTGTTGTTGGACCTTTGTTTAGCTTTGATTAGAGCCAAATTGATGGTACCCTATGTGGATTTTGGGAAGTATGTTTCATGCCAGATAAGAACTTTGTGCGTTAAAAAAAATGGGAGCAACTTCTTTGTTCCATTTTAAACAGCAGCCCACGCGGCGTATGTGTAATGCTAGCTCAGTTTTTGTGTCTTTGTCGCTGTCTCGCACATTTCCAGTTGACTTTACTCATAACATTAAGAACACATGTAACTGACATTTTCGAAAAGCTAGCTAACAAAACAAAGCTAGCTTTAAACTTGAGCCAAAGGCAGGAAACAACATGGCAAGGAAGTCTCTACCTTTTTCTGTCTCTTTTCTCTCTTTCTCTCTATCTGTAGCTCCATCTCTAGCTGCCAAAGCTGCTGGATATCCAGTGGATGCTTTGAGAATTCCATGCTTGACATCTTCTATGCGTATGCCTAACGAAATGTCAAGAATTCAAATGAATTTGTAGAGCAAAGCAAAGTTGTCAAAGCTTTTCAGGGTGGCTTCACTGTACCGCCATTACTTAATTGAATGGAGTGCAAATACTTTGCTTTGTTTTTCCATTCTTTTTCCTCTGGTTTTCCTACTTGTTTCATCCAATGATTACAAAGCGCCACCAAAGGAATTTCTCATTATTGACCACAAAACTCGTCGTTGTCCTTCGTGTTTCGTGTCCTTTCGTTGTACAAAATGTTAACAACGTTGCATTTGTCTCTCTTTGAGGGCATGAGAATAGCGAGAAATGAAATTAAAAATCGTTTGATGAAGGCGTCCATCGGTAAATTGAAGTAGAACTTCCCCCCCTTCAGGGATTTCAAGCATTTGCGAGATTAATGTGTAAATGTACTAAAAACCAGCAAGTTCAATCGTTGTATAGCTATATCTATCTGTTGGCAAGTTGAAGTAGTGGGAAGTAGTTTTAAAAATTAATTAAAAAGTCAAAAGACAAAATGGAATTGACTCTAAAGTGTTCTTGGCAATTGATTTCTTTGCTCAATTCTAAATGAATTGCTTGCTCTGGACACTTTGGCGCCAATTTGTTTCGCTTTTAACTAAATAAGAGCTCAATTAATGAAAGCAGTGGAAAAAGTGGACTAAAGGACAGTTGTACAAACTACATTAAGTTACTATGCTTAAACTGTATAGCGAATTGTAACTCGATTTTATTTTAGTTTACTAATGAGTTTCAACCATCTGTCTAGGCTGATTATATCTTTATATTGATAGTCTCATAATGTTCTTTATTTCTTTAAAGGCCTCTGACATTTTCAATAAATTGTTCACTTTCATTTTTTTATTTTTGCTCTCATACTTCCTACAAACCATAATTATATCTCTTGTTAATTAGCTGCTCAAAATACTACTTTCAGCCCACTTTGTTTTCTACGAATTTAAAGTCCCTCAATGCTCTTGACTGGGCTTATAATAGCCAATTACATAGCTTCTGGCTACTTAGCTCTTATCGAATAGACATTGACATCTTAATTTACCTAATGCTGCTAATGCTGGGAATTAATATTGAAATCTAGTCAATTTTAAATCCAGCTGATTATTGTTTTATAGGATCAGCAGAAGCTTTCAATTGTTTGGTTTACCTTTTGAGTTGGCGCCTAATTGAGCAGACAATTAATTCATTAAAAGCTGTTGCTTTATATATACCGCTATTCGCATAGCGTTTATCTAAGAACTCAATTTGTATTTTGTGCGGCTTAAATCGATTGAGCCGGGAATTTTGGACGGGGGAAAAGTCCGCTAACAATGTGAGCAACTTGTTCGTCAGTCAGCGAATTTCAATTGCTGCGACAAAAACTTTTAATCAAATTAAGTCAAAAGCAAGCCGGAAGTGTCACTGGCATACGGTGACATGTGGTCGCAGGGGAAAGGGGGAGCACCGAGTTGGAGTAGGGGGAAACTTTGGCCTATCAACTGTCGACAATTGTTGGCGACAAGTGACACTGTGGGCAGTCTTCGGCTTCAATACACGTACACGTAGACGACACGCCCCCTTTGTCTCTGAACTGTTTGTCGCAATGTCTTGGCCACGCAAAGCCGCACAAATGCTCAATTAATCGAATTTCGTAGCGTTAATGAAACGAGAATCTTGTTGGATCATGCGGTTTTGCCTGCTTTGGTACGCCAGAATGCGTGTCTTGGCATCTGCTGCTGCTGCTGTTGCTGTTGCTCCTGCTGCCGGCTAATTGAATCAAAGCAGTGTTCTGGCCAAGTTCTGGTCGTTTGTATCCTGGCCGCTTGTCGTGGCACACGCGGCGCCTAATTGCAAATTGAGAGCATACTTTTGGGGGCGACTGCAGTGACTGTCAAAGACATTCGATATCGCTTTGACCAGTTTTCCCAGCTTTCCAGCCTTGTTCTGTTTGCTTGCGATTGCAGCTCCCCAACTCAGAATCCTTTAACGCTTGCTGCAAAAACGAACAACTGTAAAAACAATTAATATTACAACCTGCAGGCACATTATACTCTACTTCAACGCCCTCCAAATAAACGGTAGCATGCGCCTTATCGCCTGCCTTTGACAACACTCGAGACAACCCTCTGTAGCCCTGTCTCTTTCTCACTTTCTCTTTCCACATTTACCTCTCGGTGACTTGATGCTACTTCTGGGTCGGATCTAAGCAACCCTTTTGCCACTTTTTGTAACTGAAATCAGGGCTTTGGCTTTTTAAATGCCTTTGACTCAAAACGAAAATATATGGAAGCCAACAGATAAAGTAGGAAGTTGGAGGGGGAAAGAGTGAAAGAAAGAAATTCTGTTTTGTGAGGCGCTTCTGGGAGTTCAGCTTATGTTTAATTCTTACTAATGCCCTTGGCTTTGATTCTGTATAATTAAAAGCTTTTTTATTTAACACTAAATTTCTTTAGAAATTAAACAAGCGAATGTCTTTCAAAGCAGCTGTAATGTTCATGATTGTAGCTTGTACTTGCCAACATTTAATTATTAAATAATTTGTGATTTTAGCGCAACCAACTTAACTAACTTCAGTTCATGCGCAACCAACTTAATAAGGAACATTTCTGCAGGGTGGCAACCCGTAAGCTTGAATGCTCGCCATAAACTACCAACTTTACAGCAACTACAGGTTGTTGTTTTTAACAGCTACTCGAAAGTAATCAAATTATTTGACTCCATGAAGGGTTATTAAGTTTTGCATCTATGGCATGCATCCATCGCACATGCAGCAGACAATTAATTGGCGTACTGCGCTGTGGCAAGTTGAATGGGCAACTTTCGGGGCCACTTTGGCCCAAGAAGCAGCCAAGTTAGAAGTAGCCGACAATTGGGCGTTGGCCATATGATATCAATTAAAAATTTGTCTAATTAAATTTGGTAACTTGAAACAATGCCGTTGGGTGTTTGGTCGCTTGAACTCTGAACTTGCCACTGAAAGGGTTTTGGGGTATGGGGTATGTGGAGGGGGAGTGGTTAGTCGAGGTAGACTATAACAAAAGAAGCACCCACTCAAAACTAATGAAAGTTGCATAAAGAGCAGTCCACAAACTGAGCCAAAGTAAAACTCGAGTGGTAAGTGGCAAGAGGCATGTGGCAAGTGGCAGCTGCTGATGCTGCCGGCAGTTGCCAATTTGTAGTAAATTCTCAGACGGCCACGCCCATAAGATGTCAATAAATGCTGAGGTTTGGTTGTACAAATATCCAACTAACATTTTGACTACCCAACGAGACATACCTTGAGATTATGCACAGAGCGGGAAAGTGGGGGAAATGGAGAGCGGAATGGAAGAGGGAGGGAAAGGGTGAGAGAGAAAAAACACGACCTTAGACCCTGCACTTCGGTATGTTCCTTTGGCCAAGTCAATTAGACAAACACGTTACACTTCCAGACCTTTTTCGAAGCACTTCCAAACTCCGACTTTATGTTGCTGGTCAGTTATTAAGCAAAGTACCCAAAAAACTGCTAGATACTACAAATAACACTTGAACTGCAATGAATTTACAGTTGTTAGACGAAACTTGCTAAAAGAATTGCCGATTTAAACTTATTAGACTGAACTCCAAGCATACTTATACGCAGTTTAATAAATCTTGCAGTTGAAATCTATATCTGAAAGTCGATTCCGTAGGTTATATTTAAACAGGTATTTCATTTGATTATTAATGAAATCAATGGAAGCTTTCTTTGTTAACTTTGTTTAAGAAATCTCAATTAATACAAAGTATAATCAAGTTCTATAAGCTACAGTTGTTCAACCGGTTTATTTTGATTTTGGTTTAGCATAAATTACTTAGAATTTAAATTTTAAAATGTTAAACATTGTGAGATAAAAATATTTTAACGCTTCTGTTAAATCTTGAGCATTTAATTTATATAAAAATGTAATTTAATGAGATACTAAATAATTTATTTTACTACATATATTTATAAATAAATTTACTACATTTATTTGTTTGCATAAATGTTTAATTTATGAGCATATTTTCGTTGACTTTTGGAAACATTACAGTAGTTGGTCCCAAAGGCTTAACTAAGGCAATGTTCTTGTTAAGATTCTCATATTTGTAGCCAAATAACAACGAGCCAAAAGACATGCGTGGCAGTGGCAACATCTGTGGCATTTGTGACTGGAAACTCAATAAGTTGTCTCACGGGGGCAGCTTGTAGTTCCATACACATTGACGAGTTGCAAGTGGCAGCAAAGCGACGTTGGCAACAAATGAACTTTGGCTTTGATTTTGATTTTCTGCTAACTGCAAACTACAAACTACAAACTAGCAAAAGGCTGGCAGCTGACTGTCCTCGCGTGCCACCGGGGCAAGTGACCAGAAGACAGCTCCCAGGAGAAGCCAAGACAGTCTAACAACAAAGTAAGTAAGTTGTCACTAGAGTATCCGACTGTAAGATACCCAAAGTATTAAATACCACTGTGGTATAACAAATATGCCCAACCACTGGCAACAAATATACCCAACTAAACTACCTATAATGGGTATGAAAAACACAACTTGGCTAACAAAAATATGCAAATGCATGGAAGGCGGGGAGGGGAATCGAAGTGGGAACTGCTGTTGAACGGACTCCTGCTCCTGTCTAGCAACCTAACAACCATATTTGGCCACTCCGCTTGACAGACAACAAAAGCTGCCCCGACAATCCCCAACAGGACCACCTAACACTGCGTCCAGACAACAAGCTCTTAGTCCTGTCAACGTGAAGTGGATGGAAAGCAGAGGAATCATCACCGGATGAGAAGACTACTCAATCAAGTTAAATGTTTAACTAAAAGTTGCTAAAATATTAAAGGTTGTAATGGTAAGTGATAGGCTAACTAACTTACAAATCTCAAGGCTTAGGGGGAAGGTGTAATTTAGTTAAATATAAATATAAGACAGTTTCTATAGAGCATGCGATCTTCGATCTGCTCAGCTTGTGCTTCGTTTGTGATGTTTTTATACCCAGCAGGTATCGTTTTAATGGGTATTATAGACTTATGGATAACCTAATAAACTTTTTTAACTTTTGAAATGTAATTTAATAATATTTTATGAGTACATTTCTTCGTCTTAAAATATTTTAAAATTTGTATTTAATTTTACAATTTTAAATACAATATTTATCCTTTTTGTTGTTTTAATTTCTGTACCTAATTTTTTAAATCTTTGCAGTAGTATTCTAAGGAGTATCTTTCCGTCTAATCCCTTTATTTTGGGCTACTTCCTACTTGTTTTACAGATTCATCTGTAAATTCTCTGCGGCATGCAATTTTCGCTTATGCATGCACCAATTTGCGTGTGTGTGAGAGTTGTGTGTATGTGTGAGTGTGTGTGTGTGTGTGTGTGTGCGTTGCGAGTGCCTAACTTGATTTACTACTCAAAACCCACAACTCCATTTAGTCTGTCAATATGTCGATTTGGTCCGCCTCGTTTCGCTCCTTTCTTTTAGCCACGTTTGGTATTTTTTGTTTGCCTTCTTCTGCCAATCGCATGGAAAATGCGCGTTTTGGTTACAACATAGACAACAAGAATACCAACAACAACAAATAACAACAACTACGCTGAGAACAACATTGAAAACAGTAACAACTTTTGCTTTTGCTTTGTGGGTTTGCTGCTTGGTCTCAGTGGCTGTCGTCTGGTCCGTTGGGTAACCAAACCCAAACGCAAACCCAAACCGACTTCCAATCCTCGATCCCCAAGCTCGAATTGCTACCCCTTCTAACCCCGATGCGATCAAGCAGCCATCCGTTTTGTCCGACAAGACCCGGGCCATAATTGACTGGCTGTAAAATTCCTGTCATTTTTTTTGCAATGTTTTTTTTTGGTTTTTCTTGCCATTTTTCGATTTTGCAATTTGGGTGGCTCGTTTTGTTTTCTTCCTTCGTGTGGTTGTTTTTTGCGATGTGCTGGGCGTGATTTGTGGGCGTAACACTTTGTGTCTTGTCTCGGTTCCTTTTGTTGTCTCTAGCATTTGCTCTCTGACTGCAAAACATTTTAGCCAAGTTAATGGCTTAAGTTATGACCCCCTCTGCCCACCCAAAAAAAAAAACCATAATGGTTTAGAGTTGAGAAAACGCTAGACAAATGTGTAAGCTGTGATTGACATTTTGCAGGTACTTTATCTTAGAAGAATTTGAACTTGGACTTTGAAAGTGAATAGGATTAATTTGTTATGCTAATAGATTGTTAAATGGGTGTATTATAAACCACATAAGGCTATATAAATCTTAGTCGCAGCTTAGGATTTCTATAGATTTATATCTGCCCAGATCTCTAAGATATTTACTATAGTTCCTTATTATTTATTTTAAATGGTGTTCTTTAAAAACTTTCGCCTTATTCCCCATGGAACATATCGGACATAGGATGGGTGTATTATATACCACATTTGTTTCTACAAGTCTTAGCTAAAGATTATGATTTCTATAGATTTATGTCTGCCCAGAACGCTTATATATTTACTATAGTTCCTTGATTTAAAGAATTCAGACTGTTCTTTACAAACTTGTGCCCTTATTCCTCAGGGGACACATTCGTAACTGTTGATCGCTTCATTTCAAATTGTCAGTCAGCAAATAACTCCCAGTTCAACAGACATTAACTGGCATCAGCATCAGAATTATCATTATCATCATCAGTCGACGGGGGGAACTTGGCTTTTATGAAGCGTTTCTGAAGTTGTTTGGACTGTCACTCTATTGGAAGAAAGGGACGGGGACAGGAAGAGGGACAGAGACACGGACAGGGACAGGGACATGTCGAGTTGCAAGTTGTTGTCCATTGTTCTGTTAGCTGTTAGTTTAACGCTCATGGGACATGCCAAAAATTTGAATAATAATTTTATTTGCCTGAATTTGCATACGAGTTTGTCCCTCAGTTGAATTTCCGTTCTGTTCATCATCTTCATCTTCTTCTTCTTCTTCTGCTGCTTCTCCATTGGATATTTTTCTATATTTTTTTGCCCTTTGTGTAGCCAGTGGTTGACTGTGGTTGTTTGTGGTGCCTGTGGTTGCCTGTGGTGCTTGTGGTGCCTGTGTAAAGCTGACGCTGTTTGCTTACAATGTGCTGGGCATTTAAGCCATTTGACTTTTGGCCATCAAGTTGTTAACATGTGTTGACTGTGACTAAGAGCGAGTGTGACTGAGAGGGAGAGGTAGAGGGAGAAAGACGTACAGAAGTGCCTTCAGTTTATTTATTCATGCACTTAGTGAGGCATTCACCGCTTGTTGAGTCTGTGCATCAGATTGAAATTCAGTTTCAGCTACAGCTACTGGCCTGGCCCCATCTGCTAATTGCCCATTCTGTCTTCAAGCCAATCAAAGCTCAAGTATTGTTAACGTTTCTCCCACATTATTTACTTCTCTCCAGTACTCAGTGCGAAGGTCCTCGGCTCCCTGGCCAAATCAATGCGTACCATTGTTATTTGCCCGGTTTCCTCTGCTCCAGCTAAATTGAGCGTGACTGATTCTCGTCTAGTTTAGACTACCTTTCTTCTGCTCCCTCTCCTCAGCCCTCTCTCTCCCTCCTTCTCTGACTCACTATGCAAATGAGTCGAGTGCTGCAAAAGTCACAGAAGTTTGGAAAATTTATTGAAACTGTAAGTGCCAATATTTGGACAACAAAAACCGTAACTTAATTGCAAAAACATGTTGGCAGTTGTGTAATTTGGTTGTCTCTTGAGGTTTATGACCACTCGACTCTCCTATTTATTTACATCGAACTTCTCAAATAATGTACTTTGATGATGTTGTTGGTCAACTCTTGATATATTTTTAGTTCTATTTTGCAGGTAAGTCTGACTCTCGGTTCAAATGTTGTTTGCCTGCAAATTAAGCATACGCCCGGTAAAACAAAGGGAAACATTTAGCAGGTGCTCGACTTTGTTGCCTTTTCTTCTTCATCTGCTACTGCCACTGCTACTGCTGCTGACTAATGGAATATCATGTGAAGTAGCCTGGGAACATTGTCTGAAAGCATTTCCAAAGTGACATGCAACCAAATTGCAGCTTAAAAGCGCAAAGACAGAAAGAGACTGTACCTTTTGTGCTACACTGGAAAAAATTAAGTTACAAGAATATCAGGGTCGATATAAGTATTTTATAAAAGGCAACGGGTATGTATTGATTGTATAACAAGCAAATATTTGCCTTCAATAGTAGATAAAATATCCCAAATATATATTGCGAATAATTCATTGCTACATTCATATAATCGTTTTGAGATCGTATCATATTTGCTGTCGTACTTGTTTACTAAAGACCTATTTTAATAAAATAACTTCTTTAATATTTTAACTAAACATTCTTACATTTTTCACAGTGTGCTGACTGACAAGAAGTGGGCGTGGCCATTGTACAGACTACAATTACTTGACTATCTGACTATCTAACTTTCCGGCTGCTTGTCTGTCTGTCACTCTACTTTCGTCACCCTACAACGGGTATTTACACATTGTAGCAAAACATATAACAATTTCCTTAAATTAAACAAGACTTGTTCTTTTGAGACAGGGTATTAAAGTCTCGGTTTGATGCAGTTCATTTGTTTTGCCTGATTTTATATAATTTAGCCAGCGCCAGTCGAGAGTTTGGCGTTCTATTTGAAGGGGAAGACAGCGAGTCTACTTTTTTAATGCAATTAGTGAGAGCTGCAAAACATTAGGCGATAGACAAATATATATATTTATATACACACTTACACCACACATCTACACATGAAGAGTGATAAGAGAAGAAATGCTCCCTTTTTTGTCGCTCAACTCGTAATTGACGCTGAAAGGCATTGCAAATGAAGTCAACGCCAAAATGTTGTACAATTTTGGGTAAATGCAATTACTTAATCAGCATTCAAAAGCTGCAAAAATGGTCGTGGGTTAAGTAAAATACAAACAAGCAAAGGGGGTGGAGTGGGTTATGTGGTAGACTGGGAATGTAACTTAAAATCTATTTATTTCAAGTGGTTTACACAAGTCTTTTGGCCATGTCTGCAGTTGATAAAGATGATGTTGATGTTGATGTTGCTATGGCTGCTGATGTGAATCATATTCATATTCACATCTTCACATCCTCTTTGTGTTGAGCAGTTTTGTTTACCAGTTTTCCTTCTCCTGATGTGCACAGGATAAATTGTGTTTGACTAATTGAAAATTTGCATAAAATCAATTTTAATTGAAAATCTTGTCGGCAACTAGACAAAAAGAGGTTAAGTGAACATTCACATATTCATTCCAACTCACTCATCTGACATTCACTTGCCTCTCTTATGCTCATCTGCTTTGACCAGACAAATATTGGCATTTAGTTTACAGAACTTCAAGATTTCAGAGTCAAGATTTCAAATCCCATCTGACCTAAGTGCTCTGTGTGTGTAGGTGTGTGTGTGTGTGTTTGAGTGTGTTTGAGTGTGTGGTCAAAACTTAAACATTAAAAATTAAATTAAAGCCAAAAGTTTTGGTCTTTGCTGCAATTTGAGCATTTAGCAACTGGCAAATTCCATTAAATAATTTACAGTTGAGATAAAGAGTTGTTTTACCGCAGACTGACAAATTATGCCTTGAATTAATTTAATTAGTTGTTTAATAGTCTCAATTTGGAATGTAATGTATTTTTCGAGTTTTTACTAATTCAACAGCTAAATCAATCAATCAAACGACGTCAAAACTTGTTTATTTATACAAAGATATTAAATATATTTGTATTAATTAGTTTATAAATTATCCTACTATTAAATTTATTTTAACGTTTACAGAAATTTATAAGCCACAAGTTGAAATTGTTGTTGTGGGTATTATTTTTAGTTGAGCACACCTGACTGCTTCCAATTATTTATTCCACAAACACTTGACACTGAACTCAATACAACATTTATGCCAGAAATATAATAATAATAATAATAGGAATACAAATAAACTACTAACTAAATCACATTTTTCTTTCTTTGGCTTTTTGCGCTTTTCTCAGCTTTGTATTTCCCAAAATAAACCATTTCCCTGGGCTGACGATTTGACAGGTTTTCACCTACATGAAAACTGAATCACAACGGGAATGTTGACGTTGACGTCACGACGCGCGTTGCAAAGTAGTCGACAGAGCAGATATGGAAAGCTTTTCGGCACTGCTACTGGGGGCGTGGGCAGAGGCAGAGTCGGTGGCTGAAGTCTGAAGTGGCTGTGGTGTTGCAACAACCACAGCATGCCACAGCACCGCCCACTTTTGAATGTGATGTGTAAATTATGCGTAGTCCTCGCATTTGTTGTTCTTTTTTGGTTTTAAATTTCAAATGCTTTTGGATTTAGCAATCCGTAAAGGCAATGCAGCTCATTTACAAACACACACACACACACACATGCATGGACACACACTCTGCCCACCATCATGAATCACACTCAAGAGACTCAAAACAGCCAACACTCAAACACTCAGGAAGCTACGCAACAACGAATTGCATTCATTATGATTCTACGACTGCAGTTCAGTTATTCCCCTCTCTCTCTCTGTCTCTCTCTCTCTTCAACTTGCCATCTTCATTCCTGCGCCTTTCACTCACTCTCTTTGCTTGCATGGCCTGACCTTTTTGCATTTTTCGTACACCAAAAACGGCTAAAAATACTTGAATAATGTTCCACTCAATGTCTGTTGTTGTTTTTTGTTGTTACTTTGACTGCACAGATTTAATAGGATTTTAGTGCATTGAAGTGATTTTTCAATGCCGCCTCATGACTTGCACGATAATGATCACAATAATGATGCTCTTGATGCTGATGGTGTGAGTGGGAAAATGGCAAAGGGAAATAGAAAGAGAAAGGGATATGGCGGTGATTTGATTCCGTTGAGTTATGCAATGACAAAGGGAAGCGAGTGAGCTTAATGTAGGTAGAATGCGTGGACTAAATCCTTTATATGTCACATTCCCTGTTCCTATTAAAATAGACAGCCCATTAATAAGATGAACTGATTGCACTTTTTCTTCTCATTTCTCAAATGTGAGTTCTTTTGGAACTAGTTTATAAAGGAATATAAATGAAGATAAATCAATTTCATTAGAAAATATAAAAATAATAATAATAATTATAATAATAATAATAATAATAATAATAATAATAATAATAATAATAATAATAATAATAATAATAATAATAATAATAATAATAATAATAATAATAATAATAATAATAATAATAATAATAATAATAATAATAATAATAATAATAATAATAATAATAATAATAATAATAATAATAATAATAATAATAATAATAATAATAATAATAATAATAATAATAATAATAATAATAATAATAGATAATTATAATAAAACAATAATCATTACAATTTTCATTACTTAAACAGATAACAGCTAAGTACTAATTTAAGGGAATTATTTCTAATCAAATTATTTGACTAATTCATCTAATGAATCACTTAATTATTCATTGCTCTCCTTGCAGCCTGTAATTGTTAAAACAAGACTAGTTCCAATGCGTTTGTCAGCTTGATGAAAGGGTATTATATTCAAAACACAAGTGGAGTCAGGGAGATCAGGAGTAACAAAATTGAGAGAATGAAAGACAGAGAGAGAGACAATGAGAGAGAGGAGTAGAAGCCCTATAAGAGAGTGCTTTTGTTTGCAAGTTGATGTTGTGGCAAATTTATGGCTTGCCTTTAGCTACTAATGAGTTTGTCGGCATCCGTCAGTTGATCCGCTTGCCCGGCGCCTAGAAAGCAGCTTAAACCAGGGTGCTGTTCCTTAAGGACCTCCGAGAGAATTAGAAGGAGAAAGAGTGAGGAAAAGGGACTGAGAGAAATAGGCACGCACATGTAGAGTCCATAATGGGTTAAAAATGCGTAAACGATTTTGGGCGTCGTAAGCTTCTTAGATATTTGCATCAGATTTTGCCATAAATTGTCTGTGGGCGAGGTTTGTGGGCGGAACAAGCAGCCTTGGCGGAAGCATTTTGATTGATTTACATACACACAAATACACACACACATCCACACACTTAGAGGAGAGACGCAGTCGACTTCCTTTAGAGAAGTGAGCGGAGAAAAGCTGCCATCTTGTATGCTGTTGAAATTTACCATACCATAAAGCCAAAATGCGGTCGTATTTCTTCAACTTCCGGCATTAAGTGCACACACGGCAGCAAATTAATTAAGTGACGTTGCCAAAGAGCTTCGACCTGCCACAAGGACGAGGACAATTCCACTAAAGTCTCTCTCAGTGTGTGTTGTCAAATTAATTAAACGCACACCAAAACAAAAACAACAAGAATAACAGGAACTACTGCTACAGAAGAGAATAGAAGTAGAGGAAAAAGCTTAAGCCACTGCAGTTAGGAGTATTTTCCGACTTACCATTGTTTTGGAGCTTTCTGTTGGCTTTTGTTAAGCTTTCGTAATTTACACCTGTCCGTGTTGATCCAATTGGAACACAAATAAAAGCTAGCATTACTACTTACATTCAATTAGGTTCCGAATACTGAACTGGTTACAAACTAATCCTATTTCAATATACACTAGGCATCTAGGAGTGCATCTCTTGCCATTTAAAGTGCATTTAACTAAGGGGTTAAATTTGAATTACAATTACAAAGGAAAACTTTTATATTAAATCTATTTCTTTGTAAAATATTAATTTATAGTTATACATAACAGAGTTTTGTAGCCTACATTTGTAGATTAAGTGTAATTAACCCATTTGGTATCACTTTTGAAACCAAAATCACTTATGCGCTCCATTGCCACAAATTTACATATGTTGCATACTTTGTGGGGATTACAAAACATTTTCTCACATCGTTTTGAGTGCGAGAGTGTCGATTTCAAATCTCGTTTAAAACTCTAAAAACTAAGCCCAATTGTGTCGAAGCAATCAAATGCTGGCAATGTTTTCAATACAGACTAAGCTCCAAAATTGCTTTTTAATGCCTTGGAAGCTTTGGACTGAATATGTATAGAAGTACATATCAATCCCTCTTCGCATCAGGGTATGCTCTTCACCCTTACCACTCCCGTTCTCTCCTTCCATTTTTGTATCTTTCAGTTCATAGTTTGCCTAATTTCCGACCCAACTAAGCTGCTTGGCAATCCTCTCGCATTTTACAATCATGTCACTGGAGCATTTTCCCACAGAATTTTCCATTTGGCGTGAATATGTTGTCCCCGCACATTTCCCACTCCCAAAAAGCTGTTAGAGTTGGCGAGTTTTGGGTCTAGGGCAGTGGATAATGTTTTAGTATTTTTGATTTTTTGTACGAATGCGAACTTAAATGCTAAATGGCAATGACGAAAGTATCTTTGAGATACAAGTGCAAACTGTGGTTGGAAATATGAAGCTTAGTTGCAAATTCCCATCAAATAACTTCTGACAGACTTATAAATTCTCTATAAGCAAATTAAATAGAATTACGTTAACTTGTTATTTAAATGTTTCAGATTACCACAAAGTATTGAATAAGTTTAATTTGATATTTTCATTAACTAAATTGTGCTTTACTATAGTATATTAACAAGTTTCCGCTGCTGCTTTAAGTATGTGCAGTATATTATCAAATATTTATGAAAATAATTAAAACACATTTGAGGATAATCATTAAAAGTTAATAAATAATTTGATGTGTGTAATAACAGCTTGGATTTTAAGCAATTAGTTTCAAGCAAGAATTCTGCACAGATAATTTAGATAAATGTTTTAAATTCATTTAGTATTTAGTTCACAATTTTCTTCTGGCCAAACACATCCGGTCAGCAACACACACACTCACACAGACGCACGTGCATGAAAGATGTAAGATGTAACATGCAACAAAGGCCCTAAGCTGCCCCAATTAGCCAGGCTCGAAGGCTGCAGTGGATGCCACTGCCAGTCGACTGCCAGATTACTCACATAAAAGCACAACATACTTGTGTACTCCCAATTACATAACCGACTCGGACTCAGACTCCCTACTTCATGCCACATGCTGAATGCAGTTGCAACTTCCACTTGCTACTTGCCACTTGCCACTTGGCATTTTGTGTGGATTCTTCGTGTAATATTCCCATTTGGGTCAAGTGCTGGTTCCGGTTGCTTCTTCTTCAGCTTGTTCTTCTACTGCTGTTTCTGAGTGCTAAAATTACATTTAAAATATTTTATTAAAATTCTCACATGTAAGCCACGCCCACAGGCTGCTTTATTCGCCCCTCTAGCTACTGTTGTTCATGTAACACTTTTCATATTTAATTCAATTCTTTGCCAGCTTTTTTTTTTTTAGTATTTATTGTTAAAAACATCTCTCTGCTTGGAGCATTAGACGAGCATCTAATGCTGCCAGCTTCTGGCCATGTGTGCTGGCCATGTCGTTGGTCATATTGTTGGCCAGTTTGCTGGCCACTTTGCTGCTCTTGCTGCTGTTCACTTTTGCGGCTTTTATGCGCTGGGCATTGCATTAGCTGCAATTAATTAAGTTATACTCTGGGAATTACTTAAGCTTGGCCTGGCTTACAGTAAACAGTTCATAAGTATGTCCCACATGTGGTAATAAATAGTATCTCTTACACCCGATGGCTTTTTTACTCTTCTTGTTATTTTGTCAGTGTGCTAAATACATTTAATAGACTGTGAGTTACCCTAGCTAAAGAATTTATTCAATTTAAAATGAATGCTTAAAGTGTTTAGTTATTTTTCATTTATTTTAAAATATTTTAAAAATATATTTTATATATTTTCATTAAGAATCATGTACCAGTTTTCAACACTAAATATTTTTGTTTAATTTAAATCATAAAACAAATCCCTTACTCAGCTGGTTTTCCCTCAAAATGCCTGAGTTATTGAGTAAACATTTTGCGTGCTCAAAGACTCAAACACCGCGCATTGAACACGTTTTTCATTTGCCCAAAAACTTAATCCATGTTTGACAACAGATGAAAATGGATGTCCAATTACAAATGAATAAGCCAAAGCCGAAGCCGCAGTCGAGTTGCAGTGCAAATGCAGTTGCCGCAGTTGCAGTTGCAAGTCCCTGCAGCTAAATCCGTATTCTCATTCGCATTCCGTCAAGTAAATCCGCCATTGTCGCTCGGCAAAGCAAATGTCAATTGTGTGTGTCTTGGGGTTGAGTGCTGAAAACATGCGAGGATCAGGACGAATAGCCGGATGAGGATAAGAATGGAAATGGGAATGGCAATGCGGATGAGAAGGAGAATGAGAATGAGGGCTGCAGAGCACATTCAACAAATTGCATGTCAACAGCTACCGCAGGGTATTATCCCCGCTGAGGAGAGCCAGGCCCAATCCATTCAATGCGGGATTACACTTGACAAAAATAAAATAAAATGGAAGAGAAGAGAAAAACAAACTTAAAAATAATCACTAAAAATAGAAATAGAAAAATATTGTTTGAATTTGCATTGCGAATCAATCGAGCTTGTAATTCTGAGAGCTCTACAGCTGTTCCTTGGGAATGCAGTCGAGTATAGAATTCTAGATATTCATTGTTGTAGTTATTACTGGTATTACTATTTTATGGCCCTCCAACTGCTGTTTACGAGCCGTCCAAAGCGCCATTGTCAACAAGGTGAGTTCATAAATTAGTTCGAATCGCTCGAGTTGTTGTCGTTTCAAAGTACCAAACTAATTGTTATCTTGTTGGGTGTTTATCGCCTAACCAGAGTTCTTCTACGTTTTCATTTACCTCTTGAAACTAATTAAGTTTCCACAGTTCTTTTTCTCCAAAAAAAAGTATTAAAAATAAAAACGAATTCCAGTCACTGGCTATACATTTTTTCTGTTTTTTTTGGTAACGTTTTTATGGCTTTATTTACGACTTTCGCTTTGAGCGCATTGTGTGAATTTTGTTGAGTTTCTTTTAATGCTTCTTAATTCTAATTACCACACGGTCCGTCGACTGTTCATCTTTGTCTGCTAACTGCCCACTACTATTCTATACCCTGCAAACAAGTACAACTGTAAGGGGTATACCTCTTGAAACCATTATTTAACTTAACATTTTACTAACTCTAATCCCAACAAAATCTGTTTAAAATAGTGTAATTTATTGCCAAGTATTTGAATTTCTTTACAGGATATCTGCTAGTCCATCATATGAAACTATTTTTGTGTCTTATTTGTAGATTCTCTTGACTAATTTTTAGTTTACGACTTTTTACATTTTAATGGCGCTGTCGATCCGTTAGCAAAGGGCAAAAAGCGCTTAAAATTCTCATCATCGCCCATCAGTGGGAAATGCAATTTGAGCATCATTAAAAATAAAGTCAGCTGCACTAATTTCATCTCTTAATATCATTTGAAACACCTGAACAACCAAATGAACAAAAATCAACTATACAACAAAAACCTGGCCACGAGAAAGCGTTAAAATAACAAGTAACGAGCATCTCGTGGATACGCGTTCTCTTTGTGCTGCATCTCAGATACTTTTGTTCCAGAACAATTCTCTATGCTTCATTTTCTTATTATATGGTTTATTTGATGTTCTTTAAATGAGCAATGAAAGCAGATTGAGTATGAAATACTTTTATTAACCATACAAAAGCTGATTTATTTGATCGGACAACAAGAAGTTTGAAGTCTTTTGATTGAGATCTGTCTTCTTTTAGCTCTTTGATCCACAAGCGTATCTATGATTTGCAGGCTGTCTTGGTTATTTGACAGTGGATGTCTCAAAGTCTGCAACTCTTGAGTGAGACAAAGGAAAACTTAGTGGAAATTAAAAATAGAAGTAAATTTTAAAAGAAAGTATTAGATATTTTGGTATTAGTAGCAGAAATGAGAGAAATAGTAGTGGGAAAGTAGTAGAAATTCGTGAAGTATTAGTTAATATTAATATATTTGTTGTTTAATAAAAAAACAGCAGAATTACTTTAATAAACGCAGAAGATGGTAGAAAATCAGTAAAAGATTTTTGAGAAATAGTTGAAGAAATAGAGAAATAGCAGTATTAGCAGAAATGGAAAAGGAAGATTTGGAAAAATATGTTATAGATGCTAAAAAATAGTAATAGATGTTAAAAAATAATAAAATTAGAAGTTAGATAAAAGTCAAAAGATGCTAGAAAAATAGTCGTTGAATTTAAAATTAAAGTACATTTCTGAAAATTATTGAAAAACTACTAAATGTTTCTTAGAATATGTAAAAATTAATTTACTAAATTTGTTATTTACCCTACATTTCCCAAATATCTCCCGTCTGTCACTTTCTCTCGTTTAACACATATAAACAACTCTCCCATTTTAACTGACGTCATAATATTCATTTTATTAGCCAAAACACTTTTGAGAATAGAGCCAGTATCAAAGGGGGAAGGGGAAAGCAAAGCTAATCCATGTAACTGTCATGTAACTAAACCCTGTCTGTGTATCTGAGTGCGTATGTGTTTCTCAGTCCGTGTGAGTGCTGCTTAATTGCTAGGATGCTGGCAATATAGTGAAGCATGCAACAGTTGCAGCTCCACTTGTTGTGGGGGAAGGGAGCGAAATGAATTGAAGCACAAATTATTTGTGCAAACAACGTCAAGTTCGCTGCACATTTGAGCATTCAATTAGCAGAAACTAACGATGATGATGACGTTTAGAATAACGATGATGATGATGGTGATGATCATGTTTGTCGTTAGCCACAACGTAAATAAATAAAATCATATTTAGAATAACATTAAAAGCTGAACAGCATTTAGAATATGCAGATGCTTTGCCACTTGACGCCTTGGGTGACATTTACAAGCTCAGTCATGTCACAATTTGAGTGTGGCGCCCCCTGGCGTTCAGATGACGTGCCTGCTCTGTGCAGTTTTTTGATAACAAAAATTACAAAAAGAAGAAAATGAAACAAACTTAATCACATTAAGCGCTCAGTTGTGTAAAGTGTCATAAATCAGTTCAAGTGTTGGAAAATGTTCGCACGAAAGTGTTGACTAATGCAGTGTCACAAGAATTAGCCAAGAGCGACAGTGCAGGAAAGGGAAAGGTAAGGGGAAAGGGTAAGAGAGACAGAGTCACATGCAGTTCCATAAATAATTGTCCAAATCCCTCAGATTACTCGCATGCAGTTGTCATAGAAAACTTTTGTGGTAACTAATTGCTAGTAATATGGATTTTTGGGTTAACAACCAGTTTAGTTTGAGCTTTAAAGCTGATTTAGCATTTATGGTGAACTCTGGATAGAATGCAGTGTAGTTCTATGAGCAGAATAAGCAAAAATACGACGCTAATTAAGGTAGTCTGGAATTTTAATTGTTTTATTTTTCAACCACAGCTATACACTGTATAATAAGTGCTCAAAGTATACCCTGTAATTCGAAGTTCATAGATTTTCCCATTAAAAGCCTGTGTTCACCCTGCTGTTAATAGCGTAAAGAGAGTTTTAACTAATGGTCTGCTCACTTAATCAAATCTTGTCGAAACTGGTCACACTGTTATGTGAAACGCCCTCTTTAAGCCACGACAACTTCTGATGCTGACAACTGCAGCTTTGATAACGAGATTACAGAGAGTGCAGCCCAAAATTGAACTTGACTTTGGTCAACTTGTTATCGAGGGCGGAAAGAAATATGGTGGGTTGCGGGAGTGTTAGTGGGTGTGGCAGACGGGAGTGCATATCAGAGAAATCTCAGCACACACTCTCAGCTTTTAGCTCTCAGCTCTTGGTTCACAGTGCAGACACATGTCATGTCCTATCGTGATTTTTATGCGCATGTTGCCTTGAAGTATGCATTAAAAATATGCCTGTCGTTGATGTGTTTGTAATCTCACACACATACACAAACACACACTTACACTTATCCACACATTTATCCGAGCATTTCGCATCAAGCAGCAAATAAACAAACAAATTTCCTGTCGCTGCACGCAGCACGCACTTATCCTGCAGCTGACACTTAACACTTGAGCGCCTGACAGAGAGTGCGAGTGGGACAGAGGGGGAGATGGGGAGAGAAAGGCAGCGAAAGAGAGTGCAATATGCTTATCGCTTCAACAACAACAATTATGGTTTATTATTGCTTGGGAAATGAATTTCCCTTCTGCACAATTTACAACTGCCGAACTTTTTCCCGATTCTTCACCCTCTGCAGAAATTGTGAATTACGATTTGCGATTCCGATTTGTGATTGTGATTTGTGCATTCGATTTGAGTGGACAATCGAATTATTACGCCTGACATTTCATAGTTTCCCTTCGCTGCTTTCTTTCTTCTTACATTTTGGAGATCCTTTTTTACTTCACTTTTTTTTGTTGTTGTGTTATTATTATTTTATGGACCGTTGCTGCTCATTTGTTGCGGACACGTTTTTCCGTGCACCGTGAGAGAAAATCGTGAAAAGTCTTTCAAGTGTGAATTAAAGTGCGATTCCTGATGCACGCTCACAGCACGCTCGTCTTTAGCAAGGCAAATAAAAGTGCGGAAATTCAGAAAAAAAAACTTATTTAAAATTATGTATTACACCAACTAGTGAATACTCTAAAATTTACAAATGATTTAAGCTGAAATTCAAATAAAGCACTACTTTTAACAGATTATAATCTCACCATGTCCCTATTCTTAAATATAAAAATATTTTATTTATTTATTTTGTATTAATTATTATACAAAATATAATTTAATAATTAACTGGTAAGGAGTGCTAGCAACAAAGGCCATCGACTCGATAAATATCTTATATTTTATTGAGCTTAATATTAAAATAAAATATTCCAATTCATCATTTTTCAGTACCAAATGTAAGCACCCTTTAAGTTAGAGTATATGAAATACTACCAGACATAGTAGTCCCTGTCTCTGTCTGTGACGTCGCTGAGTGGCAGCTTCCTCTCTGCGTATTTATTTGTGGCACATTGTCGTCGCCTTCTGTCTCTGTCTCCTGCTCATCTACATCACTTGCTGAATCCCAAATCTCATCTCGTCTCATCATCTTTATCATCCTCGGCGCTGTTGTCCTCGACGCGTGTGCGCGAGGTTTATTATTTTAATATTTCCTGCGATATTTCTTTGCCCATTTTTGTCATTTCCATCTCTGCATCTGTTTGCAGTCAATGAAAAGAGTTTGCGTTGGGGTAAGAGTTGGTATTATGAATGCCAGAAGCTGTTTTTAATAGAGTCACAAAAATTAATAGCTATTCATCAAAGATTGTATAAAGAGAAGTTATAAATTTGAGTAAATAAATTAAGTTAGCATACATTTAAATTTTAAATAAATTTATATGTCTACAAAAAAAAAAAATTTATTTTAAAAAAGTAAATTGTTCAGTTTATCTCTAACTAAAGACGAATACTTGAATAGTATCAATTTATTAGATATAATGATATAATATTATCAATAAATATTTAAATATTATATTTATATAATTTTGGGTAAAATGATACTACTGCAGACGAAATATATATATTTTATTAAATATTAAAGTCAAGTTAATTTATCGATAGAAATATTCGGCTTCAGTCTCAATCTTCTAAGTTATGAATTCTTGGTGCTCCTATTGCCAATCCTATGCCGTCAATTAGTGAGTCAAGTTTCCTGCCAGCTGAAATCCTATATCCATTCTAATTTCAGTACCAGTTTCTAATTCCCAGACTTGGGATGCTAATTTCTTGGACAATCCTTAGACTCGCGACGTCGGCTTAGTGATGATTACACAATGACTTGACAATTCAACTGTGTCCATTCAAACATTATTTACATGTGAGTGTTATTCATGTATGTTTTTCGAGTGCAGCCCTCAGAAATCCAAAATCAGAACTCTCCGAAACTCAGAATTTCGAATTCTACGTAGCAGTTTTGTTTGTGCAACGTCGTGCGTCGCTTGTTTTTTGTTTTCTCATCACTTTTTGTTGTTGTTGTTGAAAAAGGTGCAGGGGATTTGTGAATTTCGAGTTGTATTCGAGTATATTTTGGGTTTTTGTTTGTTTGCTGGCAGCAGGTCATGCGGCACATGCAACACACAATCAACACACACACCAGAAACAGCTAAAGGAGTTCCCATTACAATCTTCGAATCGAAACAGCATCCACGCCGAGAACTGAGAATTGAGTCGGAGAACTGAGAACAGAGATTGAAACCGAGACCAAGACCAAAACCAAAACTGCGACTGCGACTGCGACTCGAGATAGGAAGAACTGTGACTTGTGGAGAGTTCGGCTTTTGTTTGTGTTCAGTTCCTGGCGGAGTTTTGGTTTTTCTTTTGGATTTTTATACGTTTGCTGTAACCAAACAAATGATCATAAAAAAACGTCTGTTGTTGTTTTTATTTTAATGCCCTGAGCACGCTGCACTTCAAAGACGAATCGCCGATCCTTAAATCTGACCAAGCGGAGAGCTCGTTAGTTTGGTTTTGGTTTTTTGATTTACTTTTCGATTCGATTCGATTCGTTTTGTTGTGTTTTGTTTTGTATTGTTTTCTTGTGATTTGCTTGTTGAATTTTCTAGTTAACGCATTGCCGTTCATTGCATTTAATGAGCTAACGCACACACAAACGGAGGAACACACTCACCGATGCCTGATTGTCATTTCTGCCTATAATAAATCAATAATTAAATATTATAAATCGACGTTTAGTGGAACGTGTGAAAATCCTTTGACTGTGCAAACAAAATACGCAATATTCTCTTTCTATTGTCCATTAATCGATGGCACCAGCTCACAAACAACAACAAAGAGGGCCAATAGCAACCCTTAAACCCATCAAGGGAGGGGGAAGGGGTAGGGTAGGGAAAGCCAGAGGAGATTGCTGTGGTCTGAACTAGTTCCGGTCTTTGTTGTTGTCTTTGGCTTAATGTGCTCATTAATGCGCCAGTCTCTGTCAAATTGTGATTGCATTTTCATGCGCGTTTTCCCACTGCCAACGGCACTCCCACTCCTCCTCCAACTCCCACTTTCCTCACATCCTCATTTTCCATTTATCATCTCTCATTTCGCATTCGGAAATTTGTGATTTTGAATTTTGATTAGAGATTAAATTGTCTCTGGCGATTAGCATCAACCCAGAGCAGTAGCTGGAGAATTGTGCAAACAAGCGTATGTTTGCATTAGCTTCGAAATTGCAACAACCGTTGCCACTACCCACTGTACAGTGTACACTGTACACTGTACACCCCCCTCACCTTTCCCTTCCCACTCACCAAGCTTAACCCACCCCCTGGCAGCACTGCACTCCCTGCATGTGTGAGTCCAGCTAGAAGCAGAGTTCCACTGAGAGAGACCACCACCAACTGCATGATGACTTGAGCAGCCAAAGGCGCACTTTGTGCATCGTTTCATTTGCTTTCTGCTCATTAATTTTGCGGTTTTTGTTTTTCTCCCCACGCTGCGCTACACTCAGTGTGGCATATCGACAGCCTTGAGTAATTTTAAGCAGTTCTTCAAAGTATTATTTAGCTATCAGTTGTTTGAAAGGAATATTTAAACATAACATTCATTATTAACTATTAAAAGTTTAAGTATTAAATAATTTTTTTTTTATATTTTTAATTACAATTTAGCTTAGTTAAAGACTGAATTCCACAATTTTAATTTTAAGCTTGCCTTAAAACATTATACCACAAGTAAAATAGCTTCGATTTAACTCTAATAATATACAAATATTATTATTATTATTAAAGTAGCACCATAGTAAATAAGTACCACCATGTTTATATATCCTTCCAACTACAACCCTACAGTTACCCTATACAATAATTATGCCCTCAATGCTCAAAGTTTCAGATAAACGTTTGTGCCGGACTTAGGAATATAATCCTTAAATTATTACAAAAACAACAACTATTTGCCCAACGGTGCAAATAAAAACGCAACGATTACGTGTGAATAAGCCAGCGAGGTAGCAACCCTGGCAACGCAGGCGGTCGTTAAGCATTTTGCGGTATTGTGTGGCAACCTTGCGTGCAACAACTGAAATTATGAACTACAATTATGAGAGATCTCTAGCTCTAGCTGTCCCACTCAGTACACACTTCCCTCACTATCTCCCGCTTACTCTTAGGGTTACCCTGGCAGGATGATTAGCTTTTTGGATGCGTCACGGGAATTGCTGTCATTAGAGTTTATTCAGGAACACGACCGCAGTACATACGTCCATGGGAGAATATATGGTTCGTACGTAGTTGATGCGGTTACGCCCCTTTTCCGCCCCTAGCTTCATCACGTTGTTTTCCCCGCTGTTAATAGAGGTTTTTCGGTGCAATTATGAGGCAATTAAAAGAGCTTTGCGCAAAATATTTTCCAACCGCAATTATAGAAAAATTATGCAAATTTTCCCACAGCAATGGAAACTATAAAAACGGCTGAAAATGAGGGGAAAGTCTAGAATGCTGGGTGGCAAAGGCCAATTGTCAATCAGCCTTGTGAGAAGAGCCCGACACGACTGTCAATCAGCATTAAAAATCAATAGAAGACTGCAAAATGTTCCAATGTTTGGCGAAATGTGAAAACAAAGTGAAATTTGTTGTTTCAGCCTGAAGGACATTGCTGTGTGTGTGACAAAATTGTGCAAGCAAAAATGTTGGGAGTAGGAGCAGAAGGAGGAGTATGGGTTGGGGTAGGAGTAGTAGCATCAGGAATAACAACAGCCCCGGGCTAAGGATTATGAGCGTAAATTAACCCTTATTGCCAAAAATATGCGACAGCTGATTGACAGACAAATGACAGGCACATAAAATACGCACACACACATAGACTACAGTAAACATCCGCATACAAGTACAAACACAAACTGTACTTATGCCAATGAGAGGAGATATAGCACTGGAAAAGGGACAAAAACTGGTCTTTGATTTGATTTGATTGAATTTGATGTACATGTGTTCAACATGACACTTAGTAAGGGCTTAAATGTGTTTAGACTTTACAGTGCTGTCAAATGAAAGAGACACACGCAACTGAATCAGCTGAAATTCCCAATTTGTATGTCAAAATTGAAATTGACATTGAAATACAGTTAATGCCATACATTTAGATATTAAAGAAATGTGGCTGTCGAGTATTGAAAGTAAAAGTTTTTAAGGGAATGATATATGATTTTAAATGGGAATAGAACTGATAGAGAGATAATGGTATTATCTTTGGTTAAAATAATAATAGTTTAGTGTGAGTCAGTTTTTATATAAGTTTAAGGCACCAGTGAAAACTAACTAAATTGTATTTTATTTATATATAAATTATTTTATTTTATTTATTTATATTTTCTACATTTTGTCCCCCAATATTCGGACTTATTCGAGCAGTTCACTTTTTAGTTAGACATTTAAATTTATTTAAAGTTTCATTCTTCCGAGCTTAAAAACTTCTGTAAGAATCACTAAGACATGGAGAACCGATAAAATCTTTTATGATATTGTTACTACATACTCATATTAGGCAATTGGTCCAAAAACACTCTTTTCAGGCTGCGACGAGAAGGACTTGATGGAAAATGTAAAGCAATAGCTAATAAATTAACTCTAAACACTTCCATTTTCTACAATCCCAACTGTTAAAATCAAGACATGACTGAGTTATAAATGTTTTCAAGTCCCATAGTTTTAATAACTAAATAATATTATAGAAGTAAACATCTTTTCACAAATTCAAAGCACTGTAACTAGTACAAAAACTGTTTTGCATTCAAATAACTTGTTAATTGAAAACTTTCATTGAGTTGTTGACAATATTATTGAAACTTTCACGCTTGAGTAAACCAGAAAAAAACAAGTCTCAAATGCAGCGTGGTCCATTAACACGCACCTAATGAAGTGTTTTAATTTCTGCATAAAATTATTATAATCAGCTGAAAATTCAATACAAATTTGTGATAACTTCATTGGGCCACTAGAAAGAGTTGCCAGCCACAATGTAAATTTGTTAAACACCAAACGAGAAACTTAAGTTAAGAAGACGATGATGAGGCTGATGAAGACATTAGAGTCGGTCACAGTTAGCAGTAAAGATATGGGAAATGCCCAAAGATAAGAAAGAGGAAAAGAAAGAAAAGAAAAGCCAAACAATAGTGTCACATTTGGTGCCCACGGGTTAAGACGTAACAGAAATTGATGAAGTTTTTCGGTGTCTGAGATTCGACTTGGATTGGATTAGTTTGTTGGAATGAATGGAGGTGCTGGAGAGGTGGGACTATCAATTTACATAACATTCTCATTGATTGCTGCTGCAGCCCAAAACTTATCAGCAGCTAATCAGCAGCAGGCGGCCAATGTCAATTTGAGATCTCAGCACCTCGTTTTGTGGAAGCTGCACGCTCCATGCTGCATGCTACACACTGCTACATGCTGCACACTGAATGCATGTGGAGTGATAAATTTTAACAACCTTTGTTTGGCTGGCAAACAGGTGAAAAAAGGCCAAAAGGGGCCAGACATCATACTGTGAGATGCCCGTCTATCCCTCAGTCCTGCTGTCTGTCTGTGTGAGATGAAAAGCAGCTTTTAATTAAGCCAACCCCATGGAACGAACTCAAATTGTAACACACAGGTGCTCGGGCTGATCAGTTATCCAGTTGTTTAGCTGTCCAGGTGTCTACCTGTCCATAATGGCTTTGTCTGGGCATATTAGTCGTGTCGTGATTTGGGCCAACACCTACGGTTCACAGCTCGTTCGTTCTATAGTCCATCGTTACATCATTTCGATATTGGTCTTTTCTACATTATAAATAGCTCAATTATGCAGCTAATAATATCTATAATTCCCAGACATTTCCCTTGGGACTTTGCCCTCGCGTTACGCCTACTTAAAGATCAAGTCTTCGTTTCTTGAGTCGCATTTCTAAGCTGATTTCAGTGGCATTCAGTGAAGCTGCTTAAAATGCAAATGAAGTGCCTGATTGGTTTTGGTCTTGATCTTAAGATCCGGCTTAGACATGGCCCTCTACCATAACGCGCTCAAGCAGGCACTTAACTATGTTCTGTACATGTTGAGCCACTAATTAGACCAAAAAACAGCCTACCTACGTCTAAATTCTAAAGTCTAGAGTCTAGTGTCTAGACT
The DNA here is from genome assembly GCA_035046005.1 of Drosophila acutilabella. NCBI lineage: Eukaryota > Metazoa > Arthropoda > Insecta > Diptera > Drosophilidae > Drosophila > Drosophila acutilabella. The sequence goes on along the minus strand of JAWNOK010000027.1, from coordinate 109,960 downwards.
GTAGGCAACAGGTTCCTAATTTCATAATCCTCTTCGCTGTGATTTGCAATTATATTTTATTTCTTTTGTTCGATTTTCCAGGTTGATTTGCGGTGCTGTTTATTAGATTTGCCAGCTTCTCCTGCCACTCATTTCTCCCTCTGGACTCAATTGGAATTTCGCGTCTATATTGACAATGACTTGGCAAATTTTCATGCCGTTTGCTTTGCTTCCGGCGTAGCGAGAGATTCACAGTTGCAGGTACTTGGATTGGAGATGACACTGTGATTTCCCAATCAAAATGTTTTGCCCAGAGTTATCCTATCGAATTTCCTAACAACTAACTGCGAAATGTGCGTAGTGTCAGCTCTAATGGAAATCATTTTCTTTATAGATATATATATTTTCATAGAATTTTCCGTTCACACCGCGACATAATTAAAAGTGAATGGAGCATTTCCCTCAGGCGTATATATATAAAGTATATTTTCCTCCGTGGGTAAATTGATATTCCTGTCATTGGCATAATGATTTCATCTACTGCTTTTACTTCCGCACTCTTCTTCCCAGTGCATCCTGTCTGCGGTTTGCCATATTCACAGGATATTAAATTAAAGAATGCGAACATTTTTACAGAGATTACAACGAGGCAGCTCAATGATAGGAGCTGCCATTTAATTGAGTTATTAGACGATCCGACGGAACAAAGAGCGAACATAAATTAAAAATTGTAAAGAAAAAAGTAGGAAGGACGAAGCGATGACTTGACGATGAAGATGCTGGCAGGATTTCAGAAAACACATTTGGGAAACACATGTTAAAAGGAGAAGTAGACAGATAAAAGAAGGTTGAGGACGGGGACAAGATTGAGGCGCAAAACAACAAAGGACCTCAGGCCAGCAGGCAGCTGAGCTGAACAGTTGGAACTGTGCCTGATGCAGTCATCGCCGTCCTGTCAACAGGATATGCATGAGCGCTTTGAGCATTTCACACCTACAATGCACAACAAAGAAACAACCCATGGCTGCCCATCGCTCGATCTGAGTATCAGCTGCCGCAATTGAGACACCGATTACACGAGTGAGTCCTTTTTTTGCGGCTCTAAACCAAAAGCCAAAAGGAACAGAAACGAAAAGAAACAAAAAAGAATGAAAGGAAAATAAAACCACAAAGACCACAATGAACAGCGGGTAGGGAAGCAGGAGAAGAAGAAAGTAGGAGTTGACATAAAAATTGAAAATCAGCCTCGGGTTTAACATGATTGATGGCCATGATTGAGCAGAAGCCACAAAGTCAAAGATGCAGTTTCGCTTTAAAAAGGATTCAAAAGTCGAAAATCTGGTAGTCAATTGCCGTTATGATTGATAAGTTCCGAAGTAAAAGTAGGTGTGAACAGCAGTAGGAGTAGTCGGAGTTGTAGGCGGAGAATGTGGAGGAGAAGGATACGAAGCCGAGTAAAGTGCTGCAACGCCCTTAGGCAAATGAAGGATAAAGGATGCCAGCTTAAGGAGAAACTACTGCTCATTTGATACGTGATTCGAGCACAAGTGTTGTGCATTTTCCTGGAAGACAAAACTGCTATGCAGTCAGTCCACAATTGGAGCGAAGGGAAACTAATTAAATTGATAGAATTAGACAAAAGGGTCTCATGTCCATTTCGAATTCCCTTTGGGTATTAGTTATTACTTATCATTTGTTAGAAGTATCGACAAGAGACACGGCTAGCACCGGCTTAGCATATACACTTACTCATATGTTTATATGATGGATAGCTACTCAGGGGGGAGCAGATTAAGACAGACAAGGATGTATTACCTTGCTGACAGATTTGTGGGAATTCCTTTACAGAAAAACTGAAGCAAAAGTGATCATTTAACAAATATGCCTTAGTTGAGGTACTTGGAATAGGCACCGTTACGTATACTTATATATTAAATTAATTACAATACGAATTTGGAATGGATAATGAAATTCTGTGGTCATTATCAGACATGCCGAGCATGTACGAAATGAGCCACAAATGTGGCCAATGTAATGAAACAAAGTAGCCAGCGAGGCATATGATGAACAATGCCACAATGCCAGCAATAAACGGGTGGGGGGTAGGGTGGGGTAGGAAGGAGGACGAGCAAGGATAAACAGGCGAGCGTGCATTGGCAGCGCATAAATCAATGGAGCATGTAGCGGCCGACACTGGACAGGAAGGATACTCCGGTGACCAACAGATGTGAGCATGTGAGCTGAATTAAAAATGAGTGGCCAAAAGGAATCACAGAACTCGGGAGACTCAGTCTTCCACTCGGACTCAGACTCGGACTCGGATTCAAACTTGGACTCCAACTAGTCTTCACTGGGGCGTAAAGACAAAAGGGACGACTATGAAGACGACGAGGGTCAACTTTCTTTGGGAGTGGGAAAAAGGTAACCTTGCTGGATTTACTTTCCGCCTTTGTCGCTGCAGGACATCTTAAGGACTTAACTTACTTTAGTTTCGAGCGGTCCAAGACAAACCTAAAGATGAGGCAAACGAAGCAATAGATTTTTTATGTTTGGGATTTGTGTGTGTCCCACAAGTCTTATGAACGTGTGTCTAGTGCAGTTGACATTTAATATGGCATTATCCTTGCGCCGCTGAGTTATAAATAATGTTACATTCTGCCATTAAAAACATAAAAAAATAAGAAAAGGGAAAAAGTCCCACTCCCCACCAAACAGAGCAGTAGTCCAAGTCTCTTTAAATGAGGGGTTCAGTATTTGCCTCGAAGGGTTTTTCCCCCTCAGTGTTATCGATGCTGGTCAGTTGGTCAAGCAAAATGAAAATAACCAAATAAACTGGAAACCAATTTTGTTCCCAATAATACGTACAAATATCGATGTCAGCTATGGAGGGTAACATTTATTTAAAAAGTGAAATATGTACGAGTATATTCGCTTCAGAAAAGAAACATATTTTGAATGCCTACATTGTGTAGTCAAATGAAATGGTAGGAAGATGGGGTAAAAGACGCTTGGATAACCAATAAAGATTAGTTGGATATTTGTCGAACAACCCCGTTTTGAATTATGTATTACAAAACTTTTTTTTAGTTGCTAACAACTTTAAAAGTATCTTCAAAAAATATCTTTAAAGGATGAGCTTATGAATTGAAGACGAGGTGATAAGGCTGATAAAAAACTACCCATCCTAATCAAGTCTTAGATGATTTCTTTAAATATTTTCACCAAAGATTCCTTACTCAATTCAGTTCCTAAAAATTCTAATAAAATATAAATTCTTTTGAAAATTAGTTTTCCAAAAAGCAGCACAACAGAAGTTCTTATTTTGGGTATTCTAATGTGTGTTTTCATCTCTTCGAGTGTTAACAGCTCAACGCCCTTGGGGGGAAATACGAGACTAAATACTTTTAGTGGCAGTGTTGTGTAATGCTACACCCTAAATACGCCGCCACTGTAAAAATCCATTTCATATGCTTTGATTTATATTTATGCGCTTGTTTGCTGGCGCTCTTTAAAGTCACTGGCCGTGTAGAAGATTTATGATTGTCCAGTCGGTAGAGGAAAACAAGTCCTGAGTGGATCAGGGACTGCTCCAAACTAGTTACAGCTACATGTGTGTGTGTGTGTGTGTGGATAATGTGCATGGTAATAAGCGTGTGATGGCCTAAGAGAGTTGCTCAAACAGAGCTGCTAATGAGCTGTACCCCTGCACCTACTCCTGCTCCTTTCCCAGTAGAAGAGACCCTGACAGGATGTATCCTATCCAATTGCCAGTTGTGCTGACATTTAAAATATAAACACGAGTTGCTGGCGTCCAATTTCCAACTGACACAGTCAGTTCATCAGTCCGTCCGACGGTTGTCTGTCCAGGCACATGCTCAGCCGCTGCCAGAGGCACCAGACATGTCTGGGCCTGTCTGGGTTGCGAGAGTGTTGAAACTTCGCGACGCAGTTGACACTTTGACGGCTCTGAAACTCGCGCATAAAATTATATAGCCTGGGAAATCAAGTGACTGGCACTCGGTGACGCCACGACGCACAGGATACGCAGGCTACAGAGGACTCGAGTTGGAGGTTCTAGTTTTGTTTTTCTTTTTTTGGGTGTTATGTTGCACTCTCTGCCATTAGGAAGTGACAAGAGCCACAATAGCAGCAAGGACATGTGATTAGTAGCCTGTCCTGCGGGAGTCCTTGACAAAAACAACAGCTGTCCATGTCCAACAGCGATTAGATTCTTGGACCGCCAACCAAGTACACTTCAAATGCTGTGGCTATAATCCAAAATCAAAGTAGTGTGACTAAAGCTTGGCACACATACAGCCACTCACACACACACACACACACAGCTTGATAAGGGGGAAGGATGTTCTTACAAGGATGTCCGAGTCACTGACAAATGCATACGATGGGCATTTGCCAAGCACTACCTGAATGCACGGCACAGGACAATGGCTTTGTGATAGGCTCAGCCTCTGGCTCTAGCTCTGACTCTGCCATGGCGAATTGTGAATCGAATCAATGCCAGGACATGAGACATATGGCTTCTGGGTCCTGCCAACAGCTGTATGGAGTTTTCATTCACCAGCTCTTAAAGGAACCAAATCCGGGAAGATTGTCATACTTATATTTAATGCCTTCCTCTCTACTGTGATAAAGACTTACAAAGCAATGCCAAAAAATGTTGTCTTTAATATATAAATAATTTAAATATTCAAACCAGCTTTTGTAATACTTTATAAAGTACTTTAAGATATGCAATTTGTGTAGGCAGTATTTCTGTATGGAATTTAAGGTAGTTGGTCTATAGAAGGATGCTTAAATATGGGTTTGTTGTAGTCTCTTTATTACACTAAATTGTCTACAATATCAATTATATTTCTTTTATTTAAAATTTATTGTTTGCTTTTTGTAATAATTTTAGAAATTGCTGCAGGGACTAACTGACTGATTGTAAGAGGCTAAAGTAAAACCAACAAAGGTGGACCCTAAAGGCATACACTGAACGGTAGCCCAGACCACTGACAACTTCATCATAAAGCTCACGCCCCGCCAGTTGTAGCTCGAACCCAGATCCAAGCACAGATTCAGACCCCGTCTCGAGTCGAGGTTTAGCCGAAGGAAGTTACCTCCTCAGCTTAATTGCAGCACATGGCGTATAAAGCCAATCTGGTAATCAAAAGACCCAATGCTGTTTTGTGAATTTCTCGTTATTTGTCTTTGCATTTAACTGCTTCACCAAACGGTGCTGAGAGACCAGAACCAGCTTCTGTTTTGCAGTATGCAGCTTCAGATGCAGTTCTGGGTCCAAGCTCATGCCAGTCATTTGCCCGCGAGCCAATTTCGTGGTAAATTTCATTTGTTAACAATTTCAATTCCAAGGGCTGTGCCTCTTCTCTCGCTCCCTCTCTTTCTCTCCTTTTGTTCTCCTCTTACTGATAGTTGGGTTTACTCTTGCCGCGGCGCCTAATTACAGGGTGTCTGTCGGAATGTGTATGCGTGTCCTGCTGCTGCTTTTGGTGCTCCCTTTGCTGCATGTAAAACTCTTCAAATTAAGACATCAATTTTAATGAGCAACACAACAACTAACACAATAATTGCGACCCGACTTCGGGCTGCTTTGGGTGGGCGTGGCAAACTGGGCAGTTTGGTCATTTGCTGATTTGCTTTTTTTGGTCTTTCTCCCTATTCCCTCTACTCCCTCCATTCCCTCCTTTCTCCTTTTCTTTCGATATTCTGCTGTTCCGGCAGGTGCTATCTGAGGTCGCTCCTTTCCAGCGGTACCTTCACTTCGGCTCCAAACATTTTGGATTTGGGCCGAACAGCTGCTGCCTTACCCCTGAATTTACTGCAGTCTTTTCACTGAAAAAGTAGCTCACCAACGCCTTTTGCATGCGCTGCCATCTAATTAAGTTAATTGAGCATTTTACATATGTAAGTTTTAGGAGTGGCCTTGTTTTTTGTGTCTCTTTCCATAAGGAAAACCCATCCGCGCATTTCCTTTCCCCGTTTTCTTTTCTTTTTGTTCATTTTTGAAATTTATAGTTTTATTGTGGGTTGGTTTCTCTCAATGTTTAATGTTCTTTTAATCGAAAGCAATAAAAAACTATACCAAGTTATTGAATTCATATGCCACATAATGAGTTAACGCTTCGGTTAACCCAATTAGTTGAGGTCTAAAGCGGTTGGCATACCTGGCACACACCTGCCTGATTCTTATGCTTTTCATCTTTTGCTCTTTTCCTTTCCGTTATGAATTCCACTTTCATTTCTAACTAATTCGAACTCCTTTCCTTTGTGTTTCGTTTAATAAACTGGTCTCTCAGCTCATTAATCAATCCATTGCCATCTTAGTCCTTACACACTTCATTAAATTCTGCAGTCAAAGAAGACTTTCAGCTCCTGTCCTCACACATGTTTCCACATCAATTACAATCCATTTCCCAACTCTTGATCCCGAGACTCGTTAATCAACCCGTTCCCTTTGGGCTCCTTGTAAAAACATTCAAAATCCAATTGCAAATTATGCATTTATTATTAACAATTGTTGTCTGATTGCAAGGGGCCGTTTACACATATCCATACATGTCCCTGTACCCTTGCCCCCTACCCCCTTCTGATACACTTTTCCACTCCCCAAGTGCTGTTCTGTCTGCAGGCCAGTTTGGGTCCCCAAAGGCCACAAAACTCTGTCCATTCGCGTGGGTCATTTGTGTGCATTTGTTTTGGGCCCTGTCTGTTCTGGCAATGGCTTGTCCTGGCCCTGGTTCTGGCTCTGGCTCTGGCCCTGGAGGGCTGTTGGAAAACGTTTGCATATGGCAAACTGTTTTGAATATTGAAAACCAACTACAACAGCAAAAACAAATACAACAACAACAACAAGAAGCGCCAGGAGACCTCACATGAAATGGAAATTTGCAATCGCAGAAAAGTGCCATGCATTTATGCAATTTTCACATTCAGAGCTGTTCGTTGACGCTACTTGGCACTCAAAGCCACTCAAATGCCATGGCAGGGCACTCAATCAAGTGCACAGTGAGTACACTCCCTACACATACACCCCACCACACACACACACACATACACTCATTTCCATTCGCCGTCTCTTATGCCATCATAATCAAATTGTATTGAACATTTGCAGTTAGTTGAATTTGTGGCTGCCATTATTCAACTGATTGAATCGGCAAAGACCCGCAATGCTTTCACTCAGTCACTCTGTCATTTTGTCAGTTTTTCCGTGATTCACTTATTCATTTCTATTTCCCCCTTCCACACACACACACACACACACACACACACACACACACACACACACACACACACACACACACACCGAGAGAAACTTGCTGCCTTTCCTTTCCGGTGTCAAAGTCAAAGCCAAAGCCAAAGGTGTCCTGGCTTTTCGCTCTACACGTTCGCCCCATAACTTTTTATCATTTTCAGTTAAAAAATAGAAGAAAAATGGGCAAATGTAGTAGTAGGTAGAAAATACTGAAAATATACTATAACATACGCTTGGCTTAGCTGTAGATGTGCACAGTTTGCTTTATTCAATATTATATAAATAAAACGTATTTCAATTTTCATAGAAATTCATGTAGCAAATGAAAAATATATATTTTCTACGGCTTCTAATAATAAAATAGATAATCCGATCACGTCTAGCACTCAATCCAACTCCAAGTATAATTTAAGGAATATATGCAAAGCAGTTGGCTAAATTATAGTTTGAGTTTCTTGGCTGTGAGGTGGCTAAATGTGTGAATAGTTTGACTTTAAGAGGAACATTTTAAGAAGGTAAAATAAAATATTTACCTGAAGGTATTGGAGTACAGCCGAGTAAAGTAAAGTCCATTTCTTAGACTTAACACTTGAGTAAATTGTTTTTTGCGAGCCACTTTCATATAACAGAGTTCGGTGTAAGCTGTCGTCTATTTTGACAGTGGTAAATAAAGTCGCTTTGCAACACTGGCAGCTGTCTAAAGAGCAGAAGCTTCAATTAACGCACCACATACACTCGTACACGTTTTGCATACGTTTTTTACCTAAATGCATATGACACAACTGTCAGACAGTAGCACAACCAATCCTTCTAGCTGTATTTTTCATCCCTCTCTCTGCTCAACTCTTGCTCTTTCCCACTCTTTGAAGGCAAATGACAGTGGCTTCCATTAGCGTCATGCCAGTGTTGTACTTTGCCTTTACCTCGGCATCTTCTGTGCAGCATTTTGGCAAACAATTTGCTAAGAAACATTTTTTAAAAGTAGAAGAAGGAGGGAAGAGAAGTTCTTGACAACTGAGTGTTGTGGGTGGGGTTGGTAAAGGGGCAGAGGAGTAAAGCAGAGCGTTTACCAGTGTTGTGTAGCAGCATCTGCATTTATGTAGCTGTCAAAAACAAAGGCAAAATGTATAAAAAGCGGCCAGACTTTAGAATCGCAGAGTCTAGTGCACCCACACATGCCAAAGAGGGTAGCACGGGGAAGTCTTGACTGACAGCTCAAGAGAACCGGAAAAATGAAGAAGAAGAAGAAGAAGAAGACAAGGGAGAAGGAGAAGAAATGTTTACTTCGTGTGCCAAAATACTCACGGGATGTGGCCTCAAAATGCATGAAAATTCAAACGCCACGAGAAATATTATGGGAAACAATCGTCTGGAGCAGAAGATAAAGACGGCGAAAGATCTGTGCGTTGTTCCAAGTGGGCACACGTCTAAACGACACCATCTGTGGTAGGAGTAAGAAAAGGGGGAGGGAAAGGAACATGTCCACATTGGTTAATGTTAAGTTTTTGTTGCAATTCAGTTGTCACTTTGACAGCTCACGCAAAGGTTGACGCGGGAGCTGCACAACTAATCATCAGTCCAGGGATCGGGGAATAGCAAGCCAACAGGGGAATAGCACCGCAAGATGAGCACTGAATTGTGGCTAAAATAGCGTAGCGGGTGGAAGGGAATAAAGGAAAGTTTATTTAGTTATTGGCAGGCACGAAATGAAACCAATTGCATTGATGGAAACTAATGGAAACGGGAACCAATCTCTGAGACATATTAATTTAGAAAATTATATTAAGTGATGCGTGCTTAAGTTAAGGAAGATATCGGCTTATGATATGTGTAAGTAAAAACCAACTAAATCCCCTTCCCAGTCGTATTAAAGAGTATTTGTCGGACACGGAATTGAAATCAATTTCAGCTATGAATGAAAATATTTGATTAACTTTATGGGATCATCGCCATGTTTGGCATTCAACTCACTTGAATCCGGTTCAAAAGTTGTTATCCGTTATCCGTTCAAAAATAAAACGAATAATTCTATTCAAAAATCACGGCTCCAAAAGGCAGCGGACAAAAAAAAAACACTTTTGACCATGGTCAAAATGCAAATCCGGAGTATCGCATAAATTGAATTATTGAATTATTATTGCTGGCACGGCATATTGAGAGTGACCGCCACGCCCACACTATTGTGTACGCGTTCTTCGATATATTTGCATACCCAAAACATCTATATATATAGTATATTTGGTATATATGTGTATGTTTATAGGTATCACAGATTTATGTATGGCATTGCCAAATAAACTGGCTTTTCAAATATTGTTTGATGTATTTGTTTGTGGCATAAACAAAATTTTATTTTTGAATTTATTAGAATTTCCACGAGAACTCGTTTTGTTCTCTGTTTCGCTTTAATGCAGTTTCCACTTCCGCGTGGCTTTTATGCAGCATAACGGTGCTTTTCAAGTGCACGCCAACATAATAAACAACAACAAACCGAAAGTAAAAAGCAAACATGGTAGAAAAGTGCATCTAAAATGGCAGTGCCGCGAAATCTCTAACCGACTTTAAATACACTATTGGATGGTGTAATAATAGATAATTATATATCATATATATGTAAGTAAGTATGGCATAAACAAGATAGTTATGATAACATTTATGTACCTATAGCAAATTGATTGTAAAGATTTCTGTAATCATCTAAACATATCATTATTGTTCCATTTTAATTGCCAATATTTTATGCTAGTTATTTTATTTTCTTTCTTTATATATGATTTTTAATGATTATAGCTGATTTTATATTGGTTATAAACCAAATTTTATTTATATGCAGAATCGAATGTTAGATATTCTAATAAATGAGTCGCTTTTAATATTAATATCAAATATTCATTAGTTGAAAAAATATTCTGACTAATAAATTTATTTTTATTTCAGTGTAACACTTTTGCTAGTTTATGATTTATTTGAGCACTCCATATTTATATCAAAGCTTTCAGTTAAAAATTACTCTATCGAAATATATTTTTTATTTATTCCATCTGTAGTTATCTAGGGTATTCAGTAGGCGCCTTGACACCCATTAGATGTGCTTAAAATTCTCTGAGTTTTCCCTTTTTGGGGCTATAAATAAAATCTTGCATGTGAAGTTGAGAGTGGCGTCTGTTTCAGTCGTGAATTAAGATTAATTAAACTAACGGTAACTGCCACAGTAACTGAAAACTAAATAACATAGTCAGCGAGAGAGCGAAAGAGCGAGAGAGAGGGAGTGAGTGAAAGAGAGGGCGGAGTACTATATTTTTGCGGTAGTTGACATGTGTGGGAAATAGTACACAAAATAAATGTTTATTTATATGGCGCGGCAAACGGAAATTGCAATGCGAGTTGTTGCGAGTTGCAAGTTTGCCGTTACGACTACAAAATGGCGGGCACAAGCGAAATAGTAAATGGAGGCAGAACAACAAAAAAACTTGCACCTCGCGATGCAAATGGTTGAGTTCACTTGTACTTTGTTTATTTTTTTGTGTTTTTAGTTACAAATTGTTAAGTAAATGGGATTTTAGATGGACTGTTATACGATACATTAGTGAAGACCCCAAAAGGTTTAAAACAAACAAGTAAGAAAGGCTACAGTCGATCGAGCCGACTGTAAAAGACCCCGTACTCCCATAGTAGTGCCCATTTTCTTAAAATTAAAATTTTAAAATGAAATTAAAAAAATTAAAATGAAATATTTACATTTTGAATTAAAATTAAAAAGTAAATAAATTAACAATCGTCATTGTCAGCATTCGAACCCGCGATCTATACGAAGGTTCCATATTGCGCCGCAACTCTATCAGTTGCACCACACCCCTCTTCTACCATTCTTCCGATTATTTGCATATATGTATGTGCACACATACATATGTGTGTATGTATTGCATTGGTCGGCGCGGCCAGCGGCTCCGGGCAGCGCTGCCGCCAGCAGGTAGAGAAAACGTTCGAACATATGTTTGTATGTTTCTGTGTTTGTTTGTATGTGTTGCGCGCATGCAGTGATTTTGCTTTAAAATAACTTCAACTTTGAACCGTAATTTCTCTGTTGTTTGACATAGGATTTTGATGCCACTTTCAGGAAAGTTAGAAATAGTAATTCTCTAAGCGTATGTTAAATTACAACACTATACTATTTGATTTAATGCCTGCAGAAAGGCATTGAATCTGGAGAGTCTTTTAGTTCCTATGAGAAAAGGGGGCGTGGCAGCTTAAAATTTTGAATGACATTATACTAAGGCTGTCTCTAAGAACCTGTATACAAAAATTTGTGCTCCTAAGTGCTACAGTTACTGAGATATTCGCCTAAAACACAAATTTTTTCGAGGTGTGTCTGGTTTTTTGCTCATTGCGGGGGCGGTAAGGGGCGTGGCAACAATTTGAAATAAACTTGATCTGCTCGCGAAAATAACGGACTTACATTCCAAATTTGGTGTCTCTAGCTCTTGTAGTTTAAAAGATCCAGGTGTTCATACGGACGGACGGACAGACGGACAGACGGACAGACGGACAGACGGACAGACGGACATTGCTATATCGACTCGGCTGTTGATGCTGATCAAGAATATATATACTTTATGGGGTCGGCCACGCCTCCTTCTGCCTGTTACGCACATCTCGCTTCTGACAAACTTAATAGACCCCCTTTACTCTTTTTTAAAGAGTACGGGGTCTAAAAACTATTTTATTAAAAAACATAGTCGCTCTTGTTACACAACCGGATATAGAAACATGTAACGGAAGTGCCGAAGGCAACAAAAGAGTTGCGCGAGAGTTTGTTCATTGTTTCTGTAAAGTTTAATTGTAAAGGGAGCTTAAAATAGTATGAAATACTTTAATAATACACAATAAATACACTCAATTGTCATAATTTTGTTCAAGTAGCTTAGTCACCAATGAATTGTCTTTAAATTATTTACTCATGAAATATAAAGGCAACAAAGAGAAGCAGAAAGAATTCAAGTGCTGTTATTCATAGTGTGCACACTCGAACAGGTTATAAAAAATTGCTTAAAGGTAACAGTTACGTTAACGGTAGCCAAACAAAGCCAACACATGTGGTCCACACACACCACTTACACTCGCATACACACACAAGTTACACTCGTGCACACTCGCACACACTTATAGAGTCAGGACCACGTTCACGTCCTTGACAATCAATTCCCCGCGCACTCAATTAAAAAATATGCACAATGCTTCCACACACACACACACACACACACCAAGCACACACATAAGTCAACTGCTGCAGGCACTGCAGGTTAACTGCTGAAGAGTAGGAGAGAGAGAGAGAGAGAGGGAGAGAGATTGTAGGGGGAGTGCATATAGCTAGAGGGCGCCACTGCTGCTGTTGTCTGCATATGAATGAATATTCGAACATTCGCATTGCATTTTTTGTTGCTTTTTGCTTTTTTTCTGTTTCCAACATAAAACTTCATCAGCGGGAATATTGGCGAGAAAAACTGAAAGTCCCAACCGAATGTACCAATGTTTATTGCACTCGTAGCCAAAAGGGGTATATCAAATAAATCATCGAACTTGTTAGCCAATCAGCATTTCAGAAACTCCAATCGAACACTAAGAACGGTAATTAGCTGCATTAGAACTGCTGTTTATTATTGAAGAGAACCCAAACTTCTATAATTAGATTATCTGACTACCTCAAAACTTTTAATTTAGCTATGCTGCAATAGTTTTATAGTTTACTCATTGAACAGAAAGAACTGCTTAGAACGAGCTCTTGCACTTAATCACATTTGCTGTATTTATCACTTCACTTCTCTCTTGAAACTCATCACATTAAACTCTGGATAGATCACATATGTAAATTGTATTTTTGCTGCTTCTCTTTACTCTTTAAAAGGGTATTTAAGTTTCGTGTGCATCTAAAGTAGTTTATCATTTGTTTCTGTTTGCATTTTTTGTTGTTGCAATATTTTTGCAATATTCCGCCAAGCACGTAACCGTATTTGTATCTGTGTTTCTGCCACAGTGTACGATTACATGCGAGTGTGTGTTGTGTGTGTGTGGGTGTGTGTGTGGGTGTGTGTGTATTTGGATTTGAGCATCCTTGGGGTAATAGTTTTCCACGGTTTATAATTCCGCGCTTTTCGCTGCAGCTTTTGCTGTATTCATTCACTCTCCTCTCTGTCCCTCACTCGCTCTCTCCCTCCCTCTCCCGCTCTCTTTTTGTTGTTGCGTGGAGAAATTTATTATTTACAGGAATTTTTTCGCATGGCTCTTTCCTTGGGTTGGCGTCGCCTGCTGATGATTTGTGTGCTTGTGTGGTTGCCATATAAATATTAAAAATATTGCACAAATTCTCCATTCCCAAGTGTGTCCATGTGTTGTGTGTCTTTCTTTTCATTGCTCCACATCCTCCAAATAACTTCTCTTCTTCTCTCTTCACTTCTCCTCAGCTCACTAATAAAAATAAAACGAAAATCGCGTTTTATACATTCTCAAAAAAGTGTGGCAACTCTGGCAAATGTTAAATAATATTTTAGCCAGCAAACACACGAAATGATAATAACAAAAACTGTGCCAGCATTTCTCCAAGATATTCCCCAGTTTATTAACCACTCCGTATCCCTGCTCGATCCTGCCACACAGCGAACGCCACAGGAAACATAAAAATTTACATCTGTATGGATTCCGGGCTGCCCTCGCAATCTTATGTTTAAATGTATGAGCTTTGGCTGTGTTTCTGTTTCAGTTTCTGGTTCGCCTTTTCGATTTGGTCTGGGTAATAATCTTTAAGAGTCTTTAGGTTGTAAGTACGTCGATAAAAGTCTTCTTTGTTTAGTTTTTCCCTTAGTTAACAGTGTGGGAAAACGTTTCGGTTTCTATTATTTTTATGGTTTAAGTAGTGCGCTCGAATTGATGAGTGTATGAGTTCTTGAGCATATTATTGATATGAATGGTATTGATTAAGGCAACTAAATATTTATTTGCTTTTTCTTTCTGGCACTAGCTTTGATTTAAAGATTTCCAATTGTGTCTCTTCGATCTATATTATAGCCAATACTTTTCATTAAAAAGTGGAAGCTTCGTTATCTCACTGACTTTGCTTATAGCATTTATATTTATTCCGTCTTTCAGTTTTTTCTTGAATTCTTTTATGAACTTTTCTTTCAGTTTGGCATACGACTTTTCTCATTTGCATCCTTAATAATCTTGAAGGCAAACTCTCACCTCACTTCGGTTGCCTAATTCGACTGCTGAAAGTCTGTCGAGAACAACCCTTACTCTGAGACCAAATTCAATTTCTCGACTTAAAGTTAAGAGTCTGATAAGAAACCAGAAAGGAAAAAAAGACTCCACATAATGCCCTTTGCTGTTTTTTATTGCTTTGCACTAATTAAAATAAACAAAATGTGCATTTGGCTGGCTAAAGAGGGGGAGAAAGAGAGACAGGGAGATGAGGAATGCGCATTAAGAATCCTGCTGCATGTCTGATGAGTTAAGATGCGTTGAGTTGAGTGTTTGTCAATATAGGAATGTACATATATATAAATATACATATATATGTATTCAAGAGGAGTTGAAAGTGCTTTTCGCTTTGATTGACGACGCTTCGAATGATTTTATGCGCACGAGCGGCATCGCATTGAAATAAAAAGGCAGCAAGGAGACCTGCAAGGATAATGCGTAGCTGGTGCGTCCTTTGATTCCCTTTCCTTCAAATCGTTTCTCTTTTATTGACACAATCCTTTTACTTGACTGCCTATGTGTGTGCGCACTTGAGAGTTTGTGTGTGTGTGTTTGTGCGAGTGTCCTGTGTGTCCTGTTTGCACAACCAGAACGTGCATGTCAGGGAGTCGCGTGTCTGGCGACTTGCCACCGCAGCTGCTGCAAAGTTAATCCTTTGCCCATTCCAAATCACAGGCGAAACAACAACATCGTCAAGGATATGCCGCGTTATCCTGGCATTTGATCAACAGCTGCCACTGGCTGCTCAACTCCCAGCTGAGAATTCAACCCACCTACACACAAAAACACACTTAGCTCCTTAAAGCAGTTCCAAGCCAATTTCATGTCCATTCGAAACTAATGCCCATAATTCACAACACTTTCACTTCATCATCGCATAAAAGGATATGCGAATATGCGCACACTAGCCGCCGGCCAAAAAGGATCTCAGCTGGACGTCCGCAAAGGACCAAAGGACGTACGACACAGCACAACACATTTCAAAATGATATTATGCAAATTTTATTATTTTTATATGATAAACCGCAATATTTCAACGCTTCTCGCAACTGCCAAAAAATATAAACAAGCCAAAGTATTGGCTACAAGGACTACTACTTCTTGCCACCCAAAAATAACCTAACCAACTACTATACATACTTATACAGCAAACTGGGTGCACATTTTTGGCATTTTTATGAGTCATTGACTCGATTTCTGAAGTGCTCGCTGGGTTATATTTACGACTCTAGTGGACTCTATGAGATTCCCTTACACAAATGAACCGAATAGCGGCACTCTCTATAAGTGTGTGTGGGTGTGTGGGAGGGTGTGTATTGAAAACTTTAAGTACTTGAAAAACTTGCCACTTGTATTCTGAAATAGTTGGAACTCAACAAATACTGTAAGTGTTGAACAGAGCAACAGTTTAAAGAGCAAAGAAAAATATTTAAAAATTTTTTTATATTTATATAATATTTTTATTAAGATACATTTATATAAATTATTTAAAAAACTATTTTTTAATCCTTAGAACACTGTCTTAAAGTACATTTATTTCTTTTATTTTTTTTTACCGATTTTAAATAGATTTCTTAACATTTTGTAGCCTGCTCACTAAATCTGTCTCCAATAAGTTGGATCTATGGCCACGTGCTGCCTTGGAGACCACAAATCATGGCAGAACAAAGCAGAAAAAGTATTTTATAATGCAATTATATTTTGTATTAACAGAAAATTATTGCCGAAAATAAAGAAGACTCATAAATGCGAGCAAAGCCAAAGCAATCTTGTGTGATATATTATGATATATACAATGTATGAGTTCATGTATTTATAACCAACTGGAAAGAGGCAACGGATTTTACAGTTCGACTTGGCCAGTTACAGGTCCAGGTTCAGGTCCAAGTTTAACGAGTCTTTTGAGTTTGTAGCCAAATGCAAGTGCAAAATGCCAAATAAACGGAGGCCGCAAATAAATTCTCGGCGAGCAAATAAAAAAGAAGCTAAAAGTAAAATAAATACGAGATAAAGTAGCAACATATATACAAAATATGTGTAGGCAAATGTACAAAAGTAATATGAAGAGAGAGAGAGAGAAGAGAGTATGTAAGAGTGAGACAGAGCATGCGAAACGAAAACTCGAAGAAGTGAAGCGCTCAAGCGCCCACTTAACGCCCACTGTTTTATTTTAGAAAATTTATTTAAATTTTGATTTAAGGACATCATCAAAAATTTTTTACGTTACATAAATTTTGATGCTTGTTGCTGTTGCTTTGTTGTTGTCTCTGTCTCACTCCCACTCTCCTCTCGCCTTCTTGTTACTTTCTCACACTCCCTTTTAACTTTCATTTTGTAAAATGGACCACAAAATTTGTATTACAACTTGTTGGCGGTGCTTCATTTTTTTGAATACCCCGTAGCTGTGGGGTATATGTGTGCCATTTGTTCCTTCCAGATTTACTTACTCATATGTACATAGTTTTCCTGCCTTAATTGATTAATCTCTACAAGAGCTCTGTCTCCAACACACTTCGCTGCTTTCATATTTTTTTAGAATTGTTTACATTACTTTATGTGTTCTTCAATTTCCCTACTGGGCATCTGTTAGTCGAGCACTGTTAAATCCCCTTTTTTATATATTTTTTGTTTTTATTGTTGCTGTCATAATAAAAATTGCTGCGGCTTAGGCAGACGATTGCCTCGAGTTCCGTTGGGGCAAGACAAATTAAAGACATCAAAAATTATAAGGCGTAAAAATGGTCAAATTTTTTTTTGATGTGGGGAAAAGTTTAAAAGACGCCACAAAGTATGCAACGATTTTCGAATAAAAACAAAAACTACTTGCAAAAGAAATTGCCAAATTGAAAATGGAATTTTTTTTTCCTTTCTGTATGGCAACAAAGTTTTTCGGACAAATGGGAAAGAGACACAGAGAAAAAGATAAAGCGAGGGGAGAATAGCGTTGATAGGATTTGAAAAGCGGATTTGCGGAGCACTGACGGGAACCGGGGCATATGTGCTATGTGCTATGTGCGATATAGACGTCACAAGGTGTGCTCTGGGCAACTTTGATTGGGTCCTTTACATAAGCGTTTAATCCTATTTCGCGGTGAAATGCATAAATAGACAAAAGGCGGCGGGGTGAAAATGCCGAATAAGATGCCAAACCATATGGCATGGTCACCCTAAAAATGCACAGACAGCACAAAAGCTGATAAACAGAGGTAGAGCCAGAATAATCGAAAGAGAGTAAGAGAAGTGGAATCAAACACAGACAGAGATATCCAAATGCAATTTTCATGTCACGTCGCATTTGGCTGATTTCAGTGCTAGAAGTTTGGGTTAAATTTGAGGTTAGGCTTGTCAAGAGTTCGTTGAGGGTGGCTACTAAATGGCCATAGACATATGACCATGCATGTACATATTGACGTAAAAATGTATTTAAACTAAAGCCCAGAAACAATTATTTAATGCAACGCGACATTAAGTGAGGTTTTGCGCGACGAACTCTGATAATGACAGGCCCTGAACACGTCACCTTCCTCACCTCCCAACCTCCCTCAGACCCAAACACAAACCCACAACTCGTACACATTTTCAACTCAAACTCTGATCCCTGTACGTGGTACGCCTATTTACATAAACGTTGGAAAAAAGGGGGCGCTTAAGGATTAACTACGTTTAATGCGCAAAATTAAAAGCATGTTTGAGGATGTTTAAGGTTGTGCTTACCTCTCGGCATTCTCGGGGCTGTATGAGTATACATATTCATATGCACACTCACTTTACTAGCGGGTACTCGAACGAGTTCTTCAAAGGCGCACCAACTCACTGGCTTTAGGGCATTTTAGTGGATCTGGTTGTGGAACTGAACTGCCTGTTCCAAAAAAGTGGGTGTACCTTTGTTGAGGGGGCGTAGCGACTTAAGCAAATATTAAATACATTAAAAACTGACAGCATTAACGAGTATTTGAGTAAGCAGAAGACCTTATCTACAGTTATTTAAATTGGCTTTACATGTGCTTCCAATTTCAACTATACTTTGATGTAGCCGGAAACATTAGAAAACCTCTTGGGCAAATACTTTTCTACTTTCCATATCATATGTATCCTTTACTTTATGATCTGGACTGCAATTGTGGAATCGCCTGCCGTTAGTCATGGGATTAATTCCGCAGCTTTAGGCAATTTATTTGAGTCACACCCTGAGCTTGGCACTTGCTTTTAAATGGGATTTGCATATTAAATAACCTTCGTGAAACACGCTATAGTTATCTGCTAGAAAAACTACTTTATAGTGCTTGTAATCTCTGAAAGTATGGTGTAGTGTGTGACATAAGTGAGTCATATTTCTTTACTAGCTACTATAGCTTATCGGAGTCCACAGTTTCTATAACTATATAACACCTAGAAGTTCTTAAAAACTTCTAAAATCATGTTCCATATTTGGCTTTGCTTTAGTAATAGCATAAAGTACTTAATAAACAAAATTTCTAGACATAACTTGCACTTATAGTTATCAATATGTTGTCTCTTTGTGAAAATTTTCCAATCAATTTAAGCTGATCGTCTGCGTGTGGATTTATCCGATACTAAAGGTCGATTATAGTAGCGTAACCCACAATATTATTTTGATTGTTATAAATGGGAGAGAAGGGAAGGCGGAAAGCGAGGGTGGAGGGTGTTTTTGAATAAGCAAAAAACACAATTGATTTGACCATTTGAAATGCTGAAAATGTTGACAATGTGTCGATAAGTCGCGGCTATCATCAGGGCACTAAAACAGCGACAACCATATGGTCTCTGCTCCTTTGTCGAGGCATTAATGTGACGCAGGGATGTATTCGAAACTGCAGTGGACAGTGCTATAAGAGGAGAGCAGAAGAGAGGAGAAAATCCGTTTAGGAGCAGAAGAGGACGGAGAGCATTTAGCGTTTATCGTCCAGCGTAATTGTAATTAATTTCCTGTGATTTTCGTTTTTAGTCAAAGCGGCATTACGATAGCTGGAACCACCCTAGAAATGACAATTTTTGGTAGACAGTCGCCTAGCAATTTAGCCAGTTGGCAGTTGGCAGTTGCCTCTTGTTGTGACCGTTTTTAATCGTCAATCGATAAATTTGCGTTAACTGTCAGCGGATTGTTGCTGTCACTGTCTCTGTGATTATTTCAACATTGGTTTTCCCTACTTATTTTTGCTTTTCTTTTTTCGGAGTTTGCATTTGACAGTTGGAAATGTCAATCGGGGCTTCTGGGTGGTTGCTCATTTAATGCGATTAGGTTTAATGGCCAGCAGTCTCGACTGCTGCTGCTGTATTTTTGCCTTTACTTCTTATGACTGCCAGCGGGAGCAACAGCGGGATTCAAAACTATCAAAGTCCCCGTTGGTTATACCATAAAAATCGCCTTAGCCTAATTGGATGATTGATTTTGGCTCAGTCACGAGCTTGGCTCAACTAATTTAGCTTGCGAACATCGTGTTTGTTGGCAAAATATGTTTTTAATATGCAAAAACTTTTAGCCAAATGGCTTTTAACTGTCATTAACCAACTGTTACCTCAGCTCAAACTAAAATGGCCAATGAAATTTTTATGACCCAACGTCAGGTTCCATCGTCTCCTTTCGCTGCCTTCCCTCCTCTGTCCCTCAGCTTCTCTTTACCCTTGTAGGTGCTGTCTGCTGCCAGCTGTCACACAATTGCTATGCTTTCCCTCCTCTCTCAGAAAAAAACATACATAAATACTATACGAGTGGAAAAACTTGTATCCTGCAGTCATGTGGAGATGTCCTTTGGTTTGTTGTCTAAAATGGCTAAAATGGTTTTTAATTTTATTAGCCACACGGTGCGCAGCTTACATACCAAATTAGCAATGCACTGCACGAAAACTTTTCTGATTTCATTAAAAATATGCTTGTCGAATTTTAGTTTAAATAATAATTCAGTTTGGTACTGATTAAAAGCATGAAACTCGATCGTTTTCTGTTAGAGATTATTTAATATATTTAATATATCTTCATTATTCCAGTATTTTCTGCTGCTCTTCAACTTTTGTGGCCACTTATCCTTCATTTGCAAACTCAATCTAGTTCGCTATTCAAATCAACTTTTTTCAGCTCTAAATGCGTGTCCTTGCGCTTTATCCTGTGGTCCGAAGTGTGTGGTATTTTCTGAAGCACTTGTGCTGTAGTGGAATTTTAATTTGGTCTCATTTTGCGATTTGCAGCTGTTGCATTGTTTGACCCACTGAATCCACAAGTTGACCAAGATTTAATTGCATTTTGAGTGCTTGGTTATTAATAATTTATGAAAGCAAAAAAAATAACTTGGCGTTGGCAAAGTTTTTAATTATTTGCACTAGAATTGTGGTTATTATTTTATGTGGCCAGGATTGCAGTGTGTTGGCGAAAACCGCAGCGAATTGGCAATTGCTGCAAAAATGGTCAACGAGTTGGTTAAATGTGGCCATGAAGAATTGTACAAATTGTAAATTAAATAAGAAGCAAGGAGAGAAAAGTGCGTTAAGTGAAGCTTTCAGTGCATGTTAGGGGTAGGTAAGGTAGTGGAAAAGTAAGGGGTAGGGGGAGGAGTAGTGGAAGGGGTAGGCAAGCACGTGCAAAAATGCGTTCAATGTGCGGACGCAAACACAAACGCAATTAAGCACGGCGTCAATGAGACTTTCCTAAGGGGAGCTCTGCTCAGGGGATGGGATGGGTAGAGGGCGGGGGGTTGCAGCAATACAAGAGCCTTGAACGGAAGCGGAAATAACGCAATAGACGACGTTGGTCAAACCGAAGGCCGTGTGAATGCATTTAGAGTTTAGGTTTAGGGCTGATCCAGAAGTTTGGATTTCAAGTTGGGGTTAAACAATGGAGTTGGAGTAGGTCTAAGGGAAGGGGTTGGAGTGGGGGGTAGTTGGCATTTTCCTGCTGTTTTTGTTTAGCTAACATTGGTTTACGAAGACCAGACCATTTGGCTTCTCAGACGAATGGTCAGCGCGGTTTTGTAAAACGTTTAATTGCAATTTGAAAAGCAAGGAGAGTCGCAATTGCAAAGGTTGCGACGGCTACTGGCAGGATTTATTGCTTTTAGGTCTATTGCCGGTTAAGGTCTAGGGGATGTATATATGGAGGGGGGGTGGACATACCCCAAAACCGGCAGACGGTGTCGGTATCCGAGTGTGGCGACTGCAATTGAGGAATTTCATTTTGAAACATTTAATTTTCAACGTGCAATGCTAAACTGACACCAACCCTTAGGGTCGGTTGGGGATAGAGCGGGGCGTGGGGACAATGGGAGGCTGTTGATAGCCGGAATCGGATATGAAAGCCTCCATATGTGTGTGTATAGGTGTGTGGTGTGTGGAGCGACTCTGTCTCAGTCGCTTGTAAAACATATGTTTTCATTTGTTATGCAAAGTTTAATAATTGACAATGCTCTACGCATTTGCCTGGGGGTTAAAACTCCCTGAGTGTGTGTGTAGGTGTGCATGGGTGTGTGTGTGTACTTGTGTGTGAGGTGTGTAATTGCCAGATTGTTAAAACATTTTTCAAAATGAGCCAGGTCCATGACAAATTAGAGGTTGTCGTCGTTACACCCTTCACCTGATTCCAAATGGGGATGAAAATCGAGAATCTTTTAGTGCTCAGATATGTGCAAATTCTGTAGTTTTAATTTGGAAGCTCTGCCGTTATCAACTCCTCCATTGCCAGAGGATAAGCAAAAAGGATAGCGATAAAGCACAATGAACAATAGACAGAGAGATAGAGACAGAAAGAGAGAGAAGAGGAGAGACAGAGAGAGAGAGGGAAAATGTTCTCGCTTAAATTTGATTACAGCAACATTGCAAGCGTTAATTTTTTATTCTTTTATTTTGTGTTTCGTTTCGTTTTTTCTGTCATTTATTTTTTCATTTTCTTTTTTTTTTATTTTTGCATTTGTTCTTCTGATTGCCTTTGTCCTCTGGCATTCAGCGACCGTTATTATTGTCGCCGTTGTCATTTTGAAACCTGATTATGCATTACGGCAACGCCTAACGAAAAGTATCCTTTGGCTGCCGTTTTTTTTTTGCGCTTTTCTGACATTTTTCTTGTCCCTTTTTCAATTTGTAAAACCAGAAAAAGATATATATATAAAAACTCATTCAACTGTGTGCGATTTTGTTGTTTTTTATTATGGGGCTTTTTTGTCGCCATAATTAATATATGTATATATATCCCTGATGAAACATATTCGAAACCTGAATGGGTAATGCAAATAATTGTCGAGGCATTATAATGAAATAAGGCTGGGACCAAAGAGATAAGTTTCAGCAACAAAGTTAAATATATTTATTTAGAATTAATGCTGATTTTCAAGGGAGTAAGAATGTAGGCAAAATATTTCTTTTAGTCTATAATCAGTTCAATTTTGTTTAAAGGATAAAAAAGTGACTCAAGCTTTAGTTGAATTATTTTATTGAATCTTTACAACTTTAAAAGTATTTATAATTAATAAGTAATTTATTCTAGCTCTGAGCATCTGTAAATAAAAGTTAGCTGAGTTTAATAAACTCTTTTATAAACTAATGGTCTTCAAAGAGTGTCCTAAATTCGGTTTAATTAGACAATATGCAGTGCTGTCAGCTGACGCATGAATGGAACTAATGACACTGTCATATAAATTGTAATAAGTACAGAAAGAGGAGTTTTAAAAATGCCAAAACTGAGCGAAGGAGGAGAAGAGAGCGAGACTGATCCTTGTTGTCCTTGTTGTCGTTATAAATGTGCGCTCATTTGCTTTAAATATCCTTGACATTGTGCGCCAGTAAATTAGGCAACGTACCCCACGAGCCGAGCAGAGGCTCCGGTCCCTTGACCCCTCGTGCCCTGCCTTGTTGACCTTTTGGGTATCAAGTGGAACCGCTGAAAAGGGTTGCCATCACGGGTGTCACGGGAGTTAACAGGAAGTGTAACGCTAACTGAAGGACAACGTTGACAGCTGCTTTTTTACAGTTAAAGAAGGAGCAGGGAAGAGGGGAATGGGGGAATGGGGGAAAGTAGGGAATTAGTCAGCGATGTCAAAAATGACGACACATTGAAATATCAACGGCATTTTTTGGCCATGTTAACATCGAGCAAAAGCGACAACAACGGTTTTAACCCCTTTTGACAACCCTTTAACCTCTTTAGCCTCTGAACCCTTAACCCTTGAACACCAGTTTGCTTGTTTCTTGTCCAAAACACTGAGTACTTCATTAACTTGGCCTTTGGTTAGGCTCTCGATGGTCGGAGCTTGCCTGTCTGCTGCCTAAACTGCACAAATTCATTAACGCTTTTATTGCATTTTAATTTAGCATGTCCTTGCCAGTGAAGCATGCACAAACATGCACAGGATGTGGTCGAGCCAAGAGCCAGGAACCACAAGCAAGAAGGCAGCAGTTGGGGGCGAGGGACAGTAGGCGTGACAGGGGCAGTAGGCGTTCTTGCATGTTGTCAGCTTGTCAAACGCCGCTTGACTGTCAGAGAGTCCAGAGGAGACGGGCCGTGGTAGTGGGAGCTCAACAGGATGTTGATGACCAGAAGTATAAGCAATGAGCCCCAACAACAACTGCAGTGACAAGCAACAGGATGCAATGTCATATTGCAATTAGTTTCGGAGCCAGGCTAAGACTTGCGGCATGTGTGGTCATCTAATAGACGAATTGGTCGCTCCTCGACAAAGGATCAGTGTCAGAAGAGTGTTGCAAAAGGGGTGTGTTGTCCTTTGCCATCCAAACATCAATAATTGCCAGCTTGAGGCCCATCGTCTGGTAGCTTAAAGTAATTAGGACGCCATATT
Source organism: Drosophila acutilabella (assembly GCA_035046005.1). Classification (NCBI taxonomy): domain Eukaryota; kingdom Metazoa; phylum Arthropoda; class Insecta; order Diptera; family Drosophilidae; genus Drosophila; species Drosophila acutilabella. Next base: position 85,654 of record JAWNOK010000027.1, on the reverse strand, counting down.
CAAATTCGATACTGTTCAGTTGCCCCTCCAACGAGCAGAACTTGAAACCCCGTTACTCACTTTGAGTCTAGTCTCACTCCCGAATAGTCTCCAATAAATTATGAACCGCAACTTAAGCCGTCTGCTGGCTCTTCTTCTCTCTTCACTGTTGTCCTTGTGAAATGAAATGTTCGCATCGAATATATATGTATATGTGCACAAATGCGCAGCTTTAAATAAACATGCCTTGGTCATATCCTTGGCCAGGACTCAGCTGCATTATTATGGCAAAAGTAAATTTATGAGCGCTGTTAATTGAATGCGCTTCGGGTCAGGACATAGTTGGGTCAGCTCCAGACTCAGGCCGGCTTGGAGACCTTTGCTCCAACCGAACTCAGCATAAATCCCAAATTTATTAAAAACCATCGAAATGACGCATATCGATAAATGCATGCAAAAATCCCTGCTCCTTATACCACCTCCAATCCCGCACTTGCTCTTTCATATTCATATTCAGTGTCCTTGCGGGTCATTTTTCATGCTCCATAATCAGCTGGATATTGTTAACAGTGGCAGACAGCAGTATACACACACAGACGGCCCAAGGATATGCTGTATTGTGTGCAGATCCTTTGAGCATATGGGTAAATGAAAGCCAACAGATCTGACATTTTTCCACAGTGTGTGTACACTTTTTATGTAAAAAGAAAATTTCGAAATATTGGCCAAAAGTGTATTTAAGTTGCATTTACAACTCTTCAAATATTTAAGGTCGCCGGGAAAATTACTTTTCAAGAAATTACTAGCGTTGAGTGAAAAAGACAGTCGAAAATTTAAGGGGAAATTTGTATGAGATAATTTTTAAAATAATTATACAAGTTTGCGGTTGACAAAGCTTTAAAAAGTATCAACTTTACCAGCTACCTTAAGATGATATTAAAAATGTGCTTTAAGATATTCATTAAGTTTTCCTCCTTTCCCACATTCTCAACTCACAGATTATTTTAATTAAAAATTGGTTTTACCGCATGCATATCTGTCCGATATGGGTTTGGAAGCAATCCGTTTACTGCACTTTTATCACATATGTTTGGTTTCTCTATTTGACAGCTACTTTTACCATAAGCCACTGAAAATATTTCAAGCGTGAGCTATAAACCAATTTCATAGCAGGCCCCCGAGACAGAATGATTGTGGAGAAGCCCATGGAGAACCAAAAGAAAAGTGGAGAATGAGAGAATCTCGACAGCGAAATAATTCCCAAAACATTCCCCAAATGCCACACTATTTGATAATTAAGTAGACTCGCGACCTCAAGGCGCATAAATCACTTAATTAACTTGACGACATTTCGCCCAGACGACGACAGCCACAGCAAGAGGCAAGAAGAGGAGGCATGAGGCATGCGGCAGCGGCATGAAGCATGAGCCACATGCACTGCATCCTTGAAAATATTTCGAAAATCTTTGAAAATAAAAAAGCAGCGGAAAAGCGAAAGAAAGCGCTGAATGAGAATCAATGCGAAACATTTTCAAAAACTATCAAAACTAAAACGAGCACAACGAGGCCCCTGACGATGCGATGTCTTCTACTGTCTCTCTGGGTCTAATCCACTGGGGAGCCATCAATTCATCAAAATGATGCGCCTATTAATAGCTGAACTTCAATAAAATACAAAAAGTTTGCTTTTTCCACAATGCGGGGAACTTCAATCAAATCGAAACTGACAAGAAATGTGCATCGAAGCGGTTTCGTAAAACTCTCGTATTTGTGGGTCCACATCACATCAGGAAGACACTCGAAACACTCCTCGATACTTCGATATTCGGATACTTCAATACTTAAGCACTTGAATATGTCAATGACTTTGTCGTTACTTTTTCACTTGTCCCCCTTTCTGTTTATTTGGCACGCCCAATTTGTGTTGCAGCCAATGCGATGGCCAAGAAGTCGCTCAACCATCACACTGCATCGTGTAGCGACGCCATGTTTCAACTCTTCCTCCATGACACGCCTCCTTTTTGTTGTTGGTTGTAGTGATCGACAGTGTGGCCACATGTTGTTGTAGTTCTTACACACCGCAAAGCATTCGCATTCAAATACATACATACTCATGTGTATATTCATAAATTCATAGTGCCAAGTGGGCGTGTCAGGGCTACATAAATAACCAAATCTGTTGACAGCCCTCGTTGTCGTCGCTACTGTGAAAATATCATTAAAAAATCAAATGCCATAAATGACAGCATTGATTTAGTAATACAATCATTTGATTTTATTATGAAATAATTGGATTTCATACAGCAAACAACCGTGTTCCCAGAAACCATTTCGACAAGACTTTAACAAAGTTCATCAAATCACCTGAGATGTGATACTTTTATATTATTGGTCATATCTTCAGAAGTGAAGATAAATAAAAATGTATTAAAATAAGGAAGAAATAGGAAATCATTAAGTTTATAGTGTTTATAAAACGTTGCTTAGTAGAAGGAGAAATATCAAAACTGAATTTTTTTTTTTAATAAAACAATAAATTTTCCTTAAGAATTTTTGAAAAATAGAACGTATTGAACTTTGACATTTTCTGGACTGGTCAATAGCTTATAGTAATAAGCTGACGACCTGACACAAAAAGAACTTAACATGCTGTCTGGATAAGTACCCAGAAATCCATCTTCTCGCGCCCGTATAACTTATAAGTTATTATAACTATAACTTTAATTTTAAAAAAATATTATTAAATATCAAGTAAATTTTAAAAATCTTCTCTTCATAAAAAGTTGCTTATTATTAACATTACACTGCAAAAAACATAAAATAATGGCTAAAGAGGTTTGGATCTTGGACTTTGTTAAACATGAATTTTAAAAAAACCTTCAATGATTCCATGTTTCCATGAACGAAATTATTCATTACAATTTCTTATTATGTTAATAGCAGCACTGATCAATTTGGAGATATTTCATAAATTTTACGTTAATGTATTAAGGTAGTTTTCATCTAAACTGAAACAAACTTTTAATGAAACTATAAATTAATATACAAACCCATTAAGCAAAATGATGAATGAATGAATTTCTGTGAATTGGCTTTGGCGAAATAAAAGCAAAATTGAATTTGAGAATACACGTGAATTACACCTAAGCCCCAATGCCTTGCGCCCTTCACAGTGCGCAGTGAAGTGACTTTGGCAGCTGCTCCCTGGACGCGTGATATGCTAATCTCACCTGGCAATTGACAATTCGCCTGTCTTCAGACAATGAAATTTTGTGAAAATTGAAATGAAAATTGAAATGAAAATGAAAATTCAACAACTTATAAATATCTCATGTGTGCGTGTGTCCTCGGTGTTGACAGTTGTCGCCCCGCTGCCACCCCCTTGTACCTACCTAGAAGGAAATCAGGGGGATTTTGTTTCAGCATCTGTGGCTGACACCTCCTTGGAGATAATAATAATGGAAACACCCTCCAATAATGTTGACTGAAGCTTTTGGTTCTAGTCGTAAATTTATCTACACACACTTTGTGTGTATATAAACAAATATTTTTCTTAAATATGAGAAATTTGTGGCTGTTGCAGCTGGAAAAGTGGGCGGTGCTTTCTCTTTAGCGTTGTCAAAAATGAAAATTGAGTTTGGAAACTTTTTTTTTATTCTTCAGTTTTCAGTTTTCGGTTTTCTCTGCTATTTTGGCACTGGAAGGGCGTTTTTTGATTTGCTTATCCTCAGTTGTTCTTGTTGTTGTTCTTTGCTCGAGTGTGTCTGGGCGTGTAGGCGTTTTTGGGCAGCAAAGCATGGCACAAGGGGGCGTGGCAATGTGCCCCGTTGTCATTGCTTGTTTTGCCGCTGACATTGAGTGCTCGTCAATGATATGCAGGCAGTGTTGTTGTTGTTGTTGCTGTACACAGTGGCATTATGAGTGCCTGTTTACATGATGCTTAACACTGCTGTGTGTGTGTCAGAGAGTGTGTGTGTTTGTGTCTGTTGAGGACAAAAAAATTGAATAAAATGCCGGTAGAATTTAATTAGATTTTAATTGAGTTTCGCAAGAAGTGTGTGTGTGTGTTGGGTGTGTGTTAAAGGACTTTCAATGAGTAATAATCATATGCGCAAGGACATGAAACTGATTAATGGAATTATTATTGCATATATTTAATTCACACTCCCACTTAAAATCCTAACAAAGCAATGGAAAATTCTAATTAGGATTCCACTTAATACAAATTGCACTACATACATATAACAGGTAAGTTCCTCTTGGTTACCTGCAACTCACTTCAAACTCAAATGCCGCCTCAAGTCCAATTAGTTGTGTTTTTCCTACCAAATCGGAAGTGATATAACTGCTGCCTTCAATCATGAGCAATCATCAAAAAGGTGCCTCAAATGACACCTTGATCAACAGCACTGGGGTCAAAAAGTGTTGCCGCTAATTGGTAACGAAGCTGAAAACCATAAAGAAATGAAAATTGGTTAATTTAACCGAATGATATAAAAATGTTGTATCTTTGGGAGCAGTTAATGCGCTTATCCAATAACAAAACTCAACTGAACTGAACTGAGCTGAACTTTGGTGTGTTATTAAGTCGTTAGAAGGCACGAAGCTCTAATGAGAACAGGATGTAAGTATTTTTTGTCTTCTTCTGTTTTGGTTTGAGTTACAAATCACCTGGGACATGTGTAGGTAGACTTGTTGTGAACAAATTTCATTTTAATTATAAGCCAACTGACTGAACTTATCTGCAATTGCTCATCGGGCAATTTTGATATGCTACTCGCAGTGTGTGTTATCCTTGTCTCGCTCTGCCTCTCTCTGTCTCTGTTTCAGCTGGGATTGTCAGTCCGTTGTCGACTTTGTCTTTATAAACGAATACTGAAATTAGTTGTGTACAAATCTTGTGCAAGTTTTTGGCATTAACACCTTTCAATCCCCCCCAAACAAAAATATATTTGTGACTGATTCGCCAGGGGGACTTACGTTGCTACAGTGAAGCCTAGCTAGCAATGCCCAAGAGATTTCTTACTTGAGTAAAGTTCGCTGCCAGCGAGTGCTTACTGTAGCTGCCGCACGCAGAGAGGCACAGGAAATGTCACGGATGTGGTGACTACAACTTTTTCACTTTACTCGCCGTTTTATGCGTTTTGGGATATGCATAAAAAATTGGTATTAAAACGTCGCGTGTAAGACATTAATCAGCTGCTAAAGTGGCAGCAGACTGGCCACATAAGTGGGACAGAGATGGACAGTGAGCAAGCGAGAAAGAGAGGGGCGACAGACAGAGGCCAAAATCATAAACAGAGACTAGGTAAAGTCAGTGAGCAGCAAGTTGACCGCTTGATTAATCTGCATTTGCACTGAAATTCTGCAATTCACTCCCCCTTCTCCCCTACTCTTTCTTTCGCTCTTAGTCCACCCTCCACCTGCTGCTGCTCCTTTGGCCTTATGTAAGCGGCTTGTCTCGGTTGGCCCCAAAGATTGAAGCTGCTACCAGTTCAAAAACCCACTTCACAACACAACACTCGACTCCGAATTTGACTCTCTCCTCGGGCTGCTGTTTATTTTTGAGTGGCCACACAACATGCAACTGCCACTGCGATGGACTGGGGGATCGGGTAGGGGACCTAGGGCGGTTGGTAGCAGAAAACTACAAAACAATAAATTCACATTTGCTGGGAATTAAAAATTTCATTAAAGTCATTAGAATGAAGCGACTGCTCGACTCGAACAGACAGCAGAGACACGGAGACTGATAGACGGACAGAGGAGAGAAAGAGGTGGAGGGGAGGAGAGAGGAAGAAAGAGAGAATTCTTTTCGTCCCTTACAATAAATTTTGCACAGCATTTTTGGATTTTACACAAACTGATGTGTCCGTTGATTGTTTCTAGCGTCTGTAGAATTGAGTGATGAGCTACAGAATTCTTGGGCACACATGGCCCTACACTAGGAGCAGCATAATGGATCTAAAGATGTTCGAAAACATTACAAATGGTAAGAAAATGTATAGTCAAATATAGAACGATGGAAATTTCAAAATACTAAAAATATTTTTAAGTAATATTACTCAGAGTCTCCAATACCTTGACTATTTAATACCAATTTATTTAAGTACGCAATTTTTCTTAACTGAAATTCGACCAATTACACAAGTTAGTAAAACTAGTTAAACTTCAATTGATATATTTATAGTAAATGAATTGCTGGAAAACATGTGTTGCGTAAGGGGAGGGTGTGGGGAAACTTTGTAAACTTTTGGTAAGTGCAGACATTCTGTAGACCATTTGCCAGATCCCAGAAGTTGGACTACTCTTTGCAACTAAATGCGCCGCATAATTCACAATGAGTGATTCTTAAATTGTCCATTAAGATAATTTTTACGCCAGAACGAACAGGGGAGCACCCAGCAGCAGAAACAGAGGGAAATCAGAGGAGTAGCAAGGGGGTGCATGGGGAAGAGGGAAAACTGAACAGGGAACTTTGGTGCTAGACAAGACCAGACGGCGGCACAGACTCTTGGCAGAACTGTGACTGAGACTGCGACTGTGACTGCGACTGTTACAGTGCCTATGACTGAGGAGAAGCGGTGGGAATGAGGACTGAAACTGCTACTCTTGGTGCTTGGCACGTTTATCAATTAGGGCGCAAAATCCTCACTCTACGGGTCCGCTAATTATCAGCAAAATGCCTACACATGGAAACGATATAAGTTTTCTGGTTTTTGTGGGCCAAATTTAGCAATGTGGAAAATGCAGTTTGTGGGTTCTTCTACTAGTTGTTGCTGCTGCTGCCGAGATGCGTCATGGCCGACAATTTTTCACGCTTTTCTAGCGGTTGTGCGCCAGACAATGCTCCTACTCCAACTTTGTTTCCAACTCCATTTCCAGCTTCAACTTCTTGCGGCCTATGATTGATGTACACTTGATGACTATATAACTTTGAATGATTTCACGAGTTGCTCGGCATCTTCTCCCCGCGTCGGGAGTCGGTTATAGTCGGTAGTCATTGGAGCAATCGGAGCAACCACATGCCTCGGCTTATTTTTTTTGTAGGTGGACGCGTCTTTAATTAGTTTGCCGTCAGTTTGGTTTCTTTGGTTTTCACCCATTTTGCCTGGCGTTAAAAATGTTGAATAATTAAAATTTCTTGGAAATTTTATTGGCTGCTTTGTCGTTGCACTGACTTTTCCATTAGACACTGAAGGCAGTAAATTGTTGTGGTCGCGTGTCTGCTTCTTTGATTTTTCATTTCTTGTTTTCATTTTCATTTTTCAACACACACACACACACACACTGCTTCGTTTATTTTTAGAAATTCTTTTATTTTTTTGGTTTGTTTCTCGCTTTTTCATTGGAAGCTGAATTTTTGTGCATTTCTTGGGTAAAATTTAGTGATTGTGACTAATTATGTTGACGGTGTTGGCATTAGGGCTGTGTAATTGTTTATGTCTGTTCCTTAAAGAATGTTTTATAAATAGGTTGATTTTATATTTAGTTACATTAATAATTATGTTTAATTTAATACACATGTTTAAACGTAGACTTATCTTTATTAATACCCATATATATGTTATAATTCTAATAATTCTTAGTGAGTATTTAATTCAGTTAAAATTATTTTATTAATTTTTAAATATATTAAAAAGATTATAAAATATTATTTGTGTTTGTGTTTGGTTTTATATTAACCTTTATTAAATTTTCAATATATTTTTAAATTCATTATATTTTTTCATATTTTCCTCACATTTATTGTAATATTTATATTTTCCTGTTTGCTGTAAAACTGGGTAAATATTAAATATTTTCGACCATTGATCATTTCATATTTTAGCAAGGGAAATGACAAGTTTTCTAGACTGATAAATGACGTGCAAAATGCAGCTTAAAGCTGCGTCCCTTTTATCCTTTCTCTCTCTCTCTCTTTCTCTATTTTATTCTTTCATTTGCTGTCTCTGTCTGTGGACATTTGGCCAACAGGTCACGTACAGCGTGTCACTGCTGAGCTGCTGCCAGCCAAATTGGCTAAAGTAAAGTATGCGCCGCATTATCAACAACTTCATCAGTGACTGAATGGAACCACTTTGGAGTTTTCACTTCAGTTCTGGCCCACAATTACAATAAACGAATGACAGAATGTTTGGCAACTGCAAGTGCAACTGCAACTGCAACAGTAGCAAAATGCTTTGGGTTTTTTCAACAATTTTCTATTGAATTCTTGCTTTGAGCAAAGCTCTTGGCCGGCAGTGAGGCACGTGCCTTGACTGCCAAAAATGCTAACAGTGTTCAACAATGTAGCAACAATTCGTGGCTCATAGAGGAAGGGTGTGGAGGGAGAAAGCATAGCATTATGATTGATAAGTTCGCTTTGTGAATTTTTCATAAATTAGGCACACAGCTGTGCAAGCTGTGGAGAATTGGAAAGAGAAATATTTGAGATGGCATCGCGATGGCGATTGTAGGATAAGAGACCCATCATCGAGCCACTGAATGCCCAATCGTGCGCCATTTGTCTATTTTAATTAAAGCAGCTCCATCTGCCAATCTGGCAATCCTTCAATCTATCCATCTTCAGTACGCATTTGTTGTTAATCAGTCTACAATTTTAATAAAAAGCTTAGACATAAATCAAAGCTGTTTACTGACCACCAGCTGTCCCTGACTTGGCCAGATATTGTTACCACTTAATTATTGTTGCCAGGCAAATAAATTATACGAAACGTGGATCAGTTAACATTTAATGAAACTTAATTAATTGCATACTATTTTGTTGTTTAATTTGGCATTTTAGTTAAGTCTTTCCATATGTCGAGCGATCTCTTTGAACTTTCTCCCACCAAATTGGCCCGCTTTTAAGTTCTGACCTTCCTCTTAACATTTGCAAATAATTAAGTGCTCTCACGTCCAAATCCATTAAGTTGCATAAGTGAAGTCACATGACATCCTCCTCATTCTCCTCCCCATTCAGTTGGGCACATCCGCAAACAACTGGCGATTATCAGCGTCGTAATCCCGATCTGAAATCAAGACGACAATCCAGCAATAACAGTTGACAACTGTCGACGGTTGGACGCACATTTAAAACGCTTGTCAAAATTGCATAAACTGCTGTCACTTGCTTTAGGTACAGACTACAGGGAATATGGGGGTGTATACGACTAAAAAGTACCCTGTCAGTTAAGCTGATGGAAAACTTTAAGAAGTAATTTTATTAAGAACATTGTGGAGTATTTTAACTACATGTTTCTTTAAAAACAATTCTGATATTGTTTACTCTTTAACGTATGTATTTACTGGCTCTGCCTGCTTGTCAAACTGTTGTCCAAATTTACAGGGTATTGAAGCATAGAGTGCATTTAAGTGGGAATTGCAGTCGAAGTCGTAGCTGGAAGCAGTACTCGCTTTTCACTGGCAATTAATGCGAATTTCGACAACATAATTAAACCGGAGTCTGCTTGACAACTCGTCTTCTGTCTGGCTTTTATATTTAATGAGAGAGAAGTGCAGTGGAGTTAACCCTTATCCCTAACCTGTAGACAAAATAAAGAGTGGCAAAGAGAGAGAGCGAGAAGAAGAGGAAGAGACCCGTAGAGCAGACTCGATTCATTCACTTTTGATATTCATTTGCATTTGCATATTTTCACATGTCATTCGGGCCGTCGCTTTTGGCTTTTTGGCGTTCGCTTTTCGCCTTTTGTGTAACGCAATTGCTGTAGACAGGCACCATGCGGGAAGAGGCTCCCCTGCGGGTCGCGAAGGGGGCTGGAAGGAGGGTGTGTTCGTTAGGGGGACCATTCGCATAATTAGCGACAGACTTTGCCGCCTGACAAACTCTTTGAAGCTGCAACTACCTCTGACTCACTCACTCTCTCTCTCTCTCTCTTTCCCACTCTTTCTCTATCTGAACAAAAGCAAAACCGCAAACATGTGTGTTGTTGTTTATTTGTTTATTGTTGAATGTCTTAATTTATGAAACTGTCAGAGGGAGAGAAAACCTGCAACTGGTACCAACAAAAGCGGTTCTTTTGAGTTTTTCCTTAGTTTGCATTTCTTTTTCTTTCATTTCTTTAATTTTGGCTCATTCATACTTGTCTTGCTAATGATTCACTCTGCTACTCAAAAGTGATTCATGGCAAAAGGTGCGTAAAATCTTGATAATACTTTTTAACGGATTTATCTCGATAAATTTATGACTCCCAAGAACTCGAAAAACTTTGACTACACCACTTTTGCCTTCGAGTGCAATCAAATAATTGTAATCTCTTTCAGAAGTGCACTTTCATTTACCAAACCCCCCACCACCACAACCCACACCCCAGAAACCCCCCCTGTAATCCACGCCACTGACTAGCTGATTATATGCTGATGAGCACGTAGATGATTTTAATATAATTTCTTGTGCAAATTCTAAATGCATTTTTGGCAAAGTGCTCGGCAAACTGCAGACCAGGGATTACATTTCTGGTACTTTTAATTATGTGCACTTCAATGATGATGATGATGATTATCATGCTAACTATGCTGATGTACATAATCTGCTTAGACCCCAAGGACCAATTCTAAAACTATGAAAAGGCCACATTCACTTGGTATTTTTGGACAACTTCTTCGGAGTGTATTTGGCAAACTGTTTTTAAGTTTTAAATATAGTCTGAAGTTCAGTGCATTATTTTGAGGTGGTAAGGGATTATTTAAATCCTAGTGTATATAAAAAATAAATTATTAAATGCATTTAAATTTCAATACTAGTGAGTCAATATATTTAAAAGTTGTCTGACTACACATTTGATAATTTACTATTTTAAATGTATATAAGCTAAATCAAGGGTATGCCTTAAAGGTTGTAACTAGGATCATTCATTTTCTTGTTTGTCCATTTAAGATAAATGTTCACTTTAGTGTCAAAAGTAATCATGTTTCAGTGGGCAAGTCCTTTTTGCAGTTTGTAGTTTCTGAGCTTAGAATGAACTTGTGGTGTAGAGGGATGCATTCCCAGGGGTGCACTTTGCGGTGTTTGGCAACACTGGCAATGGCTTTGGCACTGCCCACTTGAATGCGCTTTCCGGCTTTCAGTTGTCGGTCGGAGGTCGGAGATCTGAGCTCATTTCTGGTTGGCCGTTGATTGTTGATTGTTGGATGGGCAACCGCCAAGTGCTTGATAAATTGTTTACTTTGGAATTAATTACGTAGTCATTGTTTTCTTGCAGGCCTAGGCGGAAGTTGAAGCTTGGCTTGGCCGCCAGGGGGCGGTACTGTTTGTTGCATAAATCAAGTTAGCAGCGCATCGTCGCATTTCAACACTTGCTTCCTCTATCCGGTTGGGCCACCTATCTTGCCATTTGCCATTCACCGTACACCATTTTGCCAGTTTGCCATTCGCCATTTGCCGCTGCCCTTTTCGCCTGTGATCGTGGTAATAAAATTGCATTTAATTACGGCTCCAAAGTGCCGAGGTTGCAATTCAGCTGCAGATGCAGATTCAGATACAGATACATACTCAGATGCGGTGTGGTGGGGACTGGAGGGCGGGTAGGTTTTCTGAAAATTGCATCTTTTATCCGTTCACGTTCAGAAACTTCATTGTTCTGCGCATTTTTGAGCTCATTAAACCAACAATTGAAATTGCTGCAATGCGTTGCATGTTGAAAGTTGCAAGTTGCAAGTTGTCGGTTGCTCTTGCAGTTCTTCTCGTTGTTGTTGCTGCTGTCGCAATCAATTTCCAGCTCTCAGTTAAGCTGAATGATGCAAAATTGAAATTATATTGCGGCCTGGCACATCATTAAAATGCATCGAGTTGCACGAAATGGGACGAACACCTTTTAGCCAAACTTTTAGGCCAATCAATTTAGTGCAGAATTTCAAGCACTTTACCAACACTATCCAGCTGATGGTAGGGATAAGATTTATGCCAGATATTGTCTATTCAGCGTATCAAAAAGAAACAGACAAAGAGAAAGCCTTGCCAGAAATTAACATAAACAGGAACTGGGCGTTGCCCTAGCATTGCGAAAACAAACAATTAACAACAAGCTGGGTAAACTGCAAAACAATGTTCAGGGGGAAAGAGAGCAAGAGGTAGAGAGGACAAAAGAGAGAGGGAGAGAGAGAGAGAGTACTTGCTTCAGAACATGAGAAACAGATGGGGACACAATGTTGAATAACGAAAGACAAAACAATGAAAGTCAAAGCTTCTTGGAGTGAGCAGTAAGAACTAAGACAGATCAGTGTATGAACAACATCGAATGAAAAGAAACTTTCTTAGACTGTGAAATGACAACTTTTCTTATGCTACTCCAAAGCTTTGTATAAAAACATAATTCAGTAGTCATACTTTATCAAAATTCTAAAGGATAGCGTTATACACTTGTAAATTTTCAGATTTTACTATAGTAGAGAATTAGAACTCAACAATATTTCTAGTAAAGTCTCTTAGAATGCGCAAATCAGTTTAACAAAAATAAAATACACTAAAATTGGAAATACCCATATTTAAACTTTAAGAAAAGATTGAGTAAGAAACACACATATCAATCGATTGGATTCACATTGCTTCTCTTGCTAAAAATAAGTTTTTCCGTCAAATGCAAATCTGTATCATATCTCCCAAGATTTATTAATTCAAATCCTCTTCATAGCTTAATGTAATATATTTTAGGTTTCCTAGTTGAAAATATTTATACAATATAAATCGGCCATGTAATAAAGAATATTTTATGCCCTTGTTTATAACCCTTTTCTTTAGTTGATACCATTAAACTTTAAGTTTATTTAAATATATATATGTTTTAATATAAACATAAAGAGTTAAAAATGTGAAAGGGCTTTAGTTTGGAGGGTTTTCTTCTGCAAGTGTTCACTGTACCAACTGAGGGTATTAATAGTTTTATGAACTCAGTAAAATTCCCCTTTTTAATGCAATCATCTTACGCTTGACTGAACAGTGACTGCGATGATTTTTCGACCAAGAGTCAAGCTCAAGTCGACTGTGTGTGTGCAGCACACACACACATACACACACACCCTTTGTGAACTTGCAACATGACGCAAGCGATACGCGAGGATCGTCCACTCATAAATGGCAACAATCTGTGGAAGACAACGACTTGAGCGGGTGCAATCAACGTGCAATTCACTTCACGACAGGTGAAAACTTGCTGCCGCCAATGAATGTGTCTGCAGACCACTTATTGTTGTTGTTGTTACCGTTGTTACCATTGTTGTTGTTGCCTCAGACAGACAACAAAAGTTTTTGCTGCTGACGTAACTTGTTGTCGTTGTTGTTGTTGCAGTTGCTGTTGATGTTTGTTGGTTGGCTGTTTGGTTGACTTGGTTGGCCAACACACGCACACACACACACATACACACCACTACACACACACAACACTTTTGTGCATTAAAATTTCACACTGCGTTTCGTTGTTGGTTGAACGCTTTTGGCTTTTTGCGTTTTCTCTCTCGCTTGCAATTTCCAGTGTTTAATTGTTGGTGTTGTTATTGTTGTTGTTGTTGTTGTTGCAGCACTAGTGTGGTTCACCTTGGCCATTGTTGTTATTGTTGTTGCCGTTGTCGCCTGCCACATGCAGCTGGCAACAAAATGGCGCTTTGCCCGGCCCCTGACATGTGCCCTGAGGCAACGGTTGCTGCCCCAACTGACAACTTTCCACAGCCACGAAGGGGCGTCAGCAAGAGAGCAAAACCGGAGGGAGACACGGAATGTAGGGGAGACCGAAGAGACGCTTTCAGACGGTGTCTGTCGTTCCAGCAAAAGTTGCTTTTAATTTGGCGAAAATTTAATTAATGCACTGCACTGCGCGAATGTCCAAAAAGTTGAAAATTGAGTGCTTGATGTATTCGAATTACTCGCACACGGTAAACTGTGAACTCGAACGAGTTCTTAAACGGGGTAGATATGGCCTAAACGATAACAAACTGCTACCATCTAGGCCAACAGCTGCAAGTAGCCACAACTATTATAAAGCTTTCAATTAGAGTGCTGAAATATTAATATCGAGAAAAGTGTAATTGAAACTTGTGTAAACTTTAACTAGATTTTAATTAAAGTCAGGGAGAGTTGTGAGAGCTTTTGATTGCAACCTGTGGATATAAATAAAATGAAAAAGACAAATCTCTTTCCCATCATCCTTCTATCACAGAACTGTTTTTTTATAGGAATGTTAACTTGGAATTAAGTAATTACTATGTATAGGAAAATATGACTACTGCATTATATTCATTATTTGAAGGCTCTATAAACCGCAGGAAATATGTTATATTTGATTGGGTTTTCTATTTATTTGATTAAAAAACCGCATTATGGCTACAAAACCTGTAAACTGCAGATTTATTTCGCTGTTTATTTGAGTTATTTATGTAAATTGCAATCCTGTTATAGCATAAAATCACTTGCAACTTGCAACATTTTCATATTTCACACTCTTTAATCCCATCCTTGTAATCCCATCAAGTTTAAAAGGCAAAAATGTTGCTAAGTGCAATATTTACCCAGTTACCACAAGCGGAATTGTAGTTGTAATTGTAGTAGTGGTTCAGGTTCACTCCACTACTACAATTACAACTACAAGTAGAACCACATCATCATGCAAATGGTGTCCACGCATATTTAATGGTCTCACTCCCTCAAACCCCTAAAATCTTCCTACCCTTTTCCCTATCTGTCTCTATCCCACTTTTCCCCTACGCCACCATAAAAAAAGCGAAGCGAAAAAAAGCTTAAAAGCGAGTAAAACACTTTTCAAGATCGCTTGGCACACCCCCCGTGCCACAACACGGTTGTGGCGTGCAACATGCAGCTCCTAAAAAAATATAAAAAAATATTTGCAAAATTCTGTGCTATTGCCTTCTCACTCTGCCTGCATTACGCTAATTAATTCTTGATATATGGAAACTGTGGCCAGAACAGGCGCCCCATAAAAACGTAGCATTCAGCATTCAGTTGCAGCAATAAAAACAGCGCCACTTGCAACACTGCCTGCTTGCCACACTTGCCGAATTTTTTGTGCGATTTTAGAACCGGTAACTAAAAAGCTTAAGAGGTCTGACAAGATTTTTTAAACAAATTAGCTACAAATATGTAAATTTGTAAATTAGTGACAACAAAATTACTTAAAAAATTAAGTTTACCAACACTGCAAGTTGCTTATAGTACTGCCATGCATACCCATCACTTTTAACAGCCCTTAAACCGGGTCAACCGCAGTCGACTACACTTAACTACCGACTTTTCACTAGTTTTTCTTCATTCTTAGCTGGTGCTGTAAATTCATGTGGGCAATTAAAATTTAGCAGGCTTTAAGGCAGTACGTAGTGCCGTCTCCTTGCTACTTCGTCCTGTGGCAGGATTGCGCTAGTGACAGATGCCGCGGTTAAAGTTTAATGACAATGCAACAACAACAAAAGGAATAAAAAGCACAGCAAAAGGAATAGACTGGCAAAAAAGTGGCAGCGAAAGTGAACAGTTGCCAGCATCGTGTATCCTGCAGGATGCGCATGCAGCTCCTGTTGCTTTATTTTTACAAAGGCAGTAAGGGAGTCATAAGGGCGGTGGGGGGAAGGGCAGGAGCTGCAACATCTGTGTCATGCTTTACGCCAACGCATGTGACAGGAAACCATTCGCAGCAACCGCCAAAATGTGGCAACAACGCAGAGACAACGACAACAAGGCTGGCAGCTTCCGCTTAAGCGGAAGAGTACTCTCTCTCTCTCTCTCTCTCTCTGACTCCCTCTCTCTTTCTAACAAGTGCTAAACGCACTGGCAACTTTCTCACATATGCAATTGAGCTTACTTGAGCAGGGCGTGTGGGTGTGGCAGCAGTGGGGGGTGGGGGAGAGACAGCTAGCGAAAGTGCACGGAAGCAATAAAACATAGATGAGCATAGGAAAAAGGGAGTGAAATGGCAGTGAAACCAGTAGCAAAGTAGACTTGGATGCTGCAACTCTTGTTGCTTGCTGCTTGTTGCAGCGGCAAGTGAAACAGCGTGTTGCAGTTGCACATTAGATGCAGCATTTGTGCTCAAGTGTCGCAATATTTGTAAAGCGCAGGATGTGGCAGACTTTTAAGCAATTTATGCGTGTATGTGGCAAGAAGGCAGCTGAAACTAATGGGGAAGCGGTGAGAAAAGAACTACAAACGCGGTCTTTAATCGACCAAAGATTTCCACGAACAGAAATACTCTAATAAGTCTAAATTGGTAGAACTCCATCTCTCTACCTCTCTGTTTTGTTGGTTATCCTTAATCCCTTGCGAATATGTTGACCAGGTTGAAATTTCTGTTTGGTAATTGCCTAATGATCGGTTCAGCGCAGATCAGGTGCTATCATGATTTGCAGTTTGCCAAACAACAGCAATTTGATGAAGATATTGAGACAGCACAAAGCAGTAAGATGTCTAAAATAAAGTTATTGTCTGCCTGCCCACAAGAGTCAGACACTGACAGGATCATGAATAGACGATAGAGGGAAGAGGAGGGGTTACAGGGTAGCGGATAACAGACGGTGCACAGTTTGGTTTACCGAATCCTCTGAACAGCTGCCAAACTGCGTACTATTATGGCCCCGAGCTGATCTTGATCTAATTTAGGCGTATTAGTTGCTCGAGAAACTGTTGCAAACAGAAAAACAAAAGAGGAAGACCTTTTCGGGTCGCCCATTGGTATCCTGACGGACCAGATAAGACGCTGCTAATGGCTTCATTAGGCCCGACTCTCAATCACATGTGTGCCACATGCCGAGAACGAGTCCGATTCCGAGTTCGAGTCTGAAACCGATTCTGAGTCCGATTCCGAGTCGCAATACGATGCAATCTTAAGTGGCATTTACCTTTGAAGTAAAGCCGATGATGTTATCGATAACTGTCGATGACGATTCATTGGGCAACTGCAGCAACTGTACGTTAGCTGTTTGGCATAAAAAATTTTGGCATTTTCAGGTTTATTTCAGTTCCATTCCCCCTTCCCATTGCTCATCTCACGCATACGAAAAGGACACGCGCATTAAACTTTCCAAAAAGCAACTTGAAAATTGTCATAAAATAAAAAGAAAACAATGAAAACTGTTTTGGGGTGAAGCTGTTTTAAGAGCGCAATACAAACAACAACTGCAATACCCTGTATCATAAAGATGGAACAAAACATTTCATTTTATAATTTTATTATCCATTTCTTTGGCTTCTCATTTTCATTTTCATTTTCATTGCCCTGAAGTCTGTTGCTGTTGCCGTTGCTGTGACTCATATTAATCAGGGAATGCTTGGAGAAATGCTCGAGAAATTCACACCTTTTGGCCACAACAATACAAGTGTAGGCTTGTTTGGGGAGATATAAGGCAATATAAGGGGATTCGAGGGATTGGCCTGCTTTATGACCGCTCCTTTACTTTTATGACCACTTTTCCAAAGAAAAGAAATTAAAAATATATATATCTATATATCCATATCGTATAGAAGTTCACTTATTAAATTTAGATATGACCAAGTAAAATCATTTAACAGAAATTTACAATTTATGTTGAAGTTTGCTGCTCTCTGTGGCAAGTGTCGTTAAAATATATGTCGTCTTTCGTGGGGGCTCACTGTATTTGTATGCAAAGAAGTGCTCTGGGGCCAAAATCGTAAAGATTGAGAAGTGCACATAAAATGTGTAATCGGTAGAAGTACTTACATGCATGGAGAATTTTCTACTCAATTGATTTAGTCGTTTCCTATGCAAAGTCCCAAAAGATCGTACCGATCGTAGCCTTCAGAAGAGGAGGATCATTAAAATTGCTCATGAACTTGAGGCGTCACGGGAATACGAGATTTCGTCAAAACTATACAACACACTCGAGGCATACATCATTTTTGGGTAAGAGATATTAAAGCAACTTGAGGAATATATCATATTTTATGTACGCCTGTGTTTTATGCATTTGTTATTCAGTCACTCACAAACATTTTGATAATAAAAGAGCAGAATTGAAGTAGAGTACTCAATCGATAAGATTATTCGTTTATTCAAATATGTTATCAAGGGAATTGTATAATTATGTTTGAAGTGGTAATGTTTTAATTATCTTTCAATCTTTTATATATCAAAGTTATAATTTTAAAATTTATTTATTCTTTTGTCTCTTTAGAATTTCTTTCACATTTTATATTCACACAAATTGCACTCAAGATAAGTTAGTTATTTATAGAACTAGTCGGCATATATAATTTATATATACACGTTATCTGTGCGTTTCTATTCTCTATGTTTATGAAATTTCTGAATTTCCTGTTTTGAAGTACATTTATGTTATCATATCAATAAGAATTTTGGACTTTAGTTAGAATTCACATTTAGTGCTGCAATGTTTCAACTGACTCCGTGGCGCAACGGTAGCGCGTCTGACTCCAGATCAGAAGGTTGCGTGTTCAAATCACGTCGGGGTCAATCGGAAAGATTTACTTTTTTTTAATTTTTATTATGACATACTTCATTATACTCTCTGCAAGAGTATATTGGGTTTGTGAAAATGTATGTAACAGGCAGAAGGAGGCGTGGCAGACCCCATAAAGTATATATATTCTTGATCAGCATCACAAGCCGAGTCGATATAGCCATGTCCGTCTGTCCGTCTGTCTGTCCGTCTGTCCGTCTGTCCGTCTGTCCGTCCGTATGAACAAACAGATTTCAGAGATGGTAAGAGCTACAAGTTCGAGCTTGGTCTCAATCGATCACATATTTAGTCAGTCAATACAAGAATCTTTTTTTTTTTCGATGCCACGCCCCATTCGCCCACAATGAGCAAAAAACTAGACACACCTCGGAAAAAATTGGTGTTTTGGGCGAATATCTCAATAACTATTGCACCTAGGATCACCAATTTTGGTATGGAGGTTGCTAGTGACAGCGTAAATGCATTGACATTTAAATTTTTGGACTGCCACGCCCCGTTTTCCCACAATTAATAAAAGTAATTCTCAACTTTTTAGGCATTCTTTTATATAGTACAGTATTGTAATTTATAATTCGTGTGAAGACTAACTATATCAAACTATCCTGAAAGGCGCATTGAAATCGCACTATAATCAAGAAAACTAGAAGCGTTACAATATTGATAACTGAATGCAATATCATGTATGAGTGCAAGTGAGACAGAAACATACAAGCACATGTGACGGCAGAGCTGCAGCATTCATATCAATGTATGAGTGCAAGCGAGACAGAAACATACAAGCACATGTTTGCTTTCGTGGCGGCAGCGCTGCCCGCAGTCGCTGGCCGCGCTGAATACACACATACATTCATACATGTATATGCATCATATATTGCCTTTCGTATGTGTATTCGCATACAGACAAACAGATGTATGTTTGATTATGCTTAGATTGTTTTTGTTTCAACGTGTTTTAAAGCAAGTACTACACATTGTTATATCTCTAGACCGATTTTAATAATTAAATCGCGAAAAAATGCAGAGAGTATTTTACGGTCGGGCGTGCTCGACTGTACTTTTCTTACTTGTTTTTATTTGCTTAACAACCAAATGTGGTACTTTCACAGCTCTAACAAGTTCACACCAAGTGTTCACAGCTTTTTGAAAAGTTGGAAATATTTCACTGAAAGGGTTACATTGTTAGAGGTGTGAAAAATCCAAGATTTGTAGCGCCATTGCGCTGATCTGCTCATTTAATTTATTTTGTTTTCTTATTCTTATTTTCTTAACACATTTTACATTTTTTATGACTTTTAATTGCATTCCGATGGCCAATAAAAATGTTCTACGGAATTAACGACAGGAAGTGCGAAGAAAACGCGCGCTAAACATAAAATAATTAGCGTCTTCTTTTGACTCAAAAGCGGTACTTTGATTGCACCGCCAGAGGGCGCCATATGCTAACAGACCTGTTTATTCACGCACAAAGTGAATTTTTCTGATTTTCATTATAATTTACATTGCACTTTGCATTGCAAATCGCATTTGAATAATTTGTAATTTTAAGCACTGCGATTAAATGCTTCGTAAACAGCAACTGTAACAAATCGGGTAGCTCACTTAACTAAACGATTTAAACTCTGCACCACTTAGAGGGTATCTCTTGGTGTGCAATTAACTCTGCTCTGCTTGTAATATTCCACGATTTTGCATAATTATCTACGCTACAAAAGTTATACAAATAGTTTTTGGGGGTGCAGCTAATTGAATATTTATCAAATGGATTCTGAGCTTATGCAAATAATATGCGCAAATGTGCAACGAATATTGGATAAATGAATGTGGATTTTAAATGCAACACATAATGTGAATATAATCACAAGAATACCATGTTAGTCCAGCATTCAGTTAAGGCACAAAATGCGGGCTGTCAATTGGCACTAATTGATGAACAATATGAATGATATTCACAACTGATTAGCGAATGCATTCCATGTATGGTATACCATATAAAAATACTTGACATAAGCAACTGAACCCAACTAAACTGTTAGATAATCGCAGCAATTTGTTTCCTAATGATGATTATCGTTTACAAAACAGATAACGATCATTTAAGTACTCAACTTAAGTCTAAGTGCTCGATTTGTCCATACATCGGAGTGAATGAGAACTTCATTAGGATAGTTGCCTTTAAGTGGTTGCAATATAATGTAGTACTTGAGTCTTCAGTTCTATCTACACATTGTCAGCAGCCATGCAGACAAACAACTTCAGGCAAATATTTCCTAGAGTATTTCACGTCGGCCACTTGAAAGCAATTAAAAATCCTTTAAAATATTTTCTTATCGTGTTAAACGACTCTGTTGATAGACAGTCAGTGACTTAGTTGGAATTCGTCGAAAGGGATACAATAAGAAAATGTTTATTTAGAATATAAAAATATATATTTGCTAAGTGTTAAAACAGTTTCTCGAAGAAGTCAAGAACTGATAAGCTAATCTTAATGATTACTTTAGTAACAAAGATATGATTTTGTTTTTACATTTCATAGAATCCTTTTGATTTTAAAATAGGTTTATGGAATTTTTTTATCAGAGCTGCTTTAAAAGTACAATAATACTCAATACTTCAATAATTATCGGCATGAAATCTTTTTACTTAAAATAAAGTTGAAGAATACTACTATTACTTAGTATCTTTAAGATTAGTTATTAGACTCTAGAAAAAGAAATATTTTATTATAAATTTATTTATATTTCACTTATTTTCTTATTCATAGACTCTTTTAAATAAATTTATTTCTTTTAAACCATTCCGTAAGATTCCCTTTTTTGAGTGGGTAAAGCTCTGTGTCATGTGTAGGCTGAGCTGACAGCCCCCTTTGTAAACGACGCCTCTTGCATTCAGTAGGCGCCTTCAGCATTTTGTTGACCAAGTGCGTTACACGCAGCAATTTAAGTGTGCAATTGTTCAAACTCCTTGAATGGATAGCGAAACTTGACTCGATTCCTCCGATCGTCAGGTATTTTGCGCAGGCGCAGCTCCAATGAAGCGTTTGTCGTTTGTCGCTTGTCGTCTGTCGCGCTTATCGCCACGCACTTATCTCAGCGAAGCAAAGGAGAAGGAGTAGGGGAAGGAGAAGGAGAAGGGAAAGATGTTGGTGGACTAAGCGAAACGAGGGACAAAAGGAATGGGAGAACGTCAGGCCTTAACGCTTGAGCAATTGCGGTCTCTCACACACACACAACCACACACACGAGTGCTGTCTTCAACTGCGGCATGCCTGACTGCCAGGGTATAATCATGCGATCTTCCTGCTCCTTGAGCATGTTTGTATCTTAATTTTTGAAGCGCACATACGTGGAATTCAAGCTACAGCTGGAAGGGGGCTGCAGGAGGAGGAGCATGCGGAGGAGCACGCTGGAACTGCGCGTCTGAGTTACGAGTTGATGGTGCTGAAAGTGACACAAGTCATAAATTCCTTTTGTTCTTCGACTGTGCCCCTGAATGCTCCTTCTTCTTCTCCTTTTTTTTCTCCTTCGTTGACAATATACTCCGCCTCGGAGAGTCGTGTCTTGGGTTCGGTTGTGTCTCGGATCTTATCTGGGCCTTGAATGTTTAACGATCAGCGTTATGTTTGTTACGTTTTCGATCGATCGATCGTTTGATCGGTAGCACTGTCACTTGGTCACATCCTTTGTTTATTCAATTTAGGCAGTTGTTTTTATTTCTGCTTTCTCCTTAACCGCAGTTGAAATATGATTTGGCGCCAGTGTCCACAGGAAGTGTATGATGCGTTTGGGTTAAAGGTTGTCAGGCCAAAGGTTTATGATGTTTGTCTAAAAATTAATATTCCACTTGGATAATTTTCTAGGCTCACTCGTCTTTTGGTTTATGGAGCAGACGTGAGGGAATCTTATGATATGATTACGATATCGTATTTATTTCTCTATTCGACGAATACAATTTTATTGGCTTCAGTAATTTGACCAACACTCAAGTCCCATAACCTATTAATTTTTTTGGTGGTCATTTTTCTTTATTCGCTTCATCTCTGCAGCTTTTCCCAGGGGTGCAGGCGTCATAAACAGGACATGGCATATTCATAATTTTTTTCTTTTTTCTCTCTCAGTTATGCAGGAAAATTCTTGTTGTTTGTGGCATAAATTTATGCATATTTATAAGCGAATTTATTTCGTGTCCATTTCAAATGCAAACAAACAACAATCTGAATGAGATAGAGACTGAGGCAGAGAGCAAGGCGCACTCAAAGCTATCAAAGTTAATTCCCCAAATCCCCGAAATAATAAACCAGAGTACCACGTAGTAATAAACAAGAGGAACACGCGATTGGGAAATGGATAAAAAAGTTTGAACTGACAGTCAACTGAACTGGAGATGCATCTGCTCCTAATAATTGCTACATGAAATTAGTTCGTGTAAACAAACATGTCAACAGGCAGAAAGGAGTCTGGGAAAACTGAATACTAGTTACCATAAATAATGATAAAGATATGTTGGCCTACCTTCTAGGCCAGCTGTGTACAGTGGGGGCACAAGGGAGCACACCTGTCAATGAACATATATAGATCTTTATAAGTATTCCCAGAAATCTTAAGGTCAAGTTTTATGGCAAGTGTCAACACTGAATTCTTCAATCTACCTTCGATCTCGTTTTCCCTCTTTCCCTTTTTATTTTGAGTTTTAAATAAAGACATTATTGATGCTACGATGTGAGCTGATAAAACTTGCATAAGACTTGGCCAAGCAAGTTCAGTTTCAGTTGAGGCCGGGCCTTAAGATCAGATAAGTTTGGATGGGTAAAACTGAGCAAAAGTGAACAGAGTTGAGCCGAGTTGTCTTGTCTTGAGTTGAGCTGTTTAAGTGGCCAAGACACGCGATCCAACAGAGTTGCCACCGAGTGTGGCACCACATGAAGCACTGCTCAGTTTCAATAATTTATAGATGGTAGTCAGGTGAAGTCTTGTCTCAACTCTTGTTTCTTTCTGGCAATTACCATCAAATGTAGTCAAGAGACTTGTTGACATGTTGTGTTACATTCATGGCATCGAAGCAAAAGGGGAAAGAGCAACAAATCCCAGGGAACCTACAAGTAATTGGATACTGTCTTCCCAGTGAGTGTGGATAAGAAAAATGTTTGATACCGAAAGTAATAGATCAAAATGTCGATGGGAGAGACAACCTACTGATTAGCTCTCTTAGGAAAGGAGTGAAGAGTTTTGGCTTGAAAGAATTCAGGGTTAGGGTATAAAATTTCACTAGAATATTATATACTTCTATAAGAGACCTAGATCTATTAAAGGGTATCTCAAAATCCATCTCCAAGCTTCCCACTTTATTTTGGCTATAAAACCGCAGCTAGTTTCTAAAACAAATGCACTTCAATTACTTTCAAATTTGTGTGAAACGCAATTAAAGTTTGTAATTTGGTTGAAGTTGCCGCATGCCACATGTCGCATGCTGCATGCCGCATGCCCCATAGCCGCAGCAACTTGTCAATGCATATGGCGCATATATCACATTAACATCAGCATCAACTACAGCACCGCAAATCGCAGCAGGGAAAACGCATAATGTTTGTCATAACTGAATAATTGCACACGCGCTGAGAAAAATGTTGAGGCAAGATAATGCTTCTACTTGCAACTGATGCCACTTGCCACTTGCCACTTTCGACTTTCCCATTTTTGCCAGTTGCAGTTGCGCCTAATTTAAAAATGGCAAACGCCAAGTGCCGCATAAATGTCTTGTCAAATGATGCGACTTCTTCAAGCAGCAGTCTCTGGCTGTCTCTGCCACCAACCGCTGCCACATTCAACAGCAAATTGCATTATTAGCCGCAACCATAAAAAGTCAGCAGCAGCAGCAGCAGGAGCAGCAAGCTCCTTTCAACTCTTACCGCTTTCCTACACTCTGAGGCCTGATGGCTCTTGGCACTCCTGCCTCCTACCTCCTGTCTTACTGCTCCTCTTGAGTTCCATTCAATTTGAACACTGCTGTCATACACAATAGTTGCAGCCACTTTGAATATTCCTTCACTTTGAAGCACTTTGACAATCTCTCTGTTCTGCAGCTCAAAAATTGCTGCAATTCGGTTGCACTACCAACAAGTTGTTAGCCAGAATCTCAACCGACAACATCTGTGCCAGGCATTCTTATAATAGACTTTCAAAATTCACAATTTCATCAATTTTCTTGGCTCTTCTTTAGTTTGGATTCACTTGGAAGAAGTTATTCAATTTTGCAGTTGTAATATGAAAACTTTTATATCAAATTTAAATGCCAAATTTTTCTGGACTGCAAATAATTAAATAAATTAAATATAAATAAATTGAATATAGAACTAGACTGTTTCCAATTTCATTGGCCAATGATAATTTTATTAATTAATATTAATAATAGACAGAGTTTATAATTTTGCTCAACTGTTTAAACTTTAATGCAGCAAGTGGGAAACTCCAGTTCTTCTCAGGTTTATGGAAAACATGCAGTGTTGCAAATGTCTCAATTTCGATGCAAGTAAACGCCTGTGGCAGCCAAGCGTTGGATGTCTGGTGTTGCAGTGTCTGTCGGTCTGTCTGTTGCATTGCCTCCTTGTGGCAGAGCTAATGACAGGTTATCCGCACCAAGCTAAAACTGGTAACAGTGCATGATCTCTTGCTACCTGCTAACAGCAAAATTCCAGCAACAATTTCGGCAGGAAATCGACACAGACACTGAACCAGAGGAGCTGGCAGAATTTTAATAAAAAACTAGCTTGAAAAACAAAATTATAAATAAATTTACTAGGAAAAGTAAACAGAATTTTTTAATTTATTTAAATTGTATTTATTGAAAATAAAAGAAGAGAAAGTTTAAATAAATCAATTTCTAGGCCAAAAGTTGTCGAATTTAATATTTTAGAGTCCTACATACTTATATTGATATGCAATGAAACTAATAAATTAACTTACCGTTAGAAAATATAACGCTAAAAGTAATTGTATATTATAAATGTTTTTGTCACTTAGTAAATGTGTTTCTATCCCAAAACTAGCTATTAAATAGCTAAACTGGCAGCACTGCTCAGGAGCACGGCGCACAGAGCAGGAGCAAAGTTTGCTCAATTGCCAATAAGTGGCAATGTGGCTGAGGCATCTAATGTCTAAATTTGTTGCATGAACGAGCAACCTTTTTTGCTGGAGTTGCATAACCCATAATTATGAGTAAGAGAGCGCAGGATAGCAGTAAAGGGAGTGAGAAAGGGAAGGAGAGACAGACACAGACACAGAGAGAGAGAGGTGCTTGCTTTGACTGCTTCTTTGGGCCACTGACTGATGTTTGCCTCGACGCCTTTTGTTTGGGTTTCAGTTTCAGTTGTTTCGATCTCGATCTGGATCTTGAGTTTCACACACACAGCGCACTATCTGGTAGTGACTCTTTCCCTCTCCCTCTCACTCTTTCTCTCCTTCTCCTTCTCCCTCTTCGTCTTTGTCTCTGTCTCGTTTTTCGGGTTTAACAACTAAATTTAAAATTTTGACGTAAACAATGTTGAAGCTGCAGCATAACTCTGACTGCCTGACTGCCTGAGTTGCCGAGTGCCTGTTGCCCTCCAGGAAGCCTGAGTTGAGTGCTTCAACTAAAACCTGGATCTGGGTCTGAGACTCAGTCAGAGTCTCAGTCTCTTTCGGAGTCTGTTCTCTGTTCTTTGGGCACATTTAATTAATTTATTTCCAGTGATGCCCGAGTCAGAGAGTCCCAGTTTGAGTCTGAGTCCGAGGAGACGAGTGGGTTTGGCATCGTTTTTGTCTGCGTTCTTTGCTTTTGAAGTGTTTCAAAATTAATTCCAATCGTCAGTCGTACACGATCCATCCGTTGCCCCCTTACCACTTACCACTCACCGCTCACCGTTAACCGCTTACCCCGCGGGGGTGCCAAGCTAAACAACTCCCAATTTTTTATATGATTTTGTTTTTGTTTTTCTGGCTGATCCTTTTGTTGGGCTACTCAGCGGCGCGTGATTTTGGCTCTGTTTCATTCTCGCTTCCATCTCTTTCACACTTCATTCTTTACTCTCTTTGCATCTCTTTTGATTGCCCTGTTTTTCGTTTGAATTTCTTGTGATTAGCACACGAATAAGATATTGGCTGTGGGCGTCAACGGGGCGTGGTCGGCGCGCTGTTTGTTACTTGGCAGCTGCTGGAAACCAATAGATACTCTATAGGGTCCATATTCTCAATTTTGTGGATATTGACGCCATGACTTGCAGTGGAGTCGCTTTTCAGATGCTACCTGATGAAATTTATCAATTGATACTTAAGATTCTAAAAGACTTAAGATAGAAGTCAACGAAATGCTGAGAATTAACGGTATGAGCTTTGTCAGCTTATAACTTGCATATATTTTAACTAAATCATAAAAAACTTTAATAAACAATAATAAATACAGTATTAAAAGATTCCAAAAGATTCAAGATAGAAGTCAATGTAAATCCACTAATGTAAAACCGATTGAGATTGGCAAAAATTAAATTAATAAGTATTAAATGATTTTAAAACTTGAAAGTCGTTTTTATTTGTCAGCCAAAAATGAGGTAGATTTTTTCATGAATTCATATTATTCATAATTTATAGACAGCATTGCCCATGTCACTGTTTAAAATCAACTAAATATAAAATAATGAATTTTAAAACCATTTCAAAGTAACATATTTTAGGATATTCCAAAATCTAGATCTAGTCGTGTACCTCAGAAAAGTTCTGCTTTTACATTATATTCCTATCTACTCTCAAACGATCTTATTATGAATACAGTGATTACTTTTCCTGTACTTTCCCATTCACTTCAATAATTCCCCAAAATGTAATTCATTTCAAAATAAGCTGCAGTCTTAAATATTCGACATTTTGATCCTTCATGTTCAAATATGTCACATATTTTATTCAGTGACTTTGCTTAATGCACTTCCTTTTTACCCGTGATGCGCTCCCTTTAAAAGTGTTGCAACATGTGGCACAGATTATACAATTATGCAATTATATTTACATTAAAATTTTGTTACATTCTGTGTAATTTGTTAGGGAGAAAAAGCCGAGTGTGTTTCTTGGCATTTTCCAAGAACTTTGCTGGGTGAGCGACACATGTTTTAACAACCCCAAGATATTTGGGGTATTCCTACATCAGTTTTTCGTGTTGTTGTTCAGTATTTATATTTTTTAGGGGCAAACAAAGTTGACAAAAAATCTATGAAAACAAACAAAAGTTGCATTATTATTATTGTGGAAACTAAACAACTTAAGTTGCCCCTTCTCGTTCACTCAGTGGCTGTCCATCTCTTTTGCTCCAAGTGTTGCCACAGGAAACGGTGTTCGCTGTGAGTGACATTTGTTATGTCAATTTTTTGTGACAGCCATCAATCTGAAAGTTGTTGTTTCTGCTGTTGTTGCCCCGTTGTGTTGACAAGCGATTGAGTCTTGGGTCTTGAGTTACCGACGGGCTCTGTCAGCGCTTCGTGACGCCGCGGGACCTCCCAGTCGGACCAGTCCCACTGGGTATAGGAGTGGGAATGGGAATGGGTATGGCCATAGGTTGCGACAATCTTAAGTGTTGCAAATTAATTTATGCGGTTGCAAAAGTGCATTGGTTCCATCGGTTGCAGCTTCATGGTATGGCCACTAATATTAACCGTATCCTAATCTAACTGCAACATTTCCTCCTAACTCTAGAACCTTTAGGCGTGACACAACCACTCAATCATCTCACAGTTAATTGCAACTGCAAACGGCAACCTGCTGACTGGTGTCTGCTACCTACTTTACTTCAGGCTACTTGCAACTCAATCGGCAAATTTACGGTTCGTCATGGCAGAATCGTTTGCTGGCTCTTTTTTGCTGCGCTCTTTGCAAAAATATTATTCAAATTATAATAATAAAAAAATATTTATTTATTTTTTTAGTCCCCAGTTTTTTCTATTATTTTCTTGTTATTGTCAATTAGAAATTGTCAGCATTTGGTCAGTTTTTCCAATTATGTTTTCAGGTTTTCGGGAATTTTTTTTTGGGGAAAACATAAACACATCATCAGCAACTGTTGTCCTCTTGTCCTGTGTTATCCTGCGCACACATGTTGTGCATTTAATTTTAATTTCAGTTTTGTTTTGTTTTGTTTTCTCTGCACATTTTTAATGACAAATTCTGCTACAGTTTTCATCGAGTTTTTTTGTATTTCGTATTCTGTTTCAGTTTTCGACAACAGATTGTTATCTTAATGACTCTATACCTTTTTCTATTTCTCTTTTTGTTGTCTGTCTTTCACTAAAGGGGCACGAATAGATATTTTATTGTATTTTAAATACAAATATATATGTATATGGTGTTCAATTTTTCAATTTTATTTCAACAACTGTTGTCTTTTGTTGTTGGTCCATTTTCCACTTGGCTGGAACTCTTGAAATGAAAAACTCAAGTGCTTTCATCAGGATGTGCGCTATGGTTAACTCCAAGTGTATATTTGCCTTATGATCTGGCCATTCTCATAATCCCATAGCTGAAAATGTGTTGCTTATTTTGTGGTTTTCCACAGCTGTCAGGTAGTACTTGTAGACGCATCTTATGAATTTTCCAAGATGATCCACACAAATAACATTAATCTATTTGCACAGTCTTTCACTTTCGTAATATTTGAACTGAAATTTTCCCATTAAGGTTTTCAGCTGTTTATAGTTAAGTAAATTCTTTGAAAATATTTCCTGATTTCTAAGTTACTTAAGAAACTTTTTGTTTTAGTTTAATTTTTGGTTATTTACCTCTGAATAAAGTTTAATTATGTTCACAAATTGTATTACTATAAAATTAGCTATTTTAAATAAATTATTCTACTCCAGTTTTGATTTTTATATTGATTACTGTGCACACACGATACACAATTACGTGCTCTGATAATCCCCAAGGTGTCCAGCGCTGCCTTAGTCGACGTCAACAGCAGCGTCGACTTCGGCGTCTACATTGGCGTCGGCGTCATTGCTGGCGTCATTCATTGACACATAGTCGCAGTCTTCCCAATGCAAGTGCCTCGAAAGCGGGCAGTGTGTAGGGGAGGTGATTACTGTGCCCCTGTTTTCCTGCTCAATCACTTGCACC
The DNA here is from genome assembly GCA_035046005.1 of Drosophila acutilabella. Classification (NCBI taxonomy): domain Eukaryota; kingdom Metazoa; phylum Arthropoda; class Insecta; order Diptera; family Drosophilidae; genus Drosophila; species Drosophila acutilabella. Next base: position 56,123 of record JAWNOK010000027.1, on the reverse strand, counting down.
CGCCGTACAGTGTGCTCCTCTCTTCCCTACGTCCCTACGTCTTGGCAGTTTTCCATTGAGTTTTGACAAACGACTGATATTCATCAGTGTCAGTACGCCCGTTTCCAATGGGAATTCCCCCCTTTTCCACCCGCCCCAAATACCCCTATAAGGCATAAAGGAAAAAAGTGGAACTTCAGAGTACTTCGACTTCGACTTTGAGTTTGAGTTTGAGTTCGCCTTCGTCTCCGACAAATGCTACAAATCAAAGGCGCATTCCAGTCATCGGCGATGTTGTTGTCTCCTCAGTCTTGACGAATGTTGCCTGGAACATCTGGAGCGCATTAATCGACACATTGTGAGTTGGGTTTGTGTGTGGTGTGCGATGTGTGTTGGGTTTGTGTGTGGTGTTGTGCTTTGACTTGATCAGGCGGCTTCTCTTGCTGACTGCCGCCCCAAGAGACACTCACTCTCCACCTTCTGCTCAATGTTCCTACCACAGTGGTGCCCACACGCATACCACCAAAAAATCATCGCGGCTTTGATTTGCTTAGCTTTGCATAGAATACATGAATTAGACAAGTATTCGTGGTGCGAAACGGGGAGAGGAAGAGAGCGCAGCGATCGATCTCGCTGAGTTTTAAGTGACGGCTAAATTTCCCTCTCGAGTCACCGTGGTGCCAAACGCTCTCTTCTTGGGCCCACTGTCATTTAAAATTTTAAAACATGATTGCTATAAAAACATACTAAGCCTATAGATACCAGAGGGTAAGAAATTTGTAGAAACCTTTTAGTTGTATAATGTATAATTATTCCTTGCATTTAGATTATGAGTTGAGAGATTATATGGGCAAACAAAATAAACTTATTATAGTAGTAGTAAAGGTGAACGCACTGTGAATATAATTTAAAATACTTTAAAAAGACTTTACATTTGAACGTTTTATTCATATTTGACTTTATTTGTAATTTTTGTAATTATTAATAATTTTTAGCATTTGAAACATATGTTTTGAAGAACAAGCTAAGTTTGTTATTAAGTAAAAATTAAGATACATTTTAAGCCGATTTTGGGCATTATTCAAAAGTATCCAAACATATTTCATGAGAACAGGCAAACTAATTAAATAATAAATAAAGTTGTCTGAAATATTCTAGGCATTATTTATTTCTTAAAAGTTCCCAAAACAAAAGCTGCACATTCAGGCAAATCTTCTTTGCTCTTTTCTCTTTGCTTTGCCTGCTCACAGTTGTGGTTGTTTTGATGCTGCGGTAGTAAAATATTTGCATGACAAATTGCCGATAAGATCAACGACGAGGGGCCAAAATGGTAGTGGGGCATAGAAGGAAGTTGGCAACACTTCCAGCTCATCACAAGCAAAAGCAAACTGAGTTGAAGAGAGTTGTTTTTGTAGCAGTTGCTGTTGTTGTTATTGTTGTTGTTCATTCTTGTTGCTGCTGTCGTGAGGTCTTTGCTGCAATCGTGTGTTGTGTGGGACTTGCTTCGTTTGTGCTTCTTCTTCTTCTTCATTATCATGTTCCTTAAGACTCTTTTGTGCTTTTCGTGCAGCACTTGTTGCAGCCGCAGCGTTGAATACAGGGCACAGTGGTGCAGCTGGGAAGAAAATGTGATAAAATAAATAAATTATAAATTTTAATTCATTACAAATTTCTAATCTTCATTTTTTTAATGCTATAAATAAATTCAATTATCATATTTATTCATAGTGCAGCCCAAACAACTTTGCTCCACTGTGCGACAACTAATAGTGACGAGCAGCAGCTTCCAGGCATGCAGCAGCTCAAAAACCCGTACTCCAACTTGATGGGGAACTGTTGTGGAGCCAAGGAGTGTGACAGGGGGCGGGAAGGGAGTGGCATGCAGCCCGTGCGCGATTCACAATTCCCTTTAACGATCGCACATTTAACGCGCGTTTTGTGTGGTGCATCGTGGTTTTTATGAAGACATTTTCCCCACTTCGAGGCAGCCAAAATTGAGACATTAAAAACTTCATTCAACTGGCTGCCCCCTCTGCTGTCTGCGGATTGCTTGGCCCTTTACCTGATCGCCTTGGCTTGATCTGTGTGTTTGCAAAACTGAGGAAACAGAACGTAAGCAAAATTTAATTAGGGGCGTTGAATTTCATTTGTTTTAATCATCACTTTTGTCTGTGGCTGCGACTCTGTGGCTTCAGTTCTTATCAGCGCCAGTTGCAACATTATCATCATCCACAGCAGCAGGCGAAACGTCATCAGCTTCATCATCATCGTCATCAGTTTCATTGTCATCAATATGCTATCAATGTTTACGCTTGCATTTAAAATGCATATTAAGTTACAGAACCAGTAAGGGGCAAAATGAGCGAGACAGAGAGAGGGAGAGTGGAAGTGGTAGAGCGAGAAGGATGCTGTTTTGTATTATCACCCTCAGGAAGACTTTGACCTCCCGCCCGCAGGCCTGACATTAACAAATGACATTTGTATTTCAGACAAATTATATGATGCGCCGACAACGCCCGTGTCCAGATCATCGTAGAAGAGACAACAGAGAGGAGGGGTACTGAGAAAAGTGGTAGTAGTAGACAAGCCGGCACAGGGGGGAGTAGTAGCTTATCTTATCAATAAATGTCCCCATGATCATCGGCTCCTCTGGACGACACGCTGTTTGTCTTTTAATTAGGCTGTGTGAAGAGCTAACAGCAAAATTACCGGTCTACTAGAGATCTAGAAAGAGAGAGGGAGAGAGAGAGAGCGAGGGTGGGAGTGAGAGAAGCGCCTAGAGACATCGGGGGAGCAGCAGGGCTGATTTAACGTTAACGAGAATTTATGGGAAATTATTTTTTGTAGTTAATTTTTAATATTTCACCGACACACTCATCCAAAAGTGTTTCGCTCTGTGTTTGTTATCTCATTAGTCTGCTGTGAGTGTAGAAAGAGAGAAAGAGTGAGGGAGGAGGGACAGAGGAGGAGAGAGGGAAAGATAAACTGTATAGCAATTGAATCAATTTAAAATTGTGTGTATCAAATGTTTGCCGGGTTTTCGATATCAATGGAATTGAAATTAATGTCAAATTGCAATAAGTCAAAATTAAAAGTGAAAGCATTTTCAGAAGATTTCACAGGGAAGGTAATTAAAATGATAGAAAAAGATAGAAATATATGACCCAAAAATCTTACTCTTGGTTAGCTTCCATTTTATTTATGGTAAATTTCCATAGATACCCTCAAAAACTCTTGAATTTCTGGCTGCGTAGCTAACACCTTGATAGCCATGTCCTACCAACATTTGGCTAACCAAAAATTCATGTGGGCTACTCCAGGCGAGGTTTGACCTTGACACCCTAGGTGTTTCCTTGACCAGCTGATATCTTATTCGCAGTTTCAGGGCTGACAAACCGTCGATAATTTGTTTATGTTCGGTAATTCAAGCGCCTAGAAACTGAAAACTGGAAATTGTGGTCTTTCTCAATTGGTAACTTGTAAATGGAATTTGAGCGCACAATATGAGGCCCAAGAACGCAGCATGCAAAAGACTCAAGGCTATTTGCTCAAGGTCATAAATGTGCAGAAAACAGCTAATAAATTGGCCAAACTAACTGATGTGGACTCACAGTGGGTCTTGTCTTTAACAGATTTACGATCTTTCAGTATGATACGTCGTTTTACAACACACACACACTCACACACATACGCACACAAAATGCTGTTGAGGCTGAACAATGACAAAGACCATAAAAATCAATTACGACACGTCTGTCCCTCAACTTTGACACGACCATAGAGTTCTGAAGCCATCGATGTCTGACACTGACGATTTTATGACAACTCATCATAGCGTGACATGCAACGACACACAACTGGAGACACAGCTAGACAAAGAAAGACAGAGAGAGTGAGTGAGAGAGAGATAGCGTTTCGTCTATAATTAGTCATTAAAGCGTAGCATTGTGATCGTCCCGGGATTTTTGTTGTGCTCAAAAAAGAATATCGAATTCGCTTGATCAGTTGTAGCCGAACTTTAAAATCATTTTCCTGGAATCTTACTCAATTCTTAACTCACAATCCATTCTAGCTTGTCATATGCTTTAATACGGGTTTACATGGCTCACTTTGAGGTTAAGTTATTGTCTAAAAAACATGGTTGCGTGTTCAGTTTGCTATGCTACCAACATAAGTGCAAGTTTAAACTAAATTAGCTGGTTAGCTACGGTCATGGCTGTGAGTTGTACATCTCAATTGAGGTTATGTTATGCTTAAATTGAGGTTATGTGTAGTGTTTACTGATATTACTTCAACTTGGAATGTCGGAGTTATGCTTTCAAACATAATGTTAAATTTTATTATATTTATATCTCAAATAACGCTTTGTGACTACTTGAGTTCAGTAATATATTTTTGCCTCCGTTTTAAATTATAGATTATTTTGCAAATAAAACCAAACGATTTTGTAGAGAATACAGACGCTAAAATATAATAAGATCCCCGAGAAAGTAAATTATTCAGAATTAATACTCCCATAGACAAATGGAATTTCCTAAAAATATTTTATTTACTTACTACACTCAATTCTCATACATTTCAATGGTTTCTGGGCACTAAATGCATGATAAGAATAGAGCAGCTAATTTCCAACAGGGGCCAAAGCTATGAACTACACGAATTATTCTGCCTTGCGGTCAAACGTTGCTTAAGCGATAACAAATTCACACACACGTGACTTTGTATGTATGTGTGTGTAAGTACCGCTTTGGGCAATCTGGGATATAGCTCAACGCTTGGCGCTTTTCGAATTCAGTTGCTTGTTCGCTGTCAAGAGACTTGGGTTCGTATTCAACAAGTTCTCAATTAAGAAGAATCTAATTTATAAAACTTTGCAGTCTCAAAATGTGATAATCAACAATTAACTACAAAAGATCCAGTAGTTAAGTATGAATTAATCATATAAAATATCCTGGTAACCCGAGGCAACAACTCCAACAAATATATCAGCTAAATTACAATTCGCTATAGAACTGAATTGCTTTGGAATATGCGAGAATCAGTTATTGATCGTCTCCTACCTAAACTGTAAGAAGAACTTCGAGAAACGGAAATGGAGAGAGCAGTGATGGGAAGTGGAAGTGCATATTGTTGGAAGTTCTTGGGTTTGTGTTTAATCTTGAACTTTGCACCTAAGAAAACAGTCTACGTATGTTTAACATGGAAGCTTCGAACTTAAGCTGATAACGAATTTTAACTTCTTCATTCGAGCGACCTCGACAATTAGCATTATGTCGCAGCCCAACCAAAGCCGTATACAGCAGGAAGTGAGCAGAAATGCGGAAAGGGGAACTCGTGAAACTTTAGTTTAACTGGGATATAGAATTGATTAAATTCATACTAATGATTTAGTTAAAGATTTTAAAACTCAACAACATTCCCCAAATCCAGTGCTACCTTAATCAGTCTTTAATTTTGGTAAGAAAACGTTTTAAAACAATTTGCTTGATATTCACAATATTTAGAATCAGTTTCTATCCAAAATCAATATTCAGTTTTTCTAGTAAAAATCCTATGTACAAATATTTTTCAAATGAAACAATCATTTTAAGCTGCACTAGAAAGACTGTAAAAATTTTAACTTGCTGAGGAATTCAATACGTAAAATTTTAGGCTGGAACTGGAAGATCAGTGAAACTATATATGTATATGAACAATGTAGAGATATGTGTAGAGAAATAATATTGTTTTCGAACACAAGATATTAATCTTTTAGGATAACCAGCGTTGTGAATAACTGGGGTGGTGAATTGACAATCCTCTTGAAATGAATAGATGGAGGTGACAACTTTAATAGAACTGCAAATTGAATGAATGGAATATTATGTAGATGAACTAAAGGATATTCTGATTGAAATTCATTTGATTTGAGTGCGTTGGTAGAATCATATATCATCTTGGAATAAAGTTACCACCTTTCATGGGATCAACAATCCATGTTCTAGACACTTATCGCTACAGGTATGAATGTTAGGGGCTTTTAAACTTTGCTTATATACGTTAGTCTTAACAACAAATTGGCGGGAGCGTTTAATAAAAACTCATTAAGCAAAAACGTCACTGGCGATTAATTTCGAATCTATTTTTACTCCTTTAAATAAGTAGAAATGATGCTTCAGCCCAAAAAGTGAAATTTAAGCCGATATATTAACTTTTCTTTAACTTAGTCTTTATTCTAAACTGAATATGATTTGAATATTCGCTTAAAATCAAGTCAAGTGACAGCCAAGCACTCGCTACAGTATAATACCCTGTGTTAGAAACTTTAAATGTGTTTTCAGTATTTATAGGATAGACTTTATCTTTTTAGTGTTAGGACACATTAAACATAAAATGATAGTTATTAGCTAATTGGAAATAGATTTATATGTTTTTATAATATTTAAAATCATAACAATAGAGTCACAGATGACACAATTAACGACATTATCGATGCTTTTTCGATATCAGAATTGAGTTGTTTGGGCTTCAATTTTCACTTTTTTGGGGCGAATCATCATCACTGCTTTTTTAAGGGAGTAGTAGTAATCTCGAAATTAATCCCAAGTGACGCATTTGTGATATGTTTTGACATTATTCTTTCCCGTCAATTTGCTATTAAGAAACAGATTATAAGCCAATCTATAAAAATTAATAACATTACTGCAAAATGAGCTTTAGTAACGAAAATTGATGATGAGTTTTATCAAAAGAGTTTAAATTTTTCAACGATGATATGAGTGTTTTTTCCTGCTCTCCTTTAAATTTTAAATCAGTTTTAAAATCAAAAACTGTTTAGTTTATAGTCGCCTTTGCAAAAGTATCAGTTTTGATAAAAGTTTTCATTTCCATCTATTCATCTCAAGATGATTGTCCATCCACCTCCCCGAGTGTTCACAACGCAGGTCAAAAGGTTAACAACTACAGTTGGTAAGTTATATAGTCCAGTCTTGACTTTAACTGATTAATTCAGCAGCTCATCTAGAGCTTACCTTGAGCTTCCAGATCCAACCTAAAATATGTAATATTGAATTCCTCAGTGAGTTCTTTGATTTAAATTATGTCTGAACTTTAAATAAATTCGTAAAATCAAACCTTTTTAAATAGAAGTTGAAAGAAATTTAATTGCTTTTAAATATTGTAACAATTTAACAAGTTATTTTAAAATATCTTTTTTAAAAGAAGACTGATTGAGTCAGCTATGGATTTGAGGAGTTTCTGTGTCCATATTGCATCGATAATGTCGTTAATCGTGTCGTCTATGACGTTATAGTAATGATTTTAAGTAAAATATGTTTATATAATTTCTAAATAGATAATAAAAGTAATTTTATGTTTACATTTTGTATCGTTTCATTTCTTATAATTCCTTTTCCTCCCGTTGAGTGCAGGTTTCAACCCAAGTTGAGGTTAAATATGAACGATCTTAGTCCTGCGGTGCCTAGTTACTCTCGACTCTTGACTTGCAGCGCGACTAATTTACTGCTAATGGCATTGGTCGACCGGCGATAATGATGTGCGAATAGTGCCTTCTTCGCAGGTACGCCAAGGACGTTTCACACAAACTGACCTCACCTGAGCTACCTTTGTGTGCTGACCTATATCCTGCTGCTGCTGCTGTTGCTGCTCACACCCAGCTCAGCTTTTTGGGTCGAGGTGTGTTCGGTTTACGTCTAATTTGAGTGGAAAGTGTCCAGGGGAGTGCATCAAATCCGATTTTAGCTATTAATTTGCTGCGGTACCGTTGCGGTATCTCTGAGGTGACAAGGTTGCCAAGGTGGGCGTGTCGTCTGAGTGGGCGTACAGCCAAAATTCCAGCGAACAATAACAGCTGCAGGCGTGCACTGCCTGTGCTTCAAATCTCTTGGCATAAATATGTACTATATTTAAACACATCACATATGAAAATCAAGCTAAATCCAGCCCAACTTTATGGCCCGAGGAGAAGCCGTCTTTACGGCCGCGGTCTTAGCTGCTTCAGACAAAAGGGTATAATTAGACGTCGTTAAAGTGTATTGAGTAGGTTTATAGTAGTTTTAATAGATCGACTTGCAGTTGCTCTACTTTGTGGAATAGAATAAATTAATAATACTTCTTATAAATAATATAATTAATAATTTAATGGTTTGGAGGCACAGCTGCTAAACTAATATTAAAGCCCTTTTTCAAAATTTGTATTTACTTGTTTCTATACATAAAATTATTACAACCTATTATTTAATAATTTTTAACTAATATTTATTTTACTCTTCTACATTTATTTACTACTAAAAGTATTAATCATAGTTACAGTTACAGTGTTTCTGGATTGAGTTAAAAATTTCGAATCACAAAAGTTGACATACAAAAATAAAACAATAATGTATAATTATTTCAAATAGAAGTCCACTTTAAATTGACTTTTTGTATTTAAAATTATTACTGGTGGCTACACAGTTTTATTTCTTTTAATTCTTTTAATTAATTAGGCACCTATTGAACTGTTTAGTGGGACTTAATCATTTCTGTAGTTTAAAGGTCTTAAGTAATATATTAACTTAACCCCTTAAAACAATATTTATTACTCTATTGTTCAGTTATTTATTTCAATCTGTTTATGATTACAATAAAATTATCTATACTGAATTTTAAGCTTTACCCACTTTTCTTTAAAGCTACTGAAACTAGATTTTACTTTCCTGGCAGGCAACACTGTACGTGCCACATTCCCAATGCTGGCTAGAAATGTGTTAAGGTTTTCTCTAGAGAAACACTCCACACACAAACTCCAACTCCAACCAATTTAAGCCAAGATATAACATATTTCAGTCAACACTCCGTGGTTGTTGTTGCTTTTGCTTTTGGCCTTTTCGTGGCAGTTTTAATCAAATTATGCTACAAGTGAGCAGCTTTTGAAGCCGCAACCTGCGCTGCGTTTTTGCTTCGCGGTTTTTGCATTTTAGTTTTGAAAATGCCTGTCAAAATATTTACCGCGAGTCCTTGGACTACAGTGTGTGCGTGTGTGTGTGTGCTCAGCTCTCTGAGGAACCACAACACATCAATTTTAATTATTTTCTCTGCGCATTTTTCTGACACGAGCTTTGCATTTCGCACGACACGGACTTGAGTTCGCGGTTTCGCGTCTGCTGTTGACCTAAGGGTTTCCCGCTCTGTCTGCTTATCCCTCTCCCCTCCTCCTCTACTTTCCTTCTCTTTCTGTTGATTCAACTAATGCCGCTTTCTGTGTTTGTTATTTGTTTCGCAGTCAAGCATAAACAATTGTGCCAAACAATCAAACAATTGGCAACAATTTCTACACTTTGAAGTCGCACCGCAAACCTCTAAAATCAAAGCCCGAAAAACTTGTCCAGATTCTTAGCTAAATTCTGCTGAAAATCATGGTGACCTTTCAGTGACATAGACGCAGAATTATTTTGGAAGTTGCCGCAAAAAAATCTTTTAATTGTGCCAATTGCACAATGAGTTCTTATATATGTGATTTTTGGTCCCTTTGTGCGCTCAGACGTGAAAATGTCCTTTGAGGTTTGCCTCACAGACCAAAGACTCACCGTCGTCTACCTGTGACACTTTCTATCAGTGTCTCACCAGACAGTGCCCAAAAGATAGAGACAATGTCTCAATTGGGGACCTCGAATGAGCGGTGTGCTTTGACCCTACAAAAATTGAGTTGTTGTCGTCGTCGAATGGCGGCAGGTTAAAGGATTACATAAGTAAAGGTACAAAGGTACGACGACTATTCAGCAGCAAAGTCAGCACTTTTTTCCCTAACACCAAACCTATCATTTGTCAACAAACTAAGTAGGAATAGGAGTGGGAGTAGGAGTCGCAGTAGTAGTAAAAATAGGTTCAGATAATGTCTCAATTCAATGTGTCGGATGTCACCTTTGCTGCGGTGACACCAGCATTTCTTGGCCAATACCGTATTGAGTTGGCTTAATTGTTTCCAAAACGAAATCAATGCAAGTTGATTATTTATTGACCTTTTGAAGCAACCGACAAACGACCCAAACAGTGATCACAAATACCACGATGAACTGCCATTTAATGGGCTACTTTTCTACTACCTTTTTCTAGCTGCTACTAAAAGGATTAGTAGTGGAAATACCGACACAGAAGGAAAAGTGTTTCTACTGATAAGCAAAGCCTAATGAGCCACGTTTGTTAATGTTGGCTAATGCCCAAAGTGCCTCGATTATTTGGTAAATGTGATAATCGTCTGCTGATCCCGAACAGAAAAAACAGAAAGCAAGAATAACAATTTTATTCACACCAAATTAAGTGTGAAACAAAAGGAATTTATGTGTCCGATTTAGCCAATTTAATCTATGCTTTAAATATAATTATAGACTTGTGGCAGTCTCGTCGATTCAATACATACATACTGAAATATCGATAGCTTTAATTTGTTATATTCGTTCATTTGAGTAATTCATTTAGTTCAGTTCAGCTCTTAAGAATAGAAGCGACTCACTCATGAAGAAGAAGAGTCTTAGAAGAAATAAGCATCATCATTACAATTGTTAGTTGTAAGAGAAAAGACAATAAAGTTTATATACATATGTCGAAGTCTTACATTGGTGACCCCGACGTTTGAATAAACGCAACCGATTGTGCAATACATTAACACACAAGTTAATAAGTCGCAACATCGGCAGACGCAACTGTGCACGCTCATTGCCCACGCACAAACACACAGTCCCAAAAGTTGTGAAATTGTACATCGAAAGCACACCGCACTGAACATGGCCAGCAACGGAGAACAAATGGAGCAGTCAGCTCCTGGCACCAACACGGAGGTTCACGGACAAAGCGCACTTCAAGCACAGGCACTGCAAGAAGTTTTTCGGGTAGGCGTCAAGCCGCCATCTTTTTGCAAAGAACAGCCGGATTTATACTTCATTCAAATGGAATCGCAATTCGCAGTCGCAGGCATCTCGGCTGACAACACAAAATTTCATCAGGTTGTTTCGTCACTGGAGCCACAATACCTGCTGCACATTTCCGACATCATTCGAAATCCGCCAGAGTCCAACAAATACGATGCAATCAAAACAGCTCTCATCAAAGAGTACACTGATTCCGAGCAACGAAAGCTCAGCATGCTCATACACGAGGTTCAGCTGGGAGATCTCAAACCGTCGCATTTGTGGAAGCGCATGAAGGAATTAGCAGGTACTCAAATACTGGACGAGGCATTAAAATCAATGTGGATAGAGCGTTTACCAGAAAGCATGCGAGCCATAGTGTCGATCATTGAAGGCGACCCCACTAGAACAGCTCTGAAAGCAGACAAAATTTGGGAGTCGCAACGCCTTTCACCGGTGTGCGCAGTGCAGAACAACGACAAGCTACAGGCCGAAATTGACGAGCTACGCAAGGAGTTGCGTAAGTTGAAATCGGAGCCTCCAACTAAACCACAGACCCGTAATAAATCGAAGTCGCCTGATCGCCCACAATTCTGCTATTATCACAATAGATTTGGCGCAAAGGCTAAGCGATGCGCAGAGCCATGTGATTTCAAAATATTCCATTCGGAAAACTAAAGCCCACTCTGTCAACGACGACGGGCACAGTGGGATCTACAAGCCGTCGATTATTCATCACAGATCACAGTACAAAAATCAGATATCTTATCGACACAGGCGCAGATTTCTCGATCATTCCCCCAATGAACCGTAACGCTCAACCCACAAATTTTCTATACGCAGCTAATGGAAGTCCAATCAAGGCGTATGGCACAAAAATTGTGACAGTCAACTTCGGCACGGGAAAAAAATGAATTGGGAATTCACCATCGCTGATGTGACCAAACCTATCATAGGAGCCGATTTCCTACACCACTACAGGCTTTTAGTCGACGTTCACAAGAAACTCCTCACAGACAGCTCTACAAAGCTACAAATAAGAGGCACAACTTGCAGCGTGGAACTCGAAAAACTTTATACTGTTTCTCCAGCAAGCAGCAGCCACTTCGAGTTACTTCTACGGGAATACAAAGATCTAACTATGCCATTTAAATATGCAACACATAATACAAAAACATCAGTACAGCATTACATATTTACAAAAGATCAGCCCGTAGCATCCAAAGCCCGACGACTAAACCCTGAAAAGCTAGCGGTTGCTAAACGGGAATTCGACTATATGCTAAAACAGGGCAGTTGCAGTCCAAGTAGCAGCCAATGGGCGAGTCCGCTGCATATGGCTCCGAAGAAAAACAAGGCGGAATGGCGACCATGTGGAGACTATAGACGCTTAAACAACATCACAAAGCCTGATCGATATCCGCTGCCGCATATTCACGATTTTTCATACAAGCTCAACCATAAAACGATCTTCTCAACAATCGATCTCGAACGAGCATATCATCAGATACCAATTGCACCAGAACATCGCGACAAAACCGCCATCATCACTCCATTCGGGCTCTTCGAATTCAATGTGATGACATTTGGTTTATGCAACGCAAGCCAAACTTTTCAGCGTTTTATGGATCAAATATTTCGTGATATGGAAAACGTGATAGTCTACATAGACGACATCTGTATAGCGTCACAAAGCGCAGACGAACACTATCAGCACCTAAAGGACGTCTTCGATAGACTTCGCCAGCATGGCTTGCGCATAAATGCCTCAAAGTGTAGACTGGGGTATGAGCAAGTGGATTTTCTTGGCTATCACATCACAAAAGCAGGCATCAAGCCAACAGGCGATCGCATTCAAGCAATTGTGGATTTCAAAAAACCAAAGTTGGCGCATGAGCTCAAAAGTTTCTTGGCAATGCTAAATGTCTACAGGAGATGCTTACCTAACGCAGCTTATAAGCAAGGACAACTTCAGAAGCTTATTGTCGGAAACAAAAAGAAGGACAAATCTCCGATCGAGTGGAACGACGCAGCGGAAAAGATGTTCGAGCAATGCAAAGCCGATTTATCTCGCGTGACAACTCTCACGCATCCTTCAGCAAATGCGAAATTAGTACTGCATGTCGATGCAAGCAACTTCTGTGTCGGCGCTGCTCTAAACGAGTTGCAAAATGGCGCACTCAGACCGCTTGGCTTCTTTTCCAAACGAATATCGGAGGCACAAAAAAAGCAAAGTACCTACGATCGCGAGTTGCTAGCAATTTTTCTGGCCGTTAAGTATTTCGCACACATGATCGAAGGACGCAGCTGTACCATACTAACCGACCACAAGCCGCTCACGTTTGCTTTTCAACAAAATCCAGAGAAAACTACTCCGAAACAAACTCGACAGCTCAGCTTCATCAGTGAATATACCACAGATATTCAGCACATCGCAGGAAAAGATAACATCATTGCAGATACGCTATCAAGAGTGGAGGCAATCTTCAATGACGATCAGTTGGATTTCAAGAAACTGGCATTAAGTCAAGAATCCGATGAAGAGCTAGAGCAACTACTAGAGAACTCTTCTCTGCAGCTTAAACAGATCCAGCTCAACGACTCAAAGACTCTTATGTATTGCGACACATCAACAGAACGGATCCGTCCATACGTCACACACAACTTTCGCAAGCAGGTCTTTAACGCTATTCACAGGTTGTCACATCCTGGCAAACGAGCAACAGTCAAGCTTATATCCGAACGCTTCGTGTGGAAAGATATGAAGAGGGACATCACTATGATGGTAAACAACTGTACAAATTGCCAGCAAGTAAAAATCCAGAGGCACAACAAAGCGGCATTGCAAAAGTTCGAACCACCAGACAAACGGTTTGAACACATCAATATTGATCTAATAGGACCACTGCCACTCTCGAACAATTATAAATACTGCCTGACCTGCATCGACCGTTTCTCACGGTGGCCAGCGGCCATTCCTATAGCGGACATCACAGCTGAGACAGTGGCCAAAGCTCTATTACAAGGCTGGATTGCAAACTACGGTATGCCGCATGTAATAACCACCGATCAAGGAAGACAATTTGAGTCTCGTCTGTTTAAGGAGCTCACTCGTTTGACCGGCTCTAAGCATCTTCGAACCACAGCATACCACCCACAAGCTAACGGAATGGTGGAGAGAATGCACAGGACACTAAAAAGCTCCATCAAATGTCACACTAATTCCAACTGGGTTGACAGCCTTCCAATTGTACTCCTGGGTCTGCGTGCAACACTTAAAGAAGACCTTAATGCATCTCCAGCTGAAATGATTTATGGTACAACACTAAGGCTGCCGGGAGAATTCTTCGAAGAACCTTCCGACGAATATATCGAAAGCGAATTCATTAGGAAACTGCGTTTAACCATGGCCGAACTGAAACCAGTAAATACATCTCATCATGACACTCCAAAAGTGTTTCTGCAAAAGGATCTTAAAACATGCACTCACATATTTTTACGAGACGACACAGTTAGGCCGCCACTTAAGGCACCCTACGATGGACCATTTCCAGTTATAAGCCGCAATGAAAAAAATTTGGTTATTTCCATCAACGGCAAACAAACCACAGTCTCCATCGATCGAGTAAAGGCGGCTTACATAGAAGCAGATGATGCAACACCCTTACCTGCAGCAAACAACAGTACTCAACGACCCATCATCCAGACGCGCAGTGGACGTACGGTACGCCCACCAAATCGTCACGTACATTTCGCAAGTTAGCTGCAGTATCGGAGGGGAGTGGATGTGGCAGTCTCGTCGACTCAATACATACATACTGAAATATCGATAGCTTTAATTTGTTATATTCGTTCATTTGAGTAATTCATTTAGTTCAGTTCAGCTCTTAAGAATAGAAGCGACTCACTCATGAAGAAGAAGAGTCTTAGAAGAAATAAGCATCATCATTACAATTGTTAGTTGTAAGAGAAAAGACAATAAAGTTTATATACATATGTCGAAGTCTTACAGACTTATGCTAAAGAATTTTATTATTCAGTGAGAACCTGTAATTTGTTGTAATATTTGTTGAATAGTAAATACAGTAGAATCTGGTCATACCGACTCCGCTTAAAGCGTCGGTCCGGTCACTGCGACGAAGAATCGATGACTTGGTTGGTCTCCTTCCCCTGGTCTCCGTTGGTTTCCTTTAGGTTAATGCGTCTACCGGGTATAACGATGTAAAATCGTCGGTCTCTTGACTTTCGTTATAACCGGATTGTACTGTATAACATATCTCATTTCATAGTAAATTACATCAAAACAAATATTTAGAAAATTATAATCTGTGTAAGATTTCAATAATCAAAGAGATCAAACTAAAATAAATTTTACAAATTGGAAACAGGTTAAGTGAGGAACTGCCCTCGTCACCAGATTAAAAACTAACCATAAATCTTCAGTAGAAAGTAAAGTTAAATATTAAAAAAATTTGAATTGAAGCTGGGGGATTTCTGGTGAGCACTGCCTTGAGAATATCCGAGGTATAAATTAACAGTCGAAGAAATTGTTAAAAATTAAGTTAATATGAACACGAAAGATACAGACAGAGGGAAAGAGAGAGAGAGAGAGGGGAGAGGGAAAGGGAGAGAGAGAGGAGAGCGAGACTCAAAGTGCTTCTTTATATTCATTAATTTCTTAGTCAATTTTCCATTATCATCTTTCTATGCACTGATAATTTCTCAATTGAATAATTTGCTGCTGTGCAGTGTAAAAGCGCCTTTTGCTCAAAATGTTGAAAATGTTTCAAAATTTAATTAAACTGCGCAACACTCGCAAAGTGTTTGCATTTTCCTTTAACCCCCGGGGGGACTTTTCCCCCCAGTTGCCCCCACTTCGCACCACTCTACGCCCCTGTTTTCTTAGCCTTTTCAACTCTTTTCCTCCTCTTTGTGGAGGCCGTCAGAGCAGCTGTCAGTTTTCTTTTTGCCGCCTTTTTTGCCACCTCTCGCGCTGCGAAATTCGCTGCATGCGTCAGTCACAACAAGTCGAGGAAGACTTTTCGAACGCACTGTCTACACTCTCCACTCTTCACTCTTGTCCTGGCAGCCAATTTGGCTTCCTTTTGTTGTCCGATGTGACAGCAGTGGCAAATTTCTAATTAAATTATTCCATTTTTTTACTGTTCTTCTTGTTGTTGTTGCAACCCTGGCAGAGTGGGATAATGGCAACCCTGTCGCGGCAAAACACAGCAGGAGCTTGGGCCCAGTTTGTTGGCCAAGTTTTAGCATTTTATTGATGCCAAAAAATCATAAAATAATCATTTAAAAGTTTTTAAAAAATATTCTAATATTTGCATAGAATTTGACAATACCAAAAGCCTTCAAATCCCTTGAAAATACGTAACAAAGCGCAGCTTAAAGACTTTTCCATAGCCAAAAAAATAGAAGAGGAAAAACTATCTACTTGTATTTGCACACTGGTAGGAAAACCACACTGTGGCTGCTGGGAAATGCTAGAAAAAAGTGTCATTATATCCTAATTAGATTCAAATATCTAACAATTCCAACCACAAACCGTGCCTGAAAACTTTTGCTTATCGCATTTCCAATGCAAAAAGAAAAAGTGGGAAAAAAATGGTAGAAATGTGGAAAGAAAATGCAAAAGGAAAAACAGAAACTGGGCAGTGGGTGGGAGGCCAAAGGGAAACTGCAAATAAAATTGCAGAAGCAGTTTCAAATTGAACAACAAAAATGCATTTAGAAATATGTATAGAAAAAAGAGCAGAAAGGAAGCAGAAGAAATGATACGAGTTGAGTGCAGTGGGTGGGGGTAGGAAGGGGGGATGGGAAAAACTGCCAAACAGACACAGGGAGAAGAGACGCATGGAAAAAGCGACAGACAAGCAACTGACAAACCTGCAAAGTACTGACAAACTCTGAGTGGTCGAGCATTGAGTATTGTATGCAGGGGTAGGGGGAAGCGGGGTGGAAACGGACTGCAGGGGGAGAGGACTGCTTGTCAGCCGTTGAAATGGCCCGAAAGTTCTTATTGTTGTCTCGGCTTTGGTGCGAAATATTTCCGTTTCCGCATTGCCAAATATGTTTGCAGCTGCAACTGTACACTCAGTGCCCAACCCTCTCCTCCACTCAATCACCCCGCTCCCCTCTACGAAATAAACTCCCATCATATGACCAACAAATACTCGCACTTTTCGCCCCAAAAACTTTCGACTTTTTCTAGTCTGACCAGAAAGTTTTATGGCCGTGCGTTGCACATAAATGAAAGTTTTTGCCTTGATCCTGCAGAACTTGTAATGTTTCCTACCTCCCCCCCACGCCCCCCTGTCAGTGTTGGGCGCAACAAACTTCAGGATTTGGTTTAGAGCAGTGAGAACTATTTACCACATGCATATGCCCAAAGTTAACCACTTTCGAAGGCTTTCTAGACAATTGCATTTGCTGGCTGTTAAAACTGGCCTAAACGCACAAAGATTTCTCATGTTTAGCAGTGGATTTTTACTGCCTTCCTTGGCTTACAAAGTCCGTGTTGAAATTTCCTTCTTTCTATAAAATTTGTTTTGTTTTTGCTCAGTTTCTTTCAGGACTTAAACTGCTATCTTTGTCTGGCTCTATTTAGAGCAACTTTCAGTTCAATTAGCTGCTGTTCCACCTTATAAATCTCTGACACCTTCTGCTCCTCTTTTCCATTCTGTCCTCCTTATCTTCTTTCCACGTTCCCACTTGGTTACTTTCCTCCGACCTCCACCCTCCGACCTCCGATTAATCGTTTAATTGCCCGGCATAATTACAAATGCAGCTCATCATCAGATTTCAGCTCAATTTCATAGCCTTCCACTACCAGTGGTAAACCCCCTTTCCCCCATTGGTGGAGCTTAAGGAGTCTCCGCTCAGATTTCTTCTCATTGCACTCACAAATTGACCCCAAAAACTTGTTTTTCTTGTTGTCCTGTGCTCAGCTAAATTGTCCTGCCGCTTCGGGCTGACACTTTATCTGCAAAGCGTTGGAAAATGTATAAAAAAAATGAACTTACTTTCTTGCTTTCATTCTACACTTGTCCCATAACTCAGTTAGCTGGATTGTTGGGGGTGTTCTGGGGTTGGGAGGAAAAGAAAGAAAAAGAAATGAGGAGAAAGGAAAGGAAAGAAGGAATCCATTGCTTATCTAACTGCAGCAACTATAATTTGCTTTCAATTGATTTTGCTGTGACTTGTTTTTTCCACATACTCTAACTTGGTGTCCCTGTGTTTTTAGGTGGCTAGAGGACATCGCGGAAGTACAGTAAGCTTGGACTAGACTAAGCTGGAGGTAGACTTCCTTGTAAACCCTTTTCGTCTTATTAAAATGTAAAAAACTTACCCAAATTTAGAACGGAATTTATTATAGTTTTAGTTTCATTAATCATTGATAAATCGTTCATTTAAATTAATTTGTTAGAATTGTATATAAAAATAGTTTTGTCCATAATTTGAAAGGTATTTCAGTACTTTTTTTCTTAATATAGAAATACTTCAATTAATTTAAGTTATATTTTTTAACTCTTATAAAATCATTTGTTTATTTGTAATTATTCATTAAACTTCTTCACTTTTTTATGACTTAACTCTCAAGTAAAGTATAAAATAAAGTATTATATGTAACTCCTTAAGTCGTCTACTGCCTTGTAAGTGTATTTCGACTTCGGTTTAGTTATTAATCGCTTCATCTAACTTCATTTTTGTCGTGTCCAGTTTGCAACATTTTTCTTCATTGATTTTGTAGTCGCTTTTTTCCATAAGTTCTTGTTGTTGTTGTTCCCCTTGTTGTTGTTTCTATGTTTGTTGTTGTTGTCCCTGTTGTTCTCATTGTTGTTGTTGTTGCCCTAGAGCCATAGAGTTTCATAAATTGTCTTTCCCACACTTTCAGCCATTGCCTGACACTTGTTACAGAGCGATACCAATTCCACACCAGAAGCAGTTCCCCCCGTTCCCCTCCCCCTGCTTTTCCTCATCTATTTTCCTACTGCCCCGCCTCCAGCCCACTGCCTGACAGCTTTTCCCCTCGGCTCGAGCCCGACAAATGTGCATTAACGCCTTTAACCTGCATTGGGCGCGGGTCAGTTGCTTAGGTTTAGAGGGTGGGAGAGGGGTAGTTACTTTGGTGGTTGTAAGGGGGGAGGGGGAGTGTCTTGGCTACAGGGGAGTGATTGAATTTCGTAGTTTTTTGCAATTTCTTTGGCCAGGCTTGTAATGCACAGCTGACAGCTGCTTTTTCTTCATTAGCAAAGTCAACCCTGACAGTTGCCTGTTTTTGGCTGAGTGTGGTGGGGTGTAGGGGGCGGGGGTGGTAGTGGGTGGACGGTTAACCCTGTACCCCATCAAGGCCTTTTGTTACTTATTTTTTTCTGTGCTTTCTGCGTTGGTGGTGGTGACTTTGTGGGCCTTTTAAATTAGTTTACATGACTGCATGTAATGGCTTTGCTCACTCCACACTCTACCGCTCTTCGCCCCTCTCGCCCTCTCTCTCTCCTTCTCTTTCTTAGCTGCTTATTACAACTGTTGCTGGGCTTTCTCGTGTTGCAGCCACAGGCGGTAAACCAGGTTTGATTCGAGGCCAATGAACTGTGCATAGTTTTTGTTTAGAGGCGGCAGCAGCTGAAAAGGGGGCGTGGCAGTGGGACCGGGCAACATAAATACTCTTAAAATGCCTTTTAGCTATACAATTGTTGTGACAGTTGATAACATTTGCAAATAAGTAGCTAAATTTTAATTACTTTTATGTTTGCCAAGCAAATTTCAAGACTTAAATAAGCAATAAATTACAGATAAATATACCCTGTAATTTTCCAGAATTTTAAATTTATATAAATGGTAAGAAAAGCTTAAAGTTTTAGCTAACCTTAACTTTAAGTTAACTATTTTATTTTATTTAACTTTTGTTACTATAAGTTGATGACAAGAGCTCAATTATATTAAGCCAAAAATACCCTATAAACATTACAAACTTTTAGTTTTGTATCTTAAGCTTCTTCTTCTTCTATCTATCAGTGTTAAAAATACATAAAGAGGCAGCTAAATATAAACAGTAATTATTAAACTTTAAGATACCCTGTAAGCATTTCACTGTTTTCAACGTAAAACATTATTTTAGTTGCAATAACTAAATGTAGCACAAGGAGTTAAGACAGCAACTTTTAACAGCTTCACCTGCCCCTCACCTGCTCCTCTCCCCGGGGTGTGGGGTGGTGGGGGGCTGGCCATGAGACCTGTTATTGCGACTACTTAAGGGCAGAAAATGCGCCCAGCATGAGGCCACAAATTTATGGTCAACGCGATAGTTCTGACCAGGCCGAAAGCGCTGGCTGCACGGAGAGAGGGTGGTGAAGGGGTTGTGAGGGGAAAGGAGAGTCCTTGCGCCTAGTGAACGGTGTGTGTAATTATCAGCGGCATTAACACCTTTAATTACGACCACAAAGCGAATGCAATGAGCAAAATGTGTGTCAAGTGGGCAAAGAAGAGGCGTGGCAAGTGGGCGGAGGGAGGGAGGTGGGAAGGGAGGTAAAGGGAAAGATGGGAAAGGAGAATGTGTGAGGGCAAAGG
Source organism: Drosophila acutilabella (assembly GCA_035046005.1). Classification (NCBI taxonomy): domain Eukaryota; kingdom Metazoa; phylum Arthropoda; class Insecta; order Diptera; family Drosophilidae; genus Drosophila; species Drosophila acutilabella. The sequence continues at coordinate 35,682 of JAWNOK010000027.1, read as the reverse complement.
TAAAGTCCTGTAGCTGCAACACACAATATGCAAATGAAACTGTGCCTGTGTGTGTTTGTGTGTGTGTGTGTGTGTGTGTGTGTGTGTGTGTGTGTGTGTGTGTGTGTGTGTGTGTGTGTGTGTGTGTGTGTGTGTGTAGGGAAGCAAAAGGTCGAAAGATCAAAAACGAATCCAAAAACACACACCACACATGGATATTAGAATAATGCCAGGACGACAAAGGCATATCAAGGATATGCATGCAAATGCAACACACACACACACACACATTCTCACACACATGTGTATGTGTGTTGGAAAAAATGAAAGCTATTTGCAAATATGCTAAAACTACACTCAGGAAAATATTTTAAAATTAAAATTTATTTTTAAGAAGTTTTTTAAAATTTAAATGAAATAACATTTTAACAATAAAAAAAAATAAATAAAATAATAAATTTCAAAATAAATATAATATAAGTATAAATATTTTTATTTATTAATAATTTATTAATAATTTAACAATTTATAATTAAAATGATGAGAAAAATAATATTTGAATTAAACATATACCTTTATTGTATTTAGTATATAGATTTTGATTTAAATTAAATAAAAATACTGATTTATTTTAATTTTATATATTTAATTAAGCAAATTATAAAATAAAACATCTCATTAAATAAACTTAAATTAAAAACCTATTGAAATTAATGTGAAATATGGTGATTTATTTAAGTAAACTATAAAAAATTTAAAAAAACCTTTCCACCTACATGTAAGTGAAAAATAAATACAATAAAAAATTGCTAAAAATATACAATTCTAATAAAATAATAATAATAAAATAATAATAATTAACAAAAATATTTGACAACACTTGTATATTTGTTAGATGTATGAAAAGCCAGTGAATAATAAATAATTTTTAACTAATTTAATTTACATTGTAAATAATTAAGTAAATTTTGAATGGTGTCTCTCTTACCTGCCTCCTACCTAACCACTGCTTTCTTGCGGTGTACTCCAGTGGGACATGCACATGCATGTCAGAAGGACAATGCACAGGAAGCGCGGCTGGCAAAGCTCTCGATTCTCAGTTCTTAGCATTCGACTCTCGACTCTCAACTCTTTATTCTCTCCTCTCGATGCTCGATGCTCTCCTGGCCACGTCACACAGTTGGGCGCTGATTTATGAGTAACACACACACACACACACACAGACAACTACACAGATATATAGAAATATATAAATGTATAGGGTATATATTTATAGCATATCCTGGCATATCCTGCTGTCTCGTTGGGTGACTTTGCATATTTCAGGCTGGCGATTTGCTGGCCATCTTTTCCCTCGGCCAAATTTATTAGAATTGCTTGAAAAAGTGCAGTGTCATGGGCTCCCTTTGCCCTGTACGCCTCCAACCCCCAAAGGTGGGTTTGTGGCACACACAAACACACACACACACACACACACACACACACACACACACACACACACACACACACCAGCACACACTCATGCATATGCAAATTGTAATAGTGTTTGTGTGACCCACTTTGATTGTGGCCCTGACGCATTACTACACCAATCTACCTACCAGCCCCTGCCCCAGCCACACCCCCTACGCCCCTCAAGCACAGCACAATATTTTTCTGTTTATACACTTTCTTCATTTTGTCTTTTTGCCAATTGTTATTGTTGTTCATGTTTTTTGCATGACAAACAAAAAATTATAATTGCACTTGAAATTGCCGCATATTGGGAAGCAAGAGTTTCAGGTGCATGTGTGGTGGGGTGTGTGTGTGTGTGCCTGCATGACAATTGTTATCTGTCCCAGAGTGTGTGAGTGTGTGTGTGTTTGTGTGCATATTCATTCGCAACTCAAGAGATTACATTCAACTTATTCACTTTTTATGAGAACTGAACTTGAACCAATTTTCAGTGTTTGTATCTCAGGCTCAACTGTGTGCATAAAAAGATACATTTAAGGGTAACTAATAAAACTCTGATAAGACAGTGGCTCGAGACTCAATGACCTTACTGGAAGTTCATGTAATTTAATTTATTTATTTGTTTATTTTATTATTTATTTATTTTTTTAAACTTCTTATCGAACATTTTTAGACTCCAACTGTTGCTATGACATTTATATGTTTATGGGCTAAAAAAAGTGCTAAATAAGTCTATTATCTACCGTTAAAACAAAAGAAGTTTCGACTTCCATCAGCACGAAGAATCTTCTTAAGACTACAAAAAGGTATACACAAAAGATACTTTGTTTGCTATACTTAAGATACAAAAATACATTGGTTCAACAGTTTTTAATTAACTAAATATATTGGTTTATTTATTTGCAATTTTCCAAATGTGTTTAATTACAATTCACTGCCTTAAAATAAATTTAAATCACAATTAAGCTGAAATATATTAAATTACCAATTCAATCTCAAACTGCTACCTGCTCTTGTATTTGTTTGTCGCTTTTGTTGTGCTCAACTAGCTAATGCAATTATGGGCATGCCCCAAAATGTATCTCACAGATACGCAGATACTTATGCAGCTGTGCGAACGATTTCGTTTTGCAAATGCTTCTTGATTGTGGGCAAAAATCCTCGGCTTTATTTTGGGTATTCAAAATTGCTAACATGTATTTGCGTTTGTCAATGTATCTGTAGCTATGTATCTGCATCTGCATGTGTGTATCTTTAGCTAGGTGTGTTTTTGGATTTGTTGAGTTTTGCAAAACATTTTCGTTTCGTTTTCGTTTTCGTTTTTGGGGTCATATCACTTTGACAAACATGAGGATTATCCCTGGAATTATTAATTATTATAACTGCAGAGCCACGAGCCTCGTTAAGGCAGTGTGCGTGTGTGTGTGTGTGTGTGTGTGTGTGTGTGTGTGTATCTGGCAGATGAAAAGGACAACAACTGGTCGACTAATTAGTCAGTTGGGTGAGATTTGTAACTTTTTTGGCTAAAAACCGAAAACAAAACAAAACTTCAACTTGTGTATTGAGATACAGATACATTTATATCTGCGTTTGGCTGCCCAACTGACATTTGTCTGCTCAGATTTCAGATAGCAATTCCTTTGACATTTTTAAGTCTTTTCATAATAGTTTTACAATCTTTGAATTAATCTCTCATTTTATATTTTTACAAAACTTTTGACATTTGCTGTTTCTCAGATACTTTGGGTGTTGCTTGCTGAAAATTATAATAAAATTATAAAAAAAAGATACAATTCAAAGATACTGAAATAAATAAATCCAGAAATTATATTTAAGAACTATCTAATATTTTATAGATACGCTTCCACTTGCAGATACTTTTAGTTATAAATAAATTTTAGTATGTTTTTTGTTCGATTTAAGTTTAAAATATTTTAAAGATACTTTACTGCAGATACAGATACAAACACACCTTTTACGCTTATTTGCATCGCTAGATACTTTCGTATCTGCATTTCTTTTTAGTTTGTTTTTGGTAGCAAACTCTTGAGAAATTCTTATAGTTTTCCATTGTGGCTGACACGCCCCTCGAACGCCCCTTGAGCGCCCCTCCACCGCCGACCACTAATGCGCCTTTAATTTGCGGCCATGTTGCATGAAATGAGCTGCTAATGTGTTTCGGCTACCAGAATTTCCAAATGCTGCCCCAAAAAAGGCGCTACATGTGGCAACAACAAACATTTCACTTGACGCGCCTAATGAGTTGATTCTTGGGGGGGTAATGGGAGGGAAGGGGTAAAGTGTAGAGGGTAGAGGGGCAACAGTTTGGTAGGGATATTTCTCAAAAGGTCGCGACTTTGACTAAGTTTTGTGGCAAGCGATTTGTTGTTTCCTTAGAGCTTGCAACATGTCGACAGCCAACAATTTATTATACATTTTTGAAAGAGAATTGAAATTTACTACATCCCTTCCGCACCACTTCTCCACCCACTCATCTGCTCTCTTTGTCTCTCAACACTGGGCCTAAAATGCAATTGCATTGAAAATAAACAGACAACGGAATGTTGATAAACAAAACAAGCGAGTGAAGGGCCAAGGCCTGGAAGGCGGCTGGTAGACTTAACGCCAATGGAGGTGAAAGTAAAGCGTAAACATCGAAAACAAAAAACACGCAAAGGTGCGAAAAAAATGCGTAAACAATTAATTTTGTTATTTGGTTTCTGTTCAACTGCAATTGTGTTGGCAACATTTGGCATGCAGCTCGGCAACATGTTGCCGCAACATGCCTGACAGAGAGCGTGCGCTCTGCGAGAGCACAACACAGAGAGCGCAACAAATGCTGAGCGCGAAGAGAGCGTAAATATGTGAGAGAGCGCAGCTTGTGTTCATTTTCGAAATTCGAATTCGAATTGGGCTGCTGCTTGCCGGTTGCCCGTTTGTTGTTGTTGTCTTTATAGTTTTACATGCTGCAAAACGGAAGAAGAAAAACAGCAACTGAATAAAAAAAAACATTTGAGCTGGGAGTGGGGGTGCTGCTGCTGGTGGTGTAGGTGGTGGGGGTTTGTATATGTAGCTGGAAAAGCGCACTGCGAGACATTGACCTTGATCATCATGGATATTGTGGGATGCTGTTGTTGCCCGTAGTTGTTGCATATTCGTCATAGATTTTGATGTCGAGTGCAAGAGAGAAAGGGAGAGTGAGACAGTGGGGCAGTGGGGATAAAATCCGACGACGGATTTACTAGAAATTGGACAGAACAAACAGCTGGGTATTATAATATCTACGCTATAAGTCGACCCTGTTTATTCAGATGTCTGGATGAGCTCATGTCTATTTCGCAATTATCAATTGCAGACCATCAATTTCACAGTCCGCTTAACAGTTGATGGAAATTCGATATTATTCATAAAGAAAACTGCTTATTTTTTGAAAACTTGCGACAACTTGTCAGTTTGAAAAACAGCTTTGTTTTTACTAATATCTCAATGCGTTGGCGTTATTTGATCCAGTACTAAAGACAATAAACATCTGTATACTTTATTGGTTTTAGGTAAATATAAAAAATTATTACGTTAAAACATTTGTTACAATGTCAGCAGAAGAGCAAAACAGCAACAAACACTCGGCGAGCAGAGTCCAAATCCAACTGTTCAGCTTAGAACTGCAGTGCCAAAGAGCACACCCAGAGGGCGCACAACGAGAGAGCAAGAGAGTGAGCGGGAGAGAGTGCAAAGTGTAGGTGGTGTTCATTTACGAAGCAAAATGAACGCACAGAACAGCGAATGTTGCAGGGCAACAAATGTGTACGAGCGAGCATGTCTGAACATGCGAGCGCAATTGCGAGCGTACATCTAGTGAGTGTGTGTTTGTGTGCGTGAAACCGGCAGGCACAAGCAAGCAAAATCGTATCGTTGTCGCTGTCGACGCCGCTAGCGTCGTTCCTACTGCTGCTGTCGCTCGACTCGACTCTCGTTTTGTATTTCAGTTTCAGTTTTTGACTCGCAGTCGCCGCCAACGGACGTGTGCGTCTCGCGTGTATTTTCAATATTTCGAATGAACGAATACGAAACTTTTTTCCAAACCGCAGAAGACTGACGTGAAAATGTGTGAATGAAAATTATTGAAATATGATTGTGAGCAAAAGCGAATGAATAAATAATATAAATCGCAGCAGTAAATGTGCAACAACCAAATAAATCGTGTTCAATACTGTGTTTAATACTGAAAAATGATAATAAACAAACCACAATAAAAAATATCAAACCAAAACCAAAATTTGTGTCTAGAAAGCAAAATAAAAACGAGAATTAAATAAGCATAATTATACTTTATAATTGGATTTGGCTTAATTAAAAAAGGCAGCACGACACGCCAAAAGTGTCAAAGCAAATTACGGCAGTAACAACAAAAGTAACAGCAGCAACAGCAACAACAACAGAAATAAGAGAAAAGTCGAGTCCTTCTTAATTTGGGAGTTAAAAACAGCGGGTAAGTCTCATCAGGCGCAAGCATCAACTGGAATATTAAAAGCTGCTGGCTGCCTACCAAACTAAAGAGAAATTAAACTGAGCGCAGGGATCTTGAACTTTGTTTGACAATGGAGAGGGAGTTGAAGTTGCAGTCGGAGTTGGAGTGGAAATGGAAGTGGGAGAGGGAAGCGAGTAACTACAGTTAGTTGAGTGTCAACGGATTAAACGCAGCTCAAAAGCTGAGTCTGTAGGCGAGAAGGAAACAACAAAACAAAACAAACGAGCGCTCTCTGAGTGGGTCGAGCAAAGCTTATCAGCAGCTTTAACTTGCCGCGAGCTGCAGATTATCACTCAGGCGGCGCTGCTGCGCTAAGCAAAACGAAAAGTTAATTCTCTCTCTGTCTCTCCCCCCGTAGAAGAGTGTTACAGTTATAGGCTGAGGCCATTTTTATTTATGCTTGTGAAATGCAAATTGAGTGATTTTGTGTAAGAGAGTTATAAGCAAAAATGTGTAATGAAATTTAATTCGAGAAAACTTTAAAGGCAGGAAATTCAGTAAATTAAAGATTCGATTTAAGATTTTAAGCAAAAAGAGTTTCTTCGTTTGTTCCGTTAAACCAAAGAAGTGAAAAACAAACAAATCATTTTTTTGTAGATTTTTTCAAAAGAATAACGAAGAAGATTTTTTATAGAAGACAAATCCAACGCCTTGATTCTTGTGGTAGGAGAGAAAGAAGAAGAAAGAACAAAAAAGCCGCCAAAGAGCTTTAATTATAACCAAATAGAAAAAGATGAGGAAAAATATGAAAAACCCAGCACTTATGTCATTTACACATACACACACCTCTGTTTGTCTAGCCAAGCGAGTATGAGCAGAAGGCAAGAGAGAGAGGGAGACAGGGCTGTCGCTTTTAGAGTTGTATGTTTTTGAGTGTCAACACTTTTTGTTTTAAGTAAATTTGTTTAAATTATTAGCAAGCGCAACAAGTGACAGGCAAAGACAAGACGAGACATGCTTGCAACATTTGGCGGCAAGTTCATTACACAGACACACACACATATACATGTAAATATATTTTTCTGTGTTATTCTCGGGCTGTTTATTTGCACGCCTTAATCCTTTGGTAAACAAGCCAAACACATAACTCATAAATTTGCGGCAAATAAAAATTTATGCTTCAACGACAAGTGGGCACAGATACCGCAACGAGTATCTGCAAGATACAAGCGCTAAATGAACTGTTAACCAAGGCAATGCCCACAGATGCGCAGATACCAAATAATAACTCAATCTTGTCAGCCTACGCATATAGAGACTGAATTTATTGGATGAATTTTGGGTTTGCCGTTGAAAAGGTTAAATGTATCTTGTAGCTGTATCTTTTAATGCGTGTGTGCTTTAAATTGAACTGGGACTTTGCTTACCTGTCGGCAAATTGAAATTCAATTTTAATTGTCCAATGTCCACACAATCCCAATGGAAACATGACTGTTACACATGTTGACCCTTCTCCAACTTCTCTCTCTTTAGAGAGGAGAGCATAAAAAAGGCTCACAGGATTTCCGTTTGCTGTTTGTTTTTCCAAATTTATTTCGTTCCCTTACTCAATTTTCAATTCTGTGCACTCCTACACTTAATTAGTATTCGCAGTGCGTTCACTTTTCCAGTTGAAATATATTTTATAAAAGTATTTTTGTAGTTGAGACATAAATTGTCGTGGCCCAAACGAGAAAAAAGTTAAAAGCGACTCTAAATGGCTTTATTAATAAATTCATGACCGTGGGAATAGACAAACAAACGTTTATACAGTTGACAACTCTAGAATCAGTTGAGAATTATAAGCACACTAGTTCAAATTGCGCTCCAATATGCTAAACTTCAAGGGAAAACACTCGCTAAGCACCTTATGCAAATAGTCAACACAATATTTACAAAAGAAAAGCATAAACAGGACTCAAAGATGAACAAGCAAAACAAAACGTACGCGAAAATTTGTCACTGAAAATAAGAAGAAGAAAATAAGTAAAATAAAATAAAATACAAAAGAAGCATAAGGAATAAAGTAAAAATAAAACAACAAAAAAAAATGAGGAAATCTGAAAACAAAATATTTGTTATACGCTTGTAATTTTCTCGCACGGGAAGGAAAAGCCGTGAAAAAATCAGGGCACGGGGGCTAGAGGCAGGGCGAGAAGGTAAATGTCGGCGTTTTTTCATGCTCAGCTGCCTGGCGATAGAGCGAGAGAGAGAGGGGATAGGAGAAAGCAAGAGGCAAAGAGATGGAAGTAAACGAAACGAAACTTTATCACAGCCGTCACAGGACATGCTTACTGTAGTTTCAACACTCGCCCTCCCGTTCGCACTCACACCCCACTTGTGTTGCTCTCTCATTCTGTTTCACTCGGTGCGCGCTTTTGCTCTTAATGCTGAGTGACATTGATGTGACATGCCCGTCATCTTCTGCCTCTGCTTTTGTTTCTCCTTCATCTCCTTCGTCTCCTTCTTTAGCTTGTTGTTGTCGACTTTGGACATGCACAAGCAACGGCGTTTTATTTAAAAGTTTTGTGTAATGTGGCCGCAGGGGGGCGTGACAATGTGAGTAGCCCAAACACCTCGGCCGACTGGACAACAACAAGAGCGGCAAATAATAAATGATATGTAAACTAAGTCAAAGTTACTCTACTTCTTTCATTCCCTACTCCTCCCCTCATTTGCTTTTTTTCTACGCATATTTTACAAGAGATTTTGATAATTTGTAGCATGCTTTGAGGCGCACGTGCTTGAATACATTTTACTAAACAAGCTGAGCTTTAAATATGTTGGGATTAAGCAGAAGCTTTAAAGTTTTTTTGGTACTTAATAGTCACTTAGTCTTACTACTGTGCTATGCTAAACTAACTTAAAATATAGTGACAGTGTTTCCTAGTTGCCCTTTCTAATCTTTGGCTGAATTCCCGGTTTCAATTTGCGACATATTTGATTACCTTCTGTTACCTTTGTTCCACATTGAACATGTTATCCCGCAGTGCCCATAACACTTAACATCGTTACCCAAAAAACCAATTTCCGAACATCGAATACTAACTACATCTAATGTCTCAATTCTCAATTCTCAATGCCGACCGACAACCGACGACTACCTGAAACTGTCAGAGTCTAGACTTAGTTTTTTTTGTGTTTTTGGGTAACGCACCCATATCAGTTACAGTTTACCTATATGACCAAAGCATTCCCAAAACGAATTAAAATTAGACGTTGAAGCGACAGGGAGAGAGAGATGGAGGGAGAAGGAGAGAGAGAGTAGAGAGATATGTGTGTCGATCTTTGGGACAGACGGAGGAAAGAACATTTATCATTGTAGCTAATAAATGTGTTTCTTTTACCTGCTTTTGGGTACTGTCTGCGTCTGTTTTCTGGTTTCTGACCCCGACGTGGTTTGGCTTTTCAATAATATCAACGATTGAGTCATTTAAATAGGAAAACTCTCAATAGTTGAGGAAAATGAAAACCAAAAAACTACAAAGTAGTAGAAAAACCCAATACAACCCTTGGTATTGTCCAGCAATTTTGATATTATGTTCGTTTGCCCAATATCTAATTCTATATGTGCCTTCGATTTCCCTTTTCATTTTTTGGTAGTAGAACAATTCAATTAAATTATAGACAGCTGTTGTTCTCCTTCAATTGTTCTCCAATTCTCCAATCTACTCGCTCTCTTTGTCTTTGTCTCTGTCGCAATTGTAAGTATTTCAAGTGCAAAGTTAAAGTAACTCAGCCATAAATCAGCTAAGGGAAAGTCAAAGGAAAGTGCTTAGAAGAGGGAGACAGGGGAGTGCGAGCCTAGCTCAATCGATGGGGTTAAACCGGAGGAAGTTTCTTTAATTGGCTTGAAGTATTTGTTGTCTCTATAAAAAGGATTTCAATCCGAATCTCAATCAATCTCTTGTTGCTCTGAGTGCTTTGGCTTTAAGTGTCGAGTACAGCAGCTGCTAAGACGCTCTTTCTATCTCTCGGATGAATTCTCTCATTTCCAGTTTGGACTTTAAGCCAATTATCTAATTGCTTTCATTTTGCTTTGATTCGTTCTTATCACAATGCCAGCTACTGCTAATTGCTCGAGTCACCTCAGCAGGACCTCCAACTCCAACTCCATTTCCATCTCCTCCTTCTCCAACGCCTTCTCCTTTTACTGTCTTCTTCGGCGTACTTTGATTTCCATTTGCGCTTCCTTGGCGCGTCCATAACATTTCCGCTTTACGCTTGGTCGGACTTTTCCCAGGAGACGTTGACTGCGTCCCAGACTTAATCTCGAAACAAATCGATTTCGTTGTCTGGTCGGTCTCCTCATCCCTCTCTCTGCTTTCTCCTTTCCTCTGATGCTTCCTTTTCCATTTCGTTTGCAACTTGCAAGTTTTTCAACACGATTTATTTCATTATTTTTGGGACCTTCGGGGTTTGATTTTTTATTTTTTTTGGGGTTTGAGGTCGAAGGTTTTTAATGGGCCGCTTCAAAGCTAATCAGCCAACAGTTTCAGACAATTCAATCGATTTTCAAAGCTACAACTTAAACTTGTCTCAAGTTTGTTGCAACTCCAAGTTGCATTTGTATTAAAGTTTTAAGTTTTTTTTTGTTTACTTTATTTTATTTTTTGTTATTTATTAGTTTGACTTCGTTTCAATTCCAGCGCATTCAATTCAATTCAATTTTCTTCACAACATTTCATCTTTGACATGTTTTGTGTGTCTCTGTGTCTGTCTGACTGTCTCTCTGTTTATCTGTCTGTCTGTCTGTTTGTCTCTCTGTCTGCTGTCATTGTATTTTCGAGTCTCTGTCTCAGTGTCCGTCTGAGTCTCTTTCTTCTGTCAGATTCGCTTCGTCGTCTTCGTTTTTAATATCTTTTAATCTCCAATGTCAACAGCGGCTTACATTTGATTGCAAGACAACAACAGCAACAGCCACAGCAACAACAACAGCAACCGATTGTAGTTTTTAAGATCTTATCAGTTATCTCTCTCTTCCCCCCTGCCCTCTCTGGCTGTTACTCTCTTGTTGCCTTTCTCTCTCTCTCTGTTCTCAATCTCCTTTGCTCTTCACTCAGTGCCACACTCTCTGACAACTGTCAGCTCTCTGTGCAGCTAATTAAATGGCCCAACTGGCAACATATGTTGCCATTGCCATTGCCGTTGCCACTGCCTTCTTGTCTCTGCTGCTTCTTCTTCTTGCCCCTTGCTTACCCCACGCAGCAGCCACAGTCGTTGCCACATGTTTGTTGCTGCCTCTCGGACTGCAGACTGCGGACTCTTGAGATTTTCCCCCGGGTTGTCAAGTAGCTGGTAGACAGAGCTTAAGCCGCTTCTTAATCCAGATAGACCCAAGGCATTGTTGCACTGATGGACCCAATTGCGAAACGATTTTCAGTCTCCTGAAGTTATCGATAACAAAAAATTAAGACACTTGCTATAAGCGATAAAAAGTCCGAGTTAGGAATGTGCCCCCCATTCGATTTAGGCCAGAAAGTAGCCAGTTAAAGCCAACGATAAGGTCTAAAATGCAGTAGCTTAACTGTCTGACTGTTATCGATAGACAGATGATCGGAATGGAGGATGGGTACAGCTAGTATTAAAAGCTAAAGCAGAAAACATTTCACTTAAACAAAACAGTGCTGCTTAGAAGTATTCTCCCAAAATGACACCCGATAACCACTTAAAGCGATTCCTCAATTATTTTGTCAGCATATGTGTGAAAAATAACAACGGAACCGCAGCCAAAGGACAATAATAATCATAAAAAATAACACAATCAAAAAAACAGAAAAGGAGGTAAACTACAGGGGTTAAAACAATTGCCAATGAGTCGACAGATTTAGGGAGACAGAAAATAGAAAGGAAAATGTATATTTAGCTGAAGGGTAATAAAAAAGGGAAGGGATAAAGCAGGACACACACACAAACACACACACGCACATCACACGCACAACGAAAATAACAGCGGTAAAAAGCCAAAGTAAATAAAAATAAATATGGAAAAAAATAGAAACGCATTAAACAAAATCAATAAAAATTAACATGAAGCGTTAACAAAGCTGGCCAGGGTTGCTCACACTCCCCATTGAGTGAGGTCGGGAGAGTTTTAGGGGTGCGAAGTAGGAGGAGGAGGAGGAGGCAGCGAGTGTAGGGAGTTTTTTTTTGGGGAGGAAAAAGTTTTTGCATGTGCCAATGAAAGTGTGACCAGGATCAGGCTAGTTACGTGCTTCGCACTACAGTTGCCAGCTAATGAGATAAGAGACGGAGTAGAAGAAGACACAGAGTAGGAGGAGTACAGCTGTTGTCCAGGGCAACTGGATAAACCCACACATTGTAATCATCCCAGACTAATCGCATAATTTTTCCTTCCTTTGGTTCTTTGCAGCTTCGCCGCCGTTGAAGGCTGTCCAGCGAGATGAGAGCGATCAGGAAACGCATTTGACACGATCTCACATACAAACATACACCTACACTCACACACCTACACACACACACACACTCACACACAATAACCCACCAAAAATCGACAAGTAGGAAAGCAAAATCCGAACCAAAATCAACCAAAAAACAAAGAGGAAAATCAAGCAAGGAAAACGTATTAACAAATGTGGAAAATGTTGGATAACATAATGGATGCGGATCTCTTGATGTTCGAATGCGATGAGTGCGCGGGCATGCCACTGGCACCGCCACCGCAATTCCTGATACCGCCACCGCCGCGACCACCGGCACTGGCCGAGTACACGGTGGTGCCACAGGACTGCAACGGAGAGCTGTTGGCGCAACAGCAATGGGAGAGCGACGTCTGCCAAGCAATGCCGGTAAGTGTCCCAACCCAGGGTTGCAACCCTCTCACAGCACAGCTGTTGCAATATTCTTTGATTTGATTTCGCTAACAAGCGAGGTGTCAGAATTTTATGTTGCCTTATTGAATTATTGCCTGATGCCATTATGCATGCATATAACAATAATGCGGCCCTTTCTCTTTATTAATAGTTGTAGGGTTGTAGGGCTTACAGGGTTATAGGGTTGCACCGTGGGCGTGTTCAAAAGTCGAGTGGCAAAACACTTCAACTTGATTGAGGTATTGTTAGCAAGAAATCTGCCTTAATTCAATAGAACAATACTAACAGTTGGCATAACAGTTGTCGTAACATTAACATAAGCACAACTGTTAACAGAGATGGCTTTCTGCTCCACTTTTAAAGCCATTTCTTTAAAAGTTAAGAAGTCTACGCCCACTTAGACACGCCCACAGTGGCAACCACAAGGCAACACTTTAAAGTTGACTGTTGGCAAAGCAACAGCTGTTGCTCTTGTGGGCCAAAATGAAAATGGAAAGCAAAAAAGAAATGTGTAAAGGAAAATAAAAAAAATATATAATAAAAAACGTCATCATTATGAGGCTGGCCAAACAACAGCAACAACAACAGCAACAAAGACGGCAACAAATTACAATAACAATGAAAAGTTAAGCGTCTGAGCACGAAAAGGGACAACCCTAGTAGTTGGCAACCCATAAGCGACAGGGCAGGCAAAAGGAAGGAGGTTTCTCAGAGGGTGATGCCTGCCCTGGCAACATATGGCCTAGAACCTGAACCTTAAAGACTCTCAGTGGTTTCCAAAAAAAAAAAAAACTGTAACAATTTCTTGTTGTTGGTGAAAAAGTAAAGAGCAGGAAAAGTGGAAAACCAAGTGAACTGTAACCCATGGCATTCGGTCTAATCTCTACACTGTTTGTTTAGGCAATGAGAAAAAATAACTAGACAGAGAAAAATTGGAAAAACATAAGATCAAATTCCACATCAACACTTTGGGATTGATAACCACCAGAGAACTCACGTGCCCCGAATGAGGGAAAACAAAAAGAAAATCATGTTTCCACTCATTTTGTAGACAGCTACGTGGGGCGACACAACGCCAGCTCCAAACACACGGCGGAAAACTCGAGTGTTTTCCACTTAATTTTCGACATTTATGTAACAGAAAGTAGAAAAAATGGAAATTTCAATAAATAAAAAAATGGAAATGGAAATGAAAATAGAAAAATAAAACTCAACTGCGGTCTGTGTGTGGTCCGAGATAACGATGGATCTCTGGGCACTGCTCGGCTGTGTGGGCACTTGAAACTGTCACTATCTGTCAAGCTGTCTCTTTTCCACATACGAGCGCCCTCTCTCCCTCTCCCTCTCCCTCTTTCTATCTATTCCTCAGCTATTATTGCTTAGTTAAATTATGCTGACAAATGAAATGTTTAAACATCACTTAAATTGTTTCAAGTTCCCATGATAGCTGCTAGCTAGTTATCGTCTATCGCCTTTCGCTTATCGTTTATCGAAATGCAATTTCATGCTTCCACTGACTGCCATTGAGGTAAATTTGCTGAAATCTGTGCGAAGCAGCTTAAATTCAATTGCCATCAGCATCGATTTAATGGATTAGCGTTAAAAAATGCCAAACTCAAGACCGTACGTAGTGCTAAATGTGGGGAAAGGGGGGTAAAGGGGCGTGGAGAGGGGGAGTAGTGGAAGAAATGGGAATGTCATGTGCGTGTGTGTGAAATTCTCTCATCAAATTGATAAGTTTAACGGGAATTGTGCCAATTTGGTAGAGCAACATGTGTGTGTGTGTGTGTGCTTGTATGTGAGTGGGTGTATAGATGTGTGCGGGCGTAATTGTCAACCGATGAAATGACTAAAATATACTAGACTGTAAGATACCCTGTTCTACTGCTGGCGTTAAAAATTGTATAGAAATCAAAGCCAAAATTATCAGAGCTGAGAAAAAGTTTAAAAATCTTTTACAAGCGGAAAGAAATTTTAAAGAAATATTACTTAAGATTTACTTAAGATTATGTGTTATTCAACTTTAAAAGTTGACTTAATATTACAGTTCTTTATAGCTCAATTCACTAGCCCGAAACACCCCTTTTAAAGAACTTAATTGCTAGGGTATAGAAATCTTTAAAGTCAAACGGAAGTGGCAGCATCACGCAAAGGATTTGCCAGAGACATACATATATATATACAATATTGAGAGATATATATTATATATCTGCTGGAACGAAGGCGACGCGTCAAACATGCGAAATTAAATTTGGAGTCGCGAGATTTGTCTTCATCTTCCTCTTCTTGTTGAGGTTGAGGGAATATAGAGAGGAAGCAGCAGCAACAGACGCACACTGATTGTAAAGTGGGCGTGGCAGCCAAATAATCCTTTCTGATTCTCTTTTACTTTTTGCCAACGCTTCTTAGTTATTTCTTTCTTTTTTGGCGCTCTGCAAAGATATTTCAAATCGCTTTAAATAAGCAGCGAGTAAGCAGAGGACTTAAAGAAGAAGAGTAAAGGAAGGGGGGAGAAGAGGGCGGGCAAAATGGCTTGACATTGATATCAAATGTCGTGCGAATGCGAATACTCGCAAATCGCATTGTCTGAGGAATGTTGCATAGTTTCGTAGTCTACTTTTTTGGGCGAAAGCATCCTGATGAAGGAACAAGGGCAAAAAAGCTGCTCGTTGTTGTTTACAGTTGACACAGAGCAGACACAGCTGCAGACAGGGCAAACACAAGCACACACCCACACACACTATGGGAAAAGTGTGTGTGTGTTTGTGTGAAAATAGAATGAAAAATTGTCTGAAAATTTGCTGTGACAATAACAAAATTGAATTTACATTTACATACAAAATATAGGAAATTCTTTGAGAGACAAATAACTAAACGATACTATTTGCTGTCTTCTGTTATATAAGAATAAGGCAGTAACTTGAACTGAGTTTACTGCAGGGGAAACTTTAAAAACAATTTCTGTTTTTAATTTTCTACTATTTTCATTTCATTTTCTTCACACCTTTTTACTCCAAGATACAGAGAATACCATAAGTAAGGCAGAGCAAGAGGAAATGCATCGAATGCACATTTCAATCACAAGTTGTTTCCAAACAATTGCACTGTCAATTGGTTACAAAACTGCGTCGAGTTGGTAACATAAACACAGGCTGGTAAAAGCGACACTCCCACCGCCTCCCTGGGTGGAAATGGGGAAGTGGGAAGTACAGTCGATATGCACGTGCTGTGAAAACGAAAATGGCTAACACTGGCAGCCGTTTTAGTGTTGAAAAAGGCGTTACACAACATGTAGAAAACTTTTTGCCATGTTATCTTGTTCGCCAAGTTGTTCTTGTTGCAAGTGGCACGTGCTTTGTTGCAAGCCTCCAGCACTTGCTAGGCAGTGCGAGGAGGTGATAGTGAAAGAGAATGAGGGAAAAAAACTTGAAGTAGAGTTGAAAAGTTTTGTGTTTTTCATCAGGCAGAGGAAAATGAAAACGCATTGTGCGAATAGTTGTTAACTTAATGTTGCAAGTAGCAGGTGCAACATTTTGACAACTGATTTTGATGACTTGGCAACCCTTATTTGTTTCTCTTTTTTTTATGGCAATTTAGGTCACATTTTGCTTGGAACGCTTTTCTTTGCTATGCAACAACATTTGCCCTTGAGCCGCGTTGAATTTTGTTGTTGATTACAAAGTTGGCAACCCTAGCTATGGCAACTCTGTTAATCTTCACTCCTCCAAAAGCAGTAAAACTTTATGCCATAATTTCTTAGGAACTGGCATGCCTCCTTCTACGCCCTAATGTCTTTCCTAGCTTAATTATTTTATCGCAGAAGTTGGCAACTCTGTTTGGGTTTCCTGTTTACCTGCAGTCTATTTGCCTTTACATAAATCGTTCAAAGTGTTATCGTTATCTGACTTTTTTAGCCCACAATTTATGATTGTGGCTACCTAGAAACCTCGGAGTTTTCAGATGGAAAACCTTCAATCATTTTTCCTACTGGAAAAAACGAGTGCGCGCTTATCTGAGTAAACACAGAGCAGACTCACTGTGCTTATCAATAAGAAGCACAACTCTTTATGTGGTAAGGAGGGAGAGGAGTAGGCAGGGGGAGTGGGGCATATAGTTTATTCCATATTTGACTTTTTATCTGAACACTACACATAATTCCCCGTTCGCCTGCAGCTGAACAATTCATGTTGTTGCACGTTGTAAGCCCCAAGCAAACTGTGGCAACTCACTCCCTCGGGGCAAATGCTACTCAGGCAGCTCATTTGTTTGCTCCGAAATGGGCACTACAAACAACTGTGTAGGTAACTTGCACTGCTCCCTATCTATATAGATTTATCGATTATCAGCACAAACACATATACAGTACCCACCGCACACTCACCGCTCTGGGCGTTGGGAAAGCAAATGAAAAGAAAAGTAATGAAAAATATACACGGAAACAAAAGAAATTGTTTTTATTGTGCGCTGAGAGAAATCTAATGTCGCAAATGTGCGTAGGTGATTAAAAGTCGAGCATAGACGAATTTGGAGCAGCTTAGAAAAAGATTTACAGATTCTAAATCAAATCAAATCCGATGTAAATACATTTTTTGGCTTTGAATTAAAGTCGCGGGAGCTCTTGTGCTGCCACGCCCAGCCCCGCACCGCCGTACTTCACCCTACTCCACCGTACTTTAACAACACTGGCACAGAGCTCATTAATCAATTTGATTACGCGCAATGAGATCTTTGAGACTTTTTTCTTTGTAACTTTTGACGCTGCTCCCCACAAAACAACACTTCCATTTGCTCCCCCTTACACCTCCCTTTCCCTCTACTCTATTCCCCACTCTTTGGCCTGTCTCCACTTCTTTGCCGCTTCGCACTCGCATAATTGTTTAATTTATTGTTATTTATTTGTTTGACTCAGTTTCATGCACCACAACGATTTGTCTGTAAATTGTTTTCAAAACAAAACACAAAAAAATATTTCTTTAAAAATTATATGATAAGCACAGGAAAAATGTGGAAATAGAGCCATGGTGGGGCAGCTGGGGTGTGGTAGTGGGAAGGGGGCGGCTTACAGCTACCAGTTGACTCTTTCTCAATAGTTTAAACAATTTAAAACATGAGGCAACGGCTGCTGTCAATATTTTTATAGCTTATCTCGATTTTGGATGAATCGAAATTGGGAGCGGGAATTATGTTTTCAGCCATCCCCTGCCCCTCACAAAGCAATCGATTGCTTGTTCCCTTTTGTATGTTTGTTTAAACTGAAATGATTAATTCGTAGAGTGACAAAGGGGTAAGACAGAGGGGGGCTAAGGGAAGGGGCACAGGCAGAGTAGATAAGCACTGCTCGCTTCCGGGCTAAAACTGTGCCAACTGTGCGCTGTGGAAAGTGCAAATAAATCAATGAAAATACGAAAAACTATTTGTTAATAAATTAGTGTATGCACAAAATGCATTACAAATTAAAGTGTGGCCTACATACATATGTGTGTACAGTTGTGCACACACACACACACTGCCTGACGAAATTATTTGCACAGCTGTCAAAGCTTGACCTCATTTCTCTTAAGCGCAGCTTTTGTCTCTTTTGCTCTTTCCCTCTCACTCTCTCAACAAAATATTTTTCAATGCTTTTTGACTGATTTATGATGCGTATCTGATTGTCCAGCGCAGTCACTGTGTCTGTGTGTGTGTTGTTGCACTGACAGGTGCATGGGCAACTTTACTTTTCATTTTGTTTTTCTTTCTGTCCACTTGGCACTGGTAAAACAATTGTTTAGTAAAA
This sequence comes from Drosophila acutilabella, assembly GCA_035046005.1. NCBI lineage: Eukaryota > Metazoa > Arthropoda > Insecta > Diptera > Drosophilidae > Drosophila > Drosophila acutilabella. The sequence continues at coordinate 17,132 of JAWNOK010000027.1, read as the reverse complement.
ACAGTAGAATAAATGAATGTTAAAATAGAAATATGCTTTAAATGTCAGTATTTATCTATGACAGACTGTAGATAGGAATTTATAGCTAAAAATGTCAAGTACAGTTTATACTGTTTGGAAATATGTTTTTCCATTTCCGCATTGACCTTAATTTCAATGATTGCCAAAAATAAATAGAAGAAGTAAACTGAAATAAAATAAAGGAAGTAAAAAAGGTTAAGAACCGCGTGCGCTTTTTGTTTGCATTTCGTTAGGCATATTTACCCAGAATTCTTGAATTTGTTGTTGTTGTTTCCTTTTCAATTTGTTGCTATGCAAAATGGCTTTGTGTTTGAGTTGATTCCTGATTTGCATCGTCTTGAACTTTTTACTTTTACTTTTACTTTTCACTCAACGCCCAAAAGTAAATTTAACTCATGTTTTTTTCTCTCTCTTTTACTCCTGCAGATTCTAGATGCCAGCCTTTACAGCAGCCAATCACTGGCCACCTCAGCAATGATTGCGGTTTTCTCACTGCTGCTGGTGCTCATTGTGCTCATCTCTTCGCTGTTTGTGTGGAAGTAAGTACTCTCTTAATTTACATGGGTGCGAGCAGTGCAATCGACTGCTCTCACTCTTTTACACCAACAGTGTAGTGTAAAGCTTTAAAGCTCTTTTACTACGATCTTTGACATGGACATAACTCATTTACCCACAACTGCAGTGCCCCCTTGCTACTTTCTAAGAGTACATTGGTTCGGTTTTGTTGTGGTTGTGCAACATGTTGCATGTGGCATGTTACAGTCTTTGCTTTGTGATTTATGCCACCCATAGACGTTTCTATGTGCAGCTACAGATTGAGATAGATAACATACAGCAAAAACAGCTTTAATTATGTGTCAGCGATACTTTAAATAATAATAATAAAGCTGACCATAAATAACTATTTGGGTGTAAATTACACAAATTCATAAAACCGAAAAATTGTTGGGTCATCCAAAAATTTGGCGCCATATGAAAAATGCATACAATGCGCCAAATGCGAAAACGAATAAACATTATAAACTATGCATGAGAATGTGTATTTCCTGTGCATATGCGAGGGTGTGTGGGTGTGTCTGTGTGTAGATGTAACTGTAAAAACCCATTTGGTAAAGTCACAAAAACAAACAAGTAAACAAGCGGCAAACGAAAATTAATGTAGTCTACTTTCAAGCGCTGACCTACATGTAGTGGGTGTAAGTGTGTGTGAGTGTGGCTGTGTGTGTGTGCGCGCTCTTAAACCAAAACTAAATTAAATTGAAATTTTAAATATACAACGCAAAAAAACGTGAGAAATGGACACTCCCCCTTACCTCTACACATACGTACACAGTTACACAAACTTTTTGGGCAGCATAAAAAATAAAACAATTTACTTTCCACACAAAAAAATAGAAGAGAAAAACTCTCAGATTGCAAACCAAATGAAATCTGCAGCAGAAATAACCGCAGCAAAAGCAAACGCAGAGCTAGTCAAGGGCGGAAGTGGGGGGAAGGGAGGGGATAAAGAGTGCAAGGAACAAAGTGAAAAAGGAAACAAAAGAAAGCACACAAACAACTCAGTGCATATAGTTTGCATGAGTGTGAGAGAGACGGAGAAGGAAAGAATTTTGCACGTACAGCAAACGGTAAAGCATTAAAGAGAGGGCGCAAACTGCTGAGCGAATGAGCGGGTAAACGGGTAAGAGGGTAAGCGGGTAAACGGGTTAGTAGGCAGGCAGTCGCTCATCTCGCTCTGGCTTCAAAAAGTTCATCAAATTCATTGCTGTCCATTTCTCTGCCTCCCTCTCTGAGTGAGTGTGTGTGTTTATGTTCTGACTCATTTAAATGGGTTAGTCAAATCAGAAAAAGCTTCTTTCTGCTCTCTTTGCTTATAAATGAAAAAACTTAACATTTATTTGCTTTCATAAATGCAACGTTTGACTTTGTCTATGATTTAAACAGAGTTTAACAACTAAGTAAATACCATTTACTAAAGTTCAAGCTCTCTTAAAGCCACACTCTCTTGCCAAAGTCCACACTCCATTTTATTTCTGCTCTCATTAACATCAACAAGTGTTGAAGTAACATGTTACAAGCATGTTGTAAGCAAGGGCAAGAAATCAAAAGGATGACTGAGAGAGGCGGAGAGGGGACCACTGCTGAGCATCGATTTTGCTGTAACGCCCAAAAATGGACAATATTCATGGCACTGTTATCGAGCAGTTTGAAGAGAGTAGGGAAGAGAGCGGAAGGGGGAATGAAAGGAGGGGGAGCAGTTGCTACAAGCGATTTTCATACATATTCATTAAAGTTTACTGACCGCACGAACGCACAGTCCAACTGTGGGAGTCGAAGGGGCGTGGCAGGGCAACATAGAAGTCCCACACACACACAAAACACTGTCGTCGTTACGTTGTTGTTGCTTGTGTTGCTGCTGTTGTGCTTCATCATTTCTGAGGTTATGGCCATGACCAGAAAACGCACACACACACAAACACACACTCGCATAAAAAGCCGGACGAGCATCTTTATTACAAACACAAACACACATACATACCTACAGATAGCAATGTCGGCAGATGCTTTAAGTGTTGCCCCAAAAACTTGCCCCATTTGCTATCTGCATGTGCGTGTTGTTTGTGTGTGGGTGTGTGTATGTGTGACTGTGTGTGTGTGTAAATGACTATGAATGTCCAGCGCAAAAAAGGAAGAAGCAAAGGAAGAAAAAAACGTGGAAAGTAGTACAGTTCCCGACTATGCAATACCCGTTAAATCAAAAGTTTAAAATTGTATTGCATACTTTTAGGTGCTGATTAAAACGCAAGTAGATATAACTTTCAAGACACTCGCCCGATTAAGTTGGTTTTAAGTTATATGGTGAAATACTATATACCCTTTCACAGACTAGTAACAGGTATAAACAGCAAAACAACAACAACTTGAGGCTAGCGCCATTTTTGTGGCATTTATGATGTGCCACATTATTTTTGCCGTTATGAGCCACACACACACAGTCCCACACACGCATATGAATATAAATAAATATGTACGAGTGTCTGTGTTTGTTTGTCTGTGCCTTTGTGTGTTATCGTGTTGCGTGTTGCGTTCAACACAGAAAAACCAATAAATAAAATACAAACTAATTTTATTTATATTTTTTCTTTTTTGCCTCCAATAAAATAATCATAATGTCAACACATTAAATCTGAATTTCGCTGCGTGGGTGTGAGTGTCCGGGGGTAAAGAAAATCGCCTAAGGAAAATTCTTTTGATGGGCGAAAAATGATTTTTAATTGTTTGCAAAATATTTGCCATTTCCCTGTTGTTGTTGTTGTTTGTAACTGTTTCATAACCATAAATTGACTTTATTATGAGTTATAATTACCTTAATTATTTTAATAAACCGCCAGAGTGTTGAAATTTCCCCTCTACATATTTTTTTTGCAAATGTTTACACATTGTACTTTATTAATTGCATTAAATGACGTGGTTTGTGTTGCATGTTGCATGTTGCACATTGCTAGGGCTGTAACTGTTACTGTAGCTGAATCTGAAGCGCTTGTCATGTAAATTGTTAACATTGTCGCCAGTTAATAATATTTAAATAAATATGTGCAATTTATGCAAATAATTGCAAAATGATAAATTAAACTGAAATTGAAACGCTTTTTATGCCCCCGCCCTCTCTCTCTGTCTCTACCACTCCACCTATCTCACTCTGCCCCATTTTGATGCGTTAAAGTTAAGAGTTTGCTCAGAGCTCATGCATATTAAATGGGTAGAAACCCCTGGCAACCCTGGCAACCACAAAAGTTATGGCTTTTCGCATGTGTGTGTGTGTGTTGCCATTAATGTCGACTGCTAAATAAATAAAATCAATTTCACCTGCCTGCAATTTCATTTGCCTTTTGCACAACAAAACATATGACAACAGTCGGCCTCTGAGAGCCGGAAAAGCGCCCTGAAGTATGCAATAACAATCACAATTTGTGCTTATCACGACCCCGCCCCCCTGCACCGCCCACTGCCAACACCACTGCTACTCCTGTTTGGTGTTGCCTTGGCATTTTTTAATCAACTGTAGAGAAACTCCAAATTATTCCATAAATGTAAACAAAGAAAATGAAAATTATGATTTCCCTTAGCTTAAGTTTTCATTACAATTCTTTCTTCAGCTGCAGTTGTAAGTGGCAAGCACCAGGCTTTTAAAGAAGACAGTTCTTCCTTCTGTACCCCCCTTCCTAGTTTCTTATTCCCCTTTTCACCTTGGGACATTTGCATATCAAAAAAAAGACACATTCTGTGGCTTAGGCCTTGACTCCTTTTCCTTTTGCTCCTTTGTAGTTCAATTTTCTCACTACATTTGAGTTGTTTCCTTGTTTTTTTTTTGTTCTATTTTGTTACGTGCTCGAGACGTGCAACCCTCTGGAAGGCGAGTTCATAAATAAAAGATTCCCTGGCATTGCAAGAAATGGGAAAAACTCCCTAAGTTGAATCCGAATCCGAAGTCGAAACAGAATCTGAATGTGAATTTTCCTCGTTTTCGACAATCGGATTGTTGCCTCAGCTACTTTTTATTGTAAATTACTTATGCCACAAGGAAACCCGTTTGCTGCTCTTGATGTTGCCCCAAAGGTATAGCTGCCCCTTCTCTACTCCTCTGCCCCTTTCCATCCCCCTTTGCCTACAGACCATAAAAATTCTTTGCTTTTGGCCTGGCAAATTGTACGACACTCGAGGGACACTGCGTCCATTCCAATAGCTGGCCATAATGCTTAGAAATCAAACAAGGCGCTTAAGGGGTTAAAGCGCACATACACTCAGCCTAACACACACACTCATACACACACACACACACTTACTTACATTAAATCTACACGCGTTGATTTCATTTTTACGCCTCGTAAGTGAAATGAAATGAAATGAGTTAAAGTCAAAGAGAGCAACAGCGAAAGAAGGTACAAAGAGAGAGCAGGAGAGAGGGGAGAAGAGAGCGTGCAAGTAGCCTGCTTCATTCTTTCCTATTTCTCTGCTTTTTTTGTTGGCCTCAGTGTGTCATCTTGTGGCATGCCACATTATTTAATTTACTTTTAAGAATATTTTACAACGCAGCCAGCCTGACAGTCAGTCGCCGTCTCTCTCTCTCTCTCTCTCTCTCTCTCTCGCTCACTTTATCCTTCTCTGTTTGTCGACTTAGCCAAGTAAAGAGACAGCGACTCTTAACCTCAATACACACGCACACACACACACACACACACACATACTCTTGCTGTCTCTCTGTTTCGTCAGTTTGCTCTCACTTTTAAAGCATGACTTTGACTTCAGCTGGAACTTGACAGCTTTTATGGGCTTATTTTTGCATTCGCTTGTGGCTTGACTTTCGTAAACAACACAAGAATAAATGGAGTATAGACAGAAAGGTAAAGAGAGTAGTGAAGAGAAGCGAGGCAATAGATTCACTTTTATGTAAAGTAAAGTATTCTTAAACGTTTTGTCATTTATTCATATATTTTTTGTGTTTCTTTTGAACTCTATTCGTAAAGGTTTAAACTTTTTATGATGAGTTGCCCTTCAAGCTTCCTCTTTACCCTTAAACACTTGTCATTTTTTATCATTCGCATTTTGTGTGCTTCGTAAACGTTTCTCTGCCTTTAGGGAGAGCATTTACTTGCCGTTTTAGTCTCAAAAAGATTGACTAGCGTTTTTAATATGTGTATAAATGATGTTACCTCGCCCCCTTAGCGCAATCAGATGCGCTCCGACAGTTAGCTTTCGCTTTTCGCCAGACAGGGAAGGAATGGAGATAGAAGAGGGTAGGAGAGAGGAGATGCGAGGAGAGTAGAGGGATTTCAAGAGGAGTACGACTTTTGGCCTTGTCCTGACATTGCATGCGAGGTTTTACGAGCGACTTCCGTTTGACATCGCAACATGTTTACCTACAAGACATTACAAGGCTGACAGCCCCCCCATTCCCTACACCTCCTACCCCCCTACTATACTCCTTAACCACTCTATGTCCTTCTCTTTGTCGCTGCCTCGAGGGCATGCTACGTGGCGTCAATTTAATTTCACATTTTTCATTATGCTTATGCTGGCAACTGTGGGAACTCAAGGAACTTGGGCAACTTAAGGGGAACTGAGAAAAGAGAGCTGAGAACTCAGAGCTGAGAGTTTTCCATATGGAGTGTTCTACGAGGCATCTTTAGGGCTCTATTGTTGTTGTTGGTGGTGCTGTTGTTTTTTGCCATGGGCAACACTTAATTATGTTCATTATTTTCATGGCACGCGGTTGCCCCCACCTTCGTTTTCCCATTTCCCAGTTTTCCATCGAGCTGTTGTCATTTTGACATCCTTCGTCTTGTCCTTGTGCTTCTGCTCCTCCCTCTTCCTCTTCACCCACTTTGGCTGCTTATTTAAATTGAATTTTATGTGTCGCGTTTTTTGTTTCTTTTCTTTTTCCTTTTCTTTTTTTATTAATCAACTGAAGCTTTTTGCTTTCGCTGTTTACCTGTTTTGGGCCAACTTGGCATTTATCTTGGCTAGCCACGCCCCCATCCCGCTACCATTTTGCAGCCATTACAAATCGATTTATCTTGCGCTGCCATCCACAGCTGACCGAGAACTTATGGCTCTATTAAGTGGCGAATGCTTTTCGAACAACGTCATGAATGTCATTCTCATTCTCAGTCTCGGCCTTTGTCTCTTTCTCACTCTGATTCTCATCCTTAACGTCATCATCTTTATGCGAGTGGGCAGCTCTTGTTCTTGTGCTTCTTCCGCTTGCTGAATTGACTTAAGTCGCCCTTTAAGCTGCTCGGCCAATTAAAGTTGCCTCTCGTCTCTCTCTCTCTCTTTCTTGTTTCTCTTTACTGCGCTGCTGCTCTCTTATTTATGCGACTCATTAAGCAAAGCTTTAAGCTGCTTTAAGCCTGCCCTCTCCTTGAAATCTTTTTGTGGGCTTCTTCCTGCACTTTACGTCTGCCGACAGAGCTTTAAGCTGCTTAATAAGCAATCTGCTTTAAAGCAAGCAGCTTTTACTGTTGTGCTCACTCTGAATTTTTACAAAATATGAACTTTTAGTTAACTGCTCTGCTCATTAAAGAGCTTTATTTTAAACACTTTAGATTTAATGAAGCTTTAAGCTGTTTAATCAAACATTGCTAACTTTTCTCTCTTTTTATTCTTTGCAGAAACAAACGAAAGGTGCAAAATTTGCTGCCCTGTAAGACGCCCACGCGTGGTGCTCTCAGCGGTGCCATGCCACTGGGTGGCGGTGGTACACTCGGCTCACAGCATCACCATCATGCCATGTATGAGGATCCGGATGCGCATTTGGGTCATCATCGACCGCTGGTGATGCGACATCATCAGTATCAGCATCAGCATCATCATCAGCTGCAGCATCCGCATCATCATCATCATCATCATTACCAGCAGCATCCACACGCAGAGGTTAGTATTGTTACCTCACTCACTTAGTCTACCCCTCTCTCTCCCTCTCTCGTTTGTTGTTCCGCTCTTTGTTTGTCAATCTATTTAATTGTTGTTTTAGAGGAAGTTTTTGTGAATTTTTTTGGATTTTAGTTTTTGACAATTGCTGTCAAAACATTGCACCGTCATTGTCAACTTGTCAGCAACGCACACACACACACACACACAGACACACGCATATCGATTGCACAATTGAATTGTCAAAAAGTGTGCGTGTGTGTGTGTGTGTGTGTGTGTGTGTGTGTAAAATGAGACCACATTTCCTTAGTGCCCCTTTTTTTATCCCTTTTATACGCTTGACTCATTCAATGATGTCCCTATTGCTTCATTCTGGATGAACTGCTCCTCTTCTTACCACTCACACTCCACTTGATATTTATATATACATATATAAGTATATATAAATATGTATATAGTACATATGATATCTGGCTGCCTTTCGGCTTAATTCGTTCGCCTTTTGTGCCATTTTTACGACTCTGACGCCTTTTGGGATTCGGCAGGCGAGAACGTGTTTTGTCTTGCTTCTTCCTTCATTCATCTTCTTCTTCCCCTACTTCTGCTCCCTCTCTTCCTCCTCAAGCTCTTCCCTTATTCCACTTTTGCTTCTCCCCCTCCTTTTCAATGTTTCGGGCGTTTGTCCTTGTGCTTTTTATTTGCCATTTTCATATTTCTTGATGCCGCTTTATGGTCCATTTTATTCGCTTCACCCTCTCTTACTCCCTCTCTCTCCCTCTCCTCTCCTCTCCTCTCCTCTCCTCTTCTCACTCTCTTTTCCGTTGCTCTGAAGTGCGTGTTTATTTTATTGTCTGATAAACAGCTCCTTTAGGCAATGGCTAAGTCTGCAAATCCTTGACTCAAATCTGCTTAATGTCGCACCCACATTCCAATTATTGCATCTCCTTACTCCGTACTCCCTTCTCGCTCTCTGTCTATACCTCTCTACAATTGACTTCTTAAGCCCTTGGACTCCCTTCCAATTGCTGGGCTACTCATAGTCGAGCACCTCTATTACTACCATTTACTAACTGTTACTCTCTTCTTTCTACTTACAGCTGCTGCAGGGCAAGAGCATACACTATCCCAGCGGATATCCGATGACTCGTTCCCCTCCGTTCCTGGTCAGCTCCTCCCCTGGTCCGGATCCGTATCGTTCCAATGACAATGTCTACGAGGAACTGGGCCCAGGACGCGTCGACTCCGATGGGGAATCGGAACCACCGCTGCACTCCGACGATGACTTCGCCGAAGACGAATTATCACTGCCGGGCGAATGCAGTTTTCACAAGGACACAACTGGTGCAGGACCTTTGGCTGTGCCAGCAACCGCAACGCCTTATCATGAGCGTGCAGCCGGCAGCAATGGAGCGGGCACAAGTTCAGTGCTTGCCACATCGGGTGCACAGCTGCCACCGCAGGAGCGGCACAGTGTGCTGAGTTCTGGTTCCTCGACGGCTCAAGATGCATCCACAGCGAGTGCCTCCACCGCCAGCAACCACAACAACAACAATAACAGTAGCAACACCAGCAGCAACAACAACAACAATAACAGCAGCAATGAACTTTCCACAGCGCTGCATCCCAATCAGCTGCGACGCACGCCACGCAGTCGACAGCAGCGGGCACAGGACGAGCTGAACAACAGCAGCTCTACGGCAGAAATAGCCGATTTGGCTCCACTGTACGACAACCGCAGCAACATGATGTCCCTGGGCTACTTGGCCCGCTCGACGGCACCGCAGTTCTACAATACGCTGGAGCACGAGGTGGAGCGCAGGAATCGGATTAACGCACAGCTGAGTCAGGCACCAGTTGCCCCACTGTCCACGATTTATCGCGAGCGCATCAGGTATCCCACTGTGCAGCAGTACGCACCCAACAGTGCCAACGGTCTAATGGCAGCCACGATGCGCACGAGGACACAGCCACGCCTCGTCGACCGTCGTCTGGCAGCGCACCAGCATCAGCACCACCGCATCCATGCCGCACCGCTCACAGCGGAACCGGCTTACGGCTATGCAGAGCCCATGTATAATGCCAACTTCTACTATGAGAGTGCTGGGCCAGGAGGCTCGGCACGCCCCTACGCATCCACGCTGCTGCCCACGTCCGACTACCGACAGCCCTACGGCGACTCGAGTTTTGGCTCCGACTCGGGTTACAGTCACCACACGCCAGCTAGCTCCATCGGGCGACAGGACTACGATCTCGCGGAACCGCAACTACAGCTGCATCAGCCTAAGCCAAGTAAGCTGACCACAGCACTGAGCTTCGGCTGGAACAGGGGCAGAAAAGCGCCACCGACAATTGTGGCTTCTGCTGGTGTCGGCGCTAGCAGCGGTAGTGGTAGCAGCAGCAAAGGTGCAACAAGTCCTAACAACAACAGCAGCGTCTGCTCGACAGTCACCTCCCAACTGGACAATAACAATCCCTCATCCAGTACCATGTCCAGTCAGCCAGCGTAGATCTGCCATGGGGTTCTCCCCAAAGAATCTAAGACTAGGAGGACTACGACTTGTAAATAATGTGAAGATCTAGTTTTATAGCCATATATCGATAGTGTAGTATAAGTGTAAGTGTAGTACAAGTTTCTCTCTCTGCTGCGTGTACATCGTAAAAGCAATAGATCAATGTATATTGTCCTTGGGGTTATGAATTTGCCCTCCTTTTTTCTATACTATAGAATTTGCCATAAGTTTTCGCTTGTCTACTAGGAAGCGAAAAGTTAGCGTAATTTAAGTGTATTACTTCTAGAAAGCAAAGAACTTATAGCGCCTAAGTGTTTTTCCAATGTGATTGCCAAATTCTACAATATAAATCTAAAATAGCGTAAACTTATTTATAACTTAAATTATAACGAAGAAAATGAAGACGAACTTTTTATCCTAACTAAAAATGATGAATTGATTGTCATTTGTATTGAATTTTTAACTTTTGTTTGTTATTTTAGTTTTTAAGCACGAAACAAAACGAGCAAAACGACAAAAAATATACCAAACTATTAAAAAAATGATTATAAAACAAAATTGGCTTTTCTTTTATTTTCTTAATTTTAAATTTAATTTGCATTTCAGAATTTTACTTAGTTTAACATTTTGTTTAGTTGGTTTGAGTATTCGACCCACTGTGCAGTCTGCGAAACTGAACGAAAGTTTTATGATTTAATTTTGTTGCATACTTTTGTGCGCAGCGCTTAAAGCGAAAGCTAAAAATATAGCACACTTTTAGGATGCTGCCGAAATTAAAAGCAAACTGCTGAAAATGTTAATGTTAAATTTAAATTTTCTATTAATTTTTGTTAATGAAATGCCGCATCTAAATTGTTTAAATACTTTTAATACTGCATTTAAAAAAAAACAAAGCCTTTGCCCCGTGAAAGGTTCTCATAAGACTGTTTAAACTAATTATAAAACCAAATTTTACTTATTGTAGCAACAATAAATTTGTATTAATAACTACATAAAATATGATTAACATTACATAACGCTAAACAAAAACACTAGTTGATAACGCTTGTAAACTATGTGAATCTAAACACCCATTAGGTATATCGAGTGAACCTTTTTAGAACCTCCGCAAAAAACCATTTTAAGGGATACCTATTGTTAATGAAAGAAATGGATCCTGTTGAGAGAAAAACACTCCCTAGGTTGTATCAGAATTGTAAATAGCATGCGAACAGTATTCATTCCCCATCAAGCTAAATACCCTGTACACAAGTTATACTAGGAACGAGCTGTACGATGCGAATGTTAAATTTTCATATATATGAGCACAATGCAATGTATCCTATAATTAGTAGTATTTAGATACGTACATATACATAATAACTAGACCTTGAGCCGGGTACGCATATAACCGATAACTAACCGTTAACCGTTAAGCGTTAACCGTTTCGTGTAGCATAGCAGACACTACACATCAGCCAGAATAATACCCTATGCCATAGAATATGCTTTAGAGACACGTTCACGTCGTTGTGATTTTCTTTTGGAATAAACCCATAAATGTAGTAGTCGTACATACCCCATACCCGATATTGAGATAATGAACATTACGCAGCAGCACAATCATTGAACGAGTGACAAAAGTAAAAAAGCAGACAACCCTAAACATAATCTAATATAAATTTAATTACTGGTTTAAGGAAGCTATCTATTATTGATTTAATTTTGAATAATTTCAGCTATCACTATCCCAACTTTTTTGAGTTCTTGCTTTGAATATTACATATCATTGGGAGGCATTTATGTACGTGTAATATAGCACACCTGGTTTCCGATACTATCAATATCAGTACAAAAGTTTTAGTCTTTAATGTTTAACGTTTAAACTATCCCTATCAAAAAAAACTACTTGAGTACTCGAATGGAAGTCTTTGTAAATAGTATGACAAGTCAATAATAAATCGTAAAGGAATTTGATGTAGTTCTTCCAAGAAACTCTAATGTTAATCGATGATCGATCACCTTCCAAAATACTTATGTTGACCTTCTAAAAGCGATAACGATGACACTATCGATAACTATGTAAATAGATTGTTTTATTTTTAAGTTAATTTTATTAATTATTTTTATATACGAACTTTGACAGCATATCAGCATTTGGGTCTATCAATATAAATTAAAACTACTATATATGAGGGGAAGATCTTATGTATACCGAAACTACATATAAAAGAAGCATTATGGAGGCTCTTATCTATCTGTCTTTTTTATGAAAACGCAAACGATTTAATCGAATTTATAATGTTAAACGCCAGTTAATCGTACATTAATATCAATTACATTAAATGATTAGCACTTATGCCAAATAGTTAGTTTAACAATTTTTTGTAATTAACATTTAACAATTAGTTCATCTTTCTATAAGCAGATATGGATAATAATTAAAATCAAATTACGAAATATATAAAAAGCATAATTTAATTAATCATGGGGGGGAACTTCAACTGTTACATACCCTGTAAGTAACATAACAAACATACAACAAAGGATTTGCCACATGTAAGCAGAAGCCAGCAACAAGCGTAAATCTACAGAAGAGACAAAGAGAGAAACCAACAAGTATTTAAATCTTTAAGAGAGTGGGCTGTGTGTGTGTATGTGAGTGCGTTCATTTTAATGCTTCTGCATGCAGTTAATGTGCTTATTTTAAAATTTAAATTGGCTTGCGCATTGCGCACTTGAGCGAGCGAAGGCGCCACAAAAGTAAAAGAGAGTGAGAGGAGAGGAGGGTGAGTGCAAGAGGAGTGAGAGCAAAAGGAAGCCAAGGAGGAATAAGAAAAAGTAACTGAAACAGAAACAGAAGCCAACACTGTGTACACATGTGTGCGAGCGTATGGGTGTTTGTATGTAGGTGTGTGCGTTGGTGTGTTTGTTTGTGTGCCTGCCGTTCTAGTTTCACTTTAATAGAAAGTTTTGCTTGGCGCTGTAACAGTTTTTGTACTTTTTGCATAAAGCGCTGAGAGTGTAATTAACAGTTACTTGCAGCAAGAGAAATGTTTGCATTCAGATAAACAACTTAATTATTTTAGCAGTGTGTGCGTGTGGTGGTGTATGTGGGTGCGCCTGTGTGCGTGTGTGCATGTTTGCGTTGGCGGCTTCGCACTTTGCTGCGGTTGCAGTGGCTCAAAAGCTTCGCAACCTTGAGACTCGAGACTTGAGCACGAGATATGCATTTGAGCGAAAGTTTCTGCTAACTGTTAATGAGAGCATCAAAGCTTGTTGAGTAATTAAATACACACAGAGACGTGTGTGCGTGTGAATGTAGTGGAATTTATTTAAAGTACGTCAATTAGAGTGAAGCTTTCAATTTACACATTAGAACAGGCAATTACAGTTACTGCGAATGTAAAAACTTTAAGAGCAGCCCAAGAACTGCAAACAGAATGGAATTAATATCGCATTCCTTACAAAAGAAGCCGCTCTTTGTTTACCTCACGGCGCGTGTAAATAGTTAAAATAATTCAATAACATTTGCTTAATACAAATTGCGAATTCCATGTTAAATAACTAATCCGAGTTTATTGCTGACAGAAGCGGAACAAACCGCTTCTTATCGCATTGTTCAAAAAACTAACCTAAGTCAACACAGTCATAGAAGACGAACCAACACACACACGAGTGTGAAATGAAAGTCAAGCTTTGCTCAAACATGTAGACTCTCTCTCACTTACTCTTTCCCCCGAACTTACTCTCTCTCACACACTCGATGCCTGCTGTGCTGTTGTTGTTCTGTTTCTATTTATAGACATTTTTGTCAATTGCTTTTGCGCATTTTTCGCCTACACTCAGTGCAGAAATTCTAATTTTTGGTTGCTTTAAATGAACTTTAATTTGGGTGTGTTGAGGTATTTGAATAATTACAGCACTGTGTGGGGGAAGGGGAAGGGGAGGTGACGAAATGCAAGCCCACTACGCTCTCTTTGTCCATATTTCTCTTAAACTGTTATTGTAAAGACGAGTTCAGTTGAAGTATTTAAAGAGTGACACTGACAATTAAGTTCATATTGATCCGATTTATGAGCAACTGAGCCGTGTTCCCATGTTGTCTATGTAATTCCAAATGAAGCACATTTAATTTCATTTTTCCACGAAGAGAGTCCACTTTCTTATGCACACAATGACGTCATAAGTTTATCTAGCACAAATTGAATTAAAGTGAAGTCAGCTATTTTATTATTTGTTATTGTTTGTTATCGTAGTTACGATTGGTTTAAGTATTGATAAATTCAATTTGCTATCACACCTCCCACGGTTTTCTATCTGTCTCTTGGCAATTTTCAATTTATTTTCGAAAACTTTATCTTATCAGTTCAGTTGTGCTTCCAAGAATATAATGTCTAGAATTATAAACGTTTTTCATGTGAAGATCACCTGTGAGATTCCAATGGAAAAGATTGTAGTTTATTTAACTCATTTTAATTGCTAATTGAAATTTTATGCGCTCCTTAACTGTAAAAGTAATTAAACAAAAGTTTTGCAGAATTTTAGCCTGAAGATACTAGTTTCATTTTGTACTCAACTCAACTCAACTGAACTCCACTTTAGGTTAATCAAAACTTTTAGGTCCCAAAGTAGACACAGGTTCCAGTATGTGTGTGTGTGTGTGTGTGTGTGGGGGAGTGTATGTGTGTTTGTGTGTATGCATTTCTATTCATTAAAATTTCACACATGGCCCAATTAAATTATTAAGACATGCCAAAAACTCTTTTCTCAACTTATTCGAGCACAAGTTGCAATAGGTTTTAATTAAATAATAGGAACACTCATAGTTCCATACCTGAGACCTCTAACAAAGTTGCCAGTAGGCGTGGCAGTTACTCCCACATAGTAGCTAAAATGTATAGTTGCCATACAAAAGTTGTCGGGTGTCTCGGGAGTCGTTTACACGCCTCGTATGACCGAATGACACACAATGTGTGTGTCAACTGTACCAAAAAGTTCCAACTTTTGCTGTCTCTCTCTTTCACACTCTGTCTCCCTCACTCACTTTCTCTGTCCTTGTCACGAGTCATTTTGGCAATTTGTAAATAGGTTTTAATCGTTTAAAATTTATGTGCATCAAAACACGTTATTTCAGTGTTGTACAACACAAACAAATATTTAAATATTAAAGCTCTAATTTTATAAATTTTGATTTAAGAACGCAATCAGCAGTTTGAATACTAGAATTAAGCCCATAAGGGATCATCTATTTTTGGGGAAGTCCCATTTAATTGTTTAAAATTTAGTGTTGTTCAGGAGAGTGTAACAGTTTTACTGTTGAACTACTAAAGACTTTACAAAAAGTAATTTGAGTTCTTGAGGCTTGGACCTTCGAGTCCAAATGTTTGCAGACCACTCGAGGAATTGTGATCTATTTGCTTATCACCAAAGTTCAATACGATATCATTAGTTACACAACACCTGGAGCCATGATGACGATAGAAGTAATTGCATTTGAGGGTCTTAAATACAACTCAGTGGGCACTTAGTGGCGAACCGTCACATGATCAAACACTACGCTGAATCTGTTGAGTGGCCACGCGTGCTGTTAACCAACACTGTCAGCAGCCGTATGGCAACTGTAACTGCGTGAGTTAACCAACACTGGTGATTGCTTTTATCGCAGTAATGATATCATATGATTAATTATCAACTCATTAGCTTCAATTATGTCCAAAATTTACATTTTGTTGGACTCAGGGGAATCAGAAGCTTCGCTAACTGAATCCGAGACACACGCAGAATGGCAACGGGATCGGTAATGGGATTTGGACTATCCTATGTTTGCCTGATTCTAGGCTTGATCTTCTGTCATGGGGTTAATGCTCAAACCGTCAACACGCCCTTGGCCTGTAATGTGAGCAGCAGTATTGCCCTGGATTTGGATAAGGTAGGTTTCTCTGGTAAATTCCACCAACAACTTAATTTAAAATAAATTTTCAGCTCTCGGGAATTTGGTGGGAAATTGCACGTCAACCCGTTGGCAACAATTTCTGCACTGAAATCAATGTGACAGTCTCAAATGAAACAGGACAAAATAATGTGATCATCGATACGACTTATTCAAACACTCCGATCTATCCATGGGTCAACCAGACCATGAATGCCACTCTGACCGTGGCTAATAATACGGCCTATCCAGGTGGTTTCAACTTTACCTACTGGAATCCACCAAATTATACACCCTACACTGTCTTCAAAGTGCTGTCCACCGATTACAGCAATTATGCTTTCATCTGTGGTTACACGAATGCCACCGACAATTCCACCGAATTCGGCATGATTATAGCCAGAAATCGCACACCGTCGACCACCGAATTGAATGCATGGGAAAGTCAAGCTTTCAGTATATCTACGACTTTCTTGAACGGCAGCATGCCACTTATTACCCAGGATGATACGTGCGTTAGATATGCCCTGTGAATACCCTAGAATTATAGCATGTCCTTTGTCTTTGCAGTTGCACTGGAAATGGAGCTGATCCCTCGACGGCTTTCACTCTCTTCTATGCCGTTTTTGCCTTGGCAATTTATCATTTAACCAAGTAAAATTCGTGTTGGTTTTGTGTTAATTTAAAAGAGAGTGTTACCAGTGTTGGTAAATGGTGTTGTTACATTTTTAAGTGTTAAAATTTAACAGAAATAAAGAAGTGTTTGTTTTAAACTAAGCTTTTATTGTTTTACTGAGCAATGATTGCTGCCAGTCTTGGCAAACGCCGAGTAGCGTCGTTAATAAATGTTAGTAAATGTTGAATTTCCAATAGTTGGAAAAATTATTTAATGAAATAAAAATAAAGAAATGCTGGCTTTTAACTAAATTGCTTTTATGGATACTTTTAAACTGTAATTCATTGCCAGTGTTGACAAACGTCGAAAAGAAAATGTGAAATTTCCAATAGTGGGAACAGTTATTAAATGAAATAAAGAAATCTTTACTTTGATATGTTTAATAAAAAATTTTGCTTATATATTTATTTTTTAACTATTATTCATTGGCAGTGTTGGCAAACGGCGTGTAACCCAGTAATTTCAGTCATTGGAAACCACTTTTAATAAAATTATGATACGTTTACTTTCAACTATGAATTTTTTAAATTCGTATAGTTGTAAAATTATTCAACGTTTATTAATTATATTTACTCTTCGATAA